>PYHX02000495.1:56159159-56759159 GCA_004302925.2 Cochliomyia hominivorax | reverse complement strand
TATAAAAATTTTAAGAACTTTTTATTTAACGGCTCGAAGGACCAACAGAACTTAAAGAATTTATTCATAAGTTAATCGGTACTTTTTTGATTCGAAAGGCTGAATTATGATGTTTTTGGTAATTTTTAATTATACAGTAGACTTACAGAAATTAGAGCCACTTTGTTCCGGGAGTGGTGCAAATTGAATAAATCAAGTCTTCTATACTTTAAAAAGCTTTCATATGAATGATTCTAATTTTTTGACATTTGGAATTTATGGGAGTTTTAATTTGTGAGATTTTACTGCTTTTCTTAATTACTTTTGGTTTGAAGGACCAAAAAAGTTAAGTTTTCTTATATATTCATGCTCTGGATTTATGGACTGTAAGATAACAAATTTTAAAAAGATTTTTGTCCGCTTCGAAGGACCAGTAAAATGCAAAAATTATTAGTTTTCTCACAGATTTTTTATGAATTTTTTCTATTATTATTTTATGAAATAATTTTTATTAATTAAATTTATGTTTTTCTTTACAGGTATGTGATTTTAACAGTTATAAAATTGGTGAGAATTTTATAAATTAATGAAAAAAAATTGAAAAAATCATTAAAGAATAAACCGGCGCTTAAACATTTTTTTCTGTCTATAAAATAAAAAAAACCCTTCAACAAAAATTTTGTTAACAATTCATGACAATCATACGATCATTTTCTATATATATTTTTCTTCAAAACCTGACTACAACTCACACAAAATGACGCCAGTACAACTGACCCAAATTTGGTAAAATGACGCAGCGCACTTGATCAACGATCAACAAAAATATTTCAATACAATTTTATACGATTTTTTTATTATTTTAACGTGTGTTATTGATATTTTTCATTTTAAAGGTTCAAAATTTTTATAGTATTTTTACTGGCAAAATAAAGGGTGTCATGAATTGAAAAATGAAAATGATTTTCAATTAATTCAATTGAATCAATTGTAAGCGAGAAATAAACTTAAATGCACAATTGTGTTTGAAAAGAAATAAAAAAATTACAATAAAATATTTTTTTGAATTTAAATATTAATAAGTGTCCATAAATATGAGTGAGTGAGTGAGTGAGTGAGTGAGTGAGTGAATGAATAATCAAATGACTGATTGACGTTTTGCAGACAATCATAATAATAATAAATATTTTAAATTATAATTGAAAGTCAATCACAAAAAATGGACACTATTGTAAATATACACCGACCCCGACATATCGAAACGTATTTATTACACACAATCACGCTGTTATAAAGAAGACACTTTATGTTATGAAAATGTGACACGATCATTTAAAATAAAGTAAAAGTTTTTGCTAAAATTTATTGACAGTAAAACCTGAGTAAAATTTTAATTTAAATAAATTGTAAATCATAAATTATCATCCTAAACATATTTATGTTAAACCATATGTTAATGTTAATATCCATGTTAATGTCCATGTTAATGTCAAATAGTTTTTTTTTTTCATTTTCATTTTATCTTCCTTGACATTTTGCTTAATAATTTCCTTATCTGTCAATTCGTTAAATTAAGGAAATTAAATAAATCTCCTTTTTTATTATTCCCTCACACCTAGAGATAAGGAGTGAGATCGAAAAATTCTTAACATACACAAACGTTAGTGAAAACGTTACCACTTAAATAACCGTTTTATTTTTTTTAAATCTACCAAACTTTTGGACATCTTTTTTGTGCCCTTTAGTTCTCTTTTAACAAGAACCCAATATATATCCAATGGCTTGAGCTTCGGGCTGTTTTGGGAATTTGCCTCGTTTGCTAAAAACACTTTATTATTGGACCTGTATAGCCAATAATAAGGTGTTAGGCCAAAAATAAGTGAACACATTATGAAGTCCTAATATGGAAGCCAGTCTTTTCTTGTACACATTTTTAATAAAAATTTTCGGTATTTACAGAGCCCGTTATAATGATTGTCTTCAATATTTCCTCAAGCATCAGCATCGTAAGAATTTTGACCAAGAATTTGCGAAAAATCTGCCCAACATACGTCTCGTCATTTATTATGCAGCAAAAATATTTTTTTATTGGTCTCGCCGTTCCTTTAAGGGATTTTTTGGAACTTTGTATGTTTTTAAACCTGCATTTAACTTTTTGTACCACATAGTTCACTCCGGTTGTGCGGAGAGCTCTTTTAAAAAAGCTTTCTATGTTTTTGGCTTTACAAACATTATGTAAATCATTCTGTCTACCTGTGTCGGGTTATCTACCAACGGACAAGTTCTTCCGGTACCGTTTAATAAGATTGAAAAACGTGTGTTAAGAATTTTTCAATCTCACTGCTTATGTCCCATTTAACCAAAACTCCTAAACTCTATTAACATGATCATCATCATAAGATGTCAATTTTAGAAACTTTTTTTCTATAGTTTAGGATTTTTTTAAGTGACTTAACTGACTGTTTTATGGTTTTTAACGTGAAAGTGACAAATGCCAATAAAACAAGGAATTACAACAAAAATTACAAAAAGAGAAAAACTCCTCAATAACATTATCAAAAGAGACGAGACATTAAAACAACAACTAAAAAAACGCATAATGTTTAAGAGCTGCTACAAGTTGTAAGTTGTAAATTGCAGATAAAAACAACTACAACAACAACAACATCGGAAAAAAAGTAACAAGTGTCGTGTTGTCATCTTAACATATGAAATGTTGTAGTTGTAATTGCTGATTCCTGCTGTCTGTCTTTCTTGGACAGTGGTTTTGAAAATGTAAGATAAATTACTTCCGTTAAGGAACAAAAGTTTCTTATAATGGAAATTTAATAAAAATTGGTGATAGCAGAGGTTATGGTTAAGTAAATAATGAGGAAAGGCCCTTCAGCAGATGTTAAAGAACTTTATGTATGAACATGAAACGAAGAATAACCTTAAATATGTAAGTGGCAAGGTCAGCTTCTCTGTTCCAGCAAGAGAATAAATTTAAATATTTTGGATGCACTAAAGATAGAACAAAATTATTTGGATGTTGACTCTAACATAATTATATTGATTGATCAAAGCAAAATATAGATCAGATCTATAAAAATAGCCTGATCTTCCCGTCTAAACAAAAATCCAGTACAAACAGTAGTACAAACTGAGGTTTTTTAGTTTGTCTTTGTATTTTAAATTTTGACAAATAATTTCCATGTACCTTAAAACAAGTTCAGTATTGTACAGCTGCCACTATTCAAGTTATTTTAAGATTAATATTATCGATAAGTATTGCAATTTTAATTGTGGTGTAAACTTTACAATTCTGTTAAAATAGACTTATTAAATTTTATAGAAGACATATGGGCAAAATCCACTCTTCCTTTTTGAATAGTTTGCTTCCAATAAATAGTGCAACCAAGTTATAGAAGGGAATGTATTATCGATTAAAATAATAAGAGAAGTGGGTAACCACTTTTTCAATATAGTCTTGTGAAATTTAAGAGAAATCATTTGCTCAAAATCCATTTTTCCTTTCTGATTAGTTTGTTTAGAAATACTGTACAGCTGCCACTAATAGTGTTCCAAAGTTAAAGAAAGGAATATATTAGCGATAAGAATACATGAAAAGTTTAAAATGGATTGATTGTGAAAATGGTCGTGAGAATAATAAGAGAAAATATTAGAAATATATTTCGGAAAAGTTTGATGAGAAATATTGTATAGCTGCCAGTTTAAGTTTCAAATATATTATCGATTAGAGAAAAACAAGAAATTAAGTACGGTCAAGAGAAAATATCCACTCCTGATCGAATCTAGTATCTCTCCATTAATCTCACTGTTCCCATGTCACTAACCCCACTGTAATTAATCTATAAATTTAAGCGTCAAAACAAAAAGCAATAATAATAAAAAATCTGTTCATTTTTTAACGAATTTTATGATTCAAACAT
This sequence comes from Cochliomyia hominivorax, assembly GCA_004302925.2. NCBI lineage: Eukaryota > Metazoa > Arthropoda > Insecta > Diptera > Calliphoridae > Cochliomyia > Cochliomyia hominivorax. The sequence goes on along the minus strand of PYHX02000495.1, from coordinate 56,755,248 downwards.
TTTCAAATTAAATTATCAACTTAAAAAACCGAACAAGAGACAAAACAAAACGTCATGTAATTTATTGTCAACCTCTAATTTCAAACCCTCCTCAGATCCTCTAGCCATCGTAACGTCTTTCTATATAAGCAAATATCAAAAACAACAAAAAACTTCATTAAGTATTACCGTTAGTTAAAATGTGGTAACAACAACAGCGGCAGTTTGTCACAATTCGCATTTTATTATGCGTTGGCTGTAAGGCTCACACATGTTCGTACATTTGTACAATGAGTATTATGTGTGTGTGTGTGTGTGTAATATAGCTGTATGATTTGGTTTGATGATTGGTTTAGTCATCATTTATTCAATCATTAGCAAATGATCTTGGTTTCTACCACTCAATTTTCAAAGATCGTAAATGAATTTACGTTTAGACTTGATTTAAATTGAAAAATCGAAAGCAAATTTATGTTTAGATATTAAAACAGAAACTATTTCAAGTGAACAGCAAAAAAAAAAAAAACGCCACCTTAGCCTCACTTGTTTTGAACTCATCCCCATGGAAAAATTTTGTACATAAACTCTCTAAACGTCAATGTCCGATTGTCATAATCTCAGTAACAGCAAAACTATTCGAAACTTAAAATATAAATTCATATTTAACTCTTGCAGACGCAGAAGAAAGAAGAAAGAAGAAAGAAAAAAGAAAATAAAGAGGTGTTAAAACGTAAGAAAAAGAAAATCAAAATAACAAATTTCAAGGCGTCTAACGAAAGTCAAAGACGATAACGTCAATATTTTGTTGTAGCTTTTTTTTAAGTTATAAATTGTTAACTTATGTTGTTGTTGTTGCTGCGGCTGCCTCAACATTAAAAATATGACCGCCAGACAGTTGTTAAGTTGTCGTCACATTAAAGTTATTTTTCTGTTAGAAAGATATTGATTTTCGTTACCTGCAAAGAAACAAAAAAAAAATGGGAAATAAAATTAATTTAATTAATTAAATTTTCAGAATTGTTTACATAAAGATTAATTATAGATGAATTTTTATAAACAGAGTTTAATTGAAATAAAATTCTTTATAAACTAGAGTTTTATGCTTAACTCTAGATTAACTAGAGCTTACACTTAATCGTGGTTTAACGACAGTTTTGTACCAAACAGAGTTAATCTAGAGTTTTTTAATAAACTTTTTATAATCTAGAGTTTAATAATAAACTAGAGATAATCTTATTTTTTATAATAAACTTTAGATAATTTTTAGTTTAATTCGAAATTCTTATCTACTTTTTGTTATACTAAACTATTGATTATCTGGAGTTTATAATAAACCTTAAATAATCCAGACTTTGCACTAAACTTTATTTAGTTAAAAGTTTGCACTTAACTCTAGATTATGTGAAGTTTATTATACAATCCAGAGTTCTACCCTAAACTATATACTTTTTACTTAATTAGAGTTTAATTTTAAAATCTAATCATAAAATACACTAGATCCTGGTATAATGTGTTCTTTAGTTTAAACTAGACACGAGTTTTAACAACATTTTAATTTAGATTACAATCAAGACTCCAGTATAAATTATAAAATGAACTCGATGCTAGATTTAGGAGTATAGACTCAAAACTTATTATATTGCACTCTAACTATAGTTAAGTTTGGAAAAACTAGACTGCTCCTTACTTTAACTACATTCCAATTTGTAAACTATGTTCTTTTACCAGACTGTAGTTGGTTTTAAACTAGATTGTAGTGTGGATTTTAAACCAGCATTCTGTTTACATTGAATACTAAACTGTCCTTTAGATAATATTTAAGACAGATGATAGTGTTGATCTTAACCTATTAGCTACTAGAACACTTTTTATACTAGAAACTGGTCCTTGTTTTAAACTAAACTTTTGTATATATTACTCAGGGCTCTACAGACAATAATAAGTTAAAAGCTGGATTCCAGTCTAGATTTTAATATCTATTTCAACTCACATTTTTAACTAAAGCAGAGTCTAGTTTAGACACTAAACTGTCAGGTTTAATTTAGTTCTTAAACTAGAATTAACTGTTAGCCCAACTATCTCTTTCCTTCTCATTATTTCATTTCTTCAATAAATTATCTTTTCTCATTAAAAATCATCCATTTTGATCGTTTTAATTTATTTTATTAAATAATTTTTAATTTATTTTTTTAATTTTCTTTCTGTTTTTGCGGTTTTTAATATTTGTTTTGTTTAATTAATTAATTTATTTATTTATTTAATATTATTATTTTCTAAGTATTTGGTTAAACTTTATTTAATCTCCATTGGGAGTATGAGTGACTAATCGCGTTTTATTTGCCATTAAATTTTAAACAGCAACAAAATCGAATATAAAAATTAATTTGTTTAATTTAAACTGAAAGAAAAAACTTAATGTATTTTTTTGTGGATCGTAAATTTGTTTTAATTTTTATGGCCCCATAAATTATGTGTAAAATTTAAGCAAAAAAAAAAATATAATAAAATTCGCTAAAAACATTAAAAAATTAATTTTAATTTTGAAGAGAGAGATTAAAATGCAGGTAATAAGTTTAGGAGTGTAAGAGGTAAAATCAAGTTAGTTTAGAAAACTGGCTTGATTTTACCTCTTGAGAAAAAAACTCCCTCCAGATTAGAAACTGTTTAAACCTCTGACAAACGTCTAATTAAATACAGCTCGATCTTAGTTTAAAATGCTGATCAGACTCTAATTAAAATCTAAACTTGTATAAATAAAAAATCCCGTTTAGAATTTAGGTTAATTCCATATTAGAGTCCTGTTTAAACTGGATAATAGTTCTGGTTTAAAATATATACAAGGATCCAATTCGCAACAAAAACGTTTTCAAATCTACATTACAATATTGTTTGAAATCTAAACTAAAGTCCAGTTTAAAAGCTAAACTAGTGTAAAGAGTTTAGTTGACCAAGTCTAGTTTAGTGTCTAAACTAGACTCTAGTTTAGTGTCTAAACTAGACTCTAGTTTAGTGTCTAAACTAGACTCTAGTTTAGTGTCTAAACTAGACTCTAGTTTAGTTTAGTGTCTAAACTAGACTCTAGTTTAGTGTCTAACTAGACTCTAGTTTAGTGTCTAAACTAGACTCTAGTTTAGTGTCTAAACTAGACTCTAGTTTAGTGTCTAAACTAGACTCTAGTTTAGTGTCTAAACTAGACTCTAGTTTAGTGTCTAAACTAGACTCTAGTTTAGTGTCTAAACTAGACTCTAGTTTAGTGTCTAAACTAGACTCTAGTTTAGTGTCTAAACTAGACTCTAGTTTAGTGTCTAAACTAGACTCTAGTTTAGTGTCTAAACTAGACTCTAGTTTAGTGTCTAAACTAGACTCTAGTTTAGTGTCTAAACTAGACTCTAGTTTAGTGTCTAAACTAGACTCTAGTTTAGTGTCTAAACTAGACTCTAGTTTAGTGTCTAAACTAGACTCTAGTTTAGTGTCTAAACTAGACTCTAGTTTAGTGTCTAAACTAGACTCTAGTTTAGTGTCTAAACTAGACTCTAGTTTAGTGTCTAAACTAGACTCTAGTTTAGTGTCTAAACTAGACTCTAGTTTAGTGTCTAAACTAGACTCTAGTTTAGTGTCTAAACTAGACTCTAGTTTAGTGTCTAAACTAGACTCTAGTTTAGTGTCTAAACTAGACTCTAGTTTAGTGTCTAAACTAGACTCTAGTTTAGTGTCTAAACTAGACTCTAGTTTAGTGTCTAAACTAGACTCTAGTTTAGTGTCTAAACTAGACTCTAGTTTAATGTCTAAACTAGACTCTAGTTTAGTGTCTAAACTAGACTCTAGTTTAGTGTCTAAACTAGACTCTAGTTTAGTGTCTAAACTAGACTCTAGTTTAGTGTCTAAACTAGACTCTAGTTTAGTGTCTAAACTAGACTCTAGTTTAGTGTCTAAACTAGACTCTAGTTTAGTGTCTAAACTAGACTCTAGTTTAGTGTCTAAACTAGACTCTAGTTTAGTGTCTAAACTAGACTCTAGTTTAGTGTCTAAACTAGACTCTAGTTTAGTGTCTAAACTAGACTCTAGTTTAGTGTCTAAACTAGACTCTAGTTTAGTGTCTAAACTAGACTCTAGTTTAGTGTCTAAACTAGACTCTAGTTTAGTGTCTAAACTAGACTCTAGTTTAGTGTCTAAACTAGACTCTAGTTTAGTGTCTAAACTAGACTCTAGTTTAGTGTCTAAACTAGACTCTAGTTTAGTGTCTAAACTAGACTCTAGTTTAGTGTCTAAACTAGACTCTAGTTTAGTGTCTAAACTAGACTCTAGTTTAGTGTCTAAACTAGACTCTAGTTTAGTGTCTAAACTAGACTCTAGTTTAGTGTCTAAACTAGACTCTAGTTTAGTGTCTAAACTAGACTCTAGTTTAGTGTCTAAACTAGACTCTAGTTTAGTGTCTAAACTAGACTCTAGTTTAGTGTCTAAACTAGACTCTAGTTTAGTGTCTTTACTAAACAATATTTTCAATAATTAAGATACTAATTGTGGTCCAACCTTAAACACTAAGCAATATTAAACTTCAAATATGTAGGTGGTTTGGTGGCAATAAATAGCTTCTCCTAATAATTAACTTGACATAATCAAGTCAGTAAACGACTATAAATAATGTAAAGGTTGTTAATTTAGCGTTTTTTCGCTTCTAATAATGAAATTGAAAGTGTTGTTTTTGTTTTCATATTCGATTTAGTTTCGTGTGTAGGAAATGTCAAATGTATTCAATCAACCCATTCATTCAGTCATCAATATCATCATCATCATTAAAACATGTTCCTTCAAAAAAAAAAATAATTATTTAAAATAGCAAAAATATAATATTTTAAAAATAAACATGATTTGTTGATGACGAATTCAAATTCAAAATTCATTCATTGATTTTTTTTTAATAGAAAAAGACAAATTTTGTAAAATTTTATTTATGATTTTTCCCCAAAAAAAACTCTTTAGGACCATAAAAGGCCTGATTTAAAATTTAAATTGGCAAAGTTTGTTTTAATTTTATTTATTTTTTTATTAATTTTTTATACAAAATTACTTTTTTAACAAAAAACTTGTTTGTTTAAATAACATTTATTTTTGTTTTGTTGTTTTTGTTTTTTTTTAGATTTTTTTGTAGTTGTTGTTTTTGTTGTTTTTTTTTTTTCAGAAGACTTTAAAAATTTAGGTTAAATGCAAGACTAACCCACTAAGGTTTTATTTGCTTCTTTTTTTTATTCATTTTTATTATTTTATACTCAAGTTGTTTAAGTTTTTATTTTTTTATTTATTTATAGTTTTTTTCTATTTAAGTATTTTTTACGTGTCTTGAGTTCTGTTTTAAAAGTCACTTGACAAGTGTTCATGGTTCAGTTTTATTGTGGTAAAAAATTTTATTCTGTCTTTTGTGACTGAGTAGTTTTTTTTTTTATAATATAAATGAGCAGAGTTTAAAGGAATTGAAACAAAGGGAAGATGGCTGGGTGACGAAGTCATTAAATTTTTGATAGGTTTTGTAAATTTATTAAGCTTTTAAGTAGTTTAGTCCACGTGCTAAAGATTTTGAAAAGACTCAACCGATTTCTTGAATGTTATATTGTAAAATCTAGTGTACGTTTTAAAACAGGTTTTAAACTAAACTCGAATGTAGCTTATAAACTATGCTCTAGTCTGTACTATAAACTAGACACTAATCTAGCTCTGACTCTGGTCTAGCTTATAAACTAGGCTCTTCCTTAGCATGTTAATTCGATTTTTTTTTGCTAATAAATATATTATTGTCAAATTTATAAACTAAACTCTTGTCTAACTTATAAGCAAGACTCTTTTCTAGCCGAGTTGTTTAGCTTATAAACTCTAGCTTATAAACCAGACACTAGTCTAGGCTAACAACTAGACTTTCGTCTAGTTTATGAACTAGACTCTCGTCTAATTTATGAACTAGACTCTGTAATAAAGTATAAACTATAATCTGTGCTGGAGTCAAGTCTAGATTACAAACTAGACTCTAGTTTCGACTACAAACTTGACTCTAATCTAAATTATAATTTGGAATATAATACGGATTATGGATAATAGTATAAACTATAGTCTGTCAAGACTAGATTATGAACTATGCTCCAGGTTCGACTACAAACTAGACTCTAGTTTCGACTACAAACTAGACTCTAATCTAGATTATAATCTGGAAAAAAGTACGGTTTATAGTGTGGATAGTAGTACGGACTCTTTAGATTATAGTATAGATTTTAGTTTTTATCACAACAATAGTTTGGTTATAATAGTTTAGTTATAATCGATATTATAGTTAAAATCATTATTGGCTGCTACAATGCGTTTCAAATGTGCTAGGAGAGTAGAGTGTCCTGTTTAGACATCACATCATCTTACTGAGATCACCTTTATGTAATTCTAAAATGAGGGGTTTCCCCTCACCTGTGTCTCTCGCAAATTATTTTTGTAATACTGGCAACTATTTCATTATTTCACAGTGACCTTTGTGTTGCTTTCGCCTACTCATTTAGCCTCGTCCTTAATGCATAAAAAATGCAGGCTTACATTTTGGAGTCGAAATATGATTGCTAGATTATTTGTCTCCTCTTTCCCAATAACTCCTTGGTTTCTGGGTACTCAAATAATGTGTACTTTTCCAACATTGCGGTATTCTTTGATGGTAACTAAACTTGATATCCTTGAATGAAATGACTTTGGTAGCCGTTTGGCTATCGGTGAAGATACTTATATCGCAGGTTTACCTAATTCGGAAGTTGGAGAAATATTCTGGTGTCCGGTTGTTCTATATAGAGATTTTGTCCCGTCCTATCTGCATGTTTTGAGTCAACCGTGTAAGAGCGGGCATATGTGCCGCACAATCCTGAGTCGCAATCTGGTATCAGCGTATTACAATTGACATCAACCCGCTTCTCAGATATCCTGTCCAATGTTTCTGTACTATGGAATTGTTCAATCAGAGTCTGTGTTTTATTTTGGTAGCTTATTCACTCTCCTATTGCCTGGTGTCGATATTTCTATCGGCTGTATTAAAAATATTGTTTCCAATGCTCTAGTAGCTGTTGTCCTCATGGCGCCACTTATACATAAGCAGCACTTGGTTCGTATTATTGTCTTCAGAGTGAAAATATGGTTTATAGTATCGATATAGCTTAAAGTTCCGATTGTAGTCCGGAATATAGTCGGGCATTATATGTGAACTGTACTATAAAGTTCACATATAATTCAATTAAAATCAATTGAAAAGCAATAAATTCTTTTAAATTTCGCTTATTAAGTAAATTTTAGTAAATTCTTAAATGTTTATTTGTATGTGTGTAGTATAAAACTATTTGTAGTTCTATATTCTTAACATACAGCAAAAACAAATACAACACTTGCATAACAACAACAAACAAAAAACAAAAAAAATCATATATGAATACATTAATTGTACTGGTGATGATGGTGTTCTGAAGACCAAAACAAAAAAACACCACAAATCTTAAAACATTTAATATGACAACAAGACATTTGGACAGCTGGTCGGGCGGACGGACAGGCGGACACATAGTTACACACAGTTTTTTTAGTTAAAGTTGTTAGACATTAGAGCGTAGTTAGTTATTTAATTAAAGCAATTTTAACAATTAACTTTGTACTTTGTATAATTTTTATTTACTGCGAATAATGCGAATGACTGCCCCGGTCTTGTTATATGTGGAGCACTTAAACAAAAAGAGGGATTTCAGGGGAAGTTCTGAGGAGAAAAGAACTAACTTGTTTTAAGACTTATTAAATATACATACGAGAGTTTAATGGTGCAAATAGAAAAACGGTTACATTGGAAATTAATGTTATAAGGCGAATTCGAAATGCGGTTTCAATTATAAATTTTTGTTATTTTAAAAAAAAACTTTTGGTTAGATTTTTTTCTGATTCGATTTCTATAAAATTTGGTACAAGTTATTTTCTTAATGTTACATGTGCTTTAACAAATTTATATAACTTTTTTATTTATTTCAAGTTCTGAAGATTAAAGAATATCAAGTTTTTGTTAAGAGTTCTTTTTTTGGTTGTTTCGTTGTTTTTCTTGTTTCTTTAAGAACATGAACCGAGTTTGAGTACCAAAGTCTTAAGCTTCGAATACATTTGCATTGTAAACTTTAAGCACTTTGCATTTTTCTAATGATGTCAACAAAACGTCCTTGATAATTATTTTCATCTCTATCTCCCTCACTCTCTCTCTCTCTCTCTCTTAATGTTGTTTATTTTTATGCTGAAAAAATGTGCAACTTTTTCAAAACACAGGTTTTGAGTTTTAAGTCGAATGTCCGCAAAATGTCCTTGATATTTTCTAAGTATTTTCTAAGATTTTTCTTTTCTCAATGTCATACATGTGTGAGTGTTGTTTTTTGTAATTTGCTGACAGTAAAATGTTTATGTCAAGAAAACATGTGAAATCAGTGCAACTGACAAGTGTACGTGATAGAGGTGGAAAGTTAAGTTAATGAAATTTGGAGGATGAATATGGACTATATAGTTGTGACAACATATTGAAGTCTGGACTAAAGTCGGGATTAAAGTCTGGACTATAGTTTGGACCTATAGTCTGAAATATAGTCTGGACCTTTAGTCTAGACCTATAGTCTGAACCTATAGTCTGGACCTTTAGTCTGGACCTATAGTCTGGACCTATAGTCTGGACCTATAGTCTGGACCTATAGTCTGGACCTATAGTCTGGACCTATAGTCTGGACCTATAGTCTGGACCTATAGTCTGGACCTATAGTCTGGACCTATAGTCTGGACCTATAGTCTGGACCTATAGTCCGGACCTATAGTCTGGACCTATAGTCTGGACCTATAGTCCGGACCTATAGTCTGGACCTATAGTCTGGACCTATAGTCTGGACCTATAGTCTCGACCTATAGTCTGGACCTATGGTTTGGACCTATAGTCTGGACCTATAGTCTGGACCTACAGTCCGGACCTATAGTCTGGACCTATAGTCTGGACGTATAGTCTGGACCTATAGTCTAGACCTATAGTCTGGACCTATAGTAGACCTATAGTCTGGACCTAAAGTCTAGACGTATAGTCTGGACCTATAGTCTAGACCTTTAGTCTGGACTTATAGTCTGTAGATTAGAATATAGTCAGGACTGTGGTCTGTATTATAGTATGGATTATGATTTGAATATAGTCTGGGCTATAATCTGGATTATAGTCTGGACTACAGTCTAGTTTTTGGTCTGGATTATGGTAAAGATCAAAGACTGGACTGTAGGTGAGATTATAGTTTGGGTTATAGTGTGGAATATGGTTAGGATGTAGCCTAGATTGTTGTCGTTATTTAAGTATGGATTATATTTTTTTTAATCGCCTCAGTTGTTATAATCTGGACTTTAGACAGGATTACAATATAAATTATAATCTGCACTTCAGTTCGGGATTATAAAATAGATTTTAGTCTGAGTTATAGTCCAAATCAAAGTCTTGGTTTAAGTTGTGATAATAAACTGGATCATAATATAAAGTCCAGTCTATAGTTTAGATTATGGTATAACATATGGATCATTTTCTGGGCTTTAGTATAGACTGAAGTGTACATTATCGCCTGAAGGATTGCCAGAATCTGGAAAGTAATCGGCGCTACAATCTTGTCTTTTATATTGTCTATAATATTGATTATATTATTGCCTGATCTGGACTGTTATCAGTATTATAGTTAGGACTGTAATATGGATTGCTATTTGATCTGTAATATTGAATATTATCTACCCTCTTATGGTTTATATTCTAGACTTTTCTCATTATTAAAGTTTTGACTATAATCTTGGCTGTAATATAATCTATAATCATGGTTTACAGTTTGGGCTACGTTCTGAATTATATATTAAGCTGAAAATGGCTTTAGATTTAGAGTATTGGCATTTTTATTATGGCCATTTAACTAATGTCATCCGGACTTCAGACAGGGTTTTGATTTCGTCTATAGACTGAAGAGAATTTCGAACTCAAAAGCCGGTTATTGAAATTGAGAAGCTTTAAAGTTCATGCAAAAAAGCTGTTATTGCAATCTAATATAACAAATCAATAATTAACATTTTAATAAATTTATTATTTCAATGCAAAAAAAATACAAAATAATTTCCATGACATTAATTTTCGAATCTTTATTTTTGACAGTTAAGATTTCTAATGACATTTTCTTAAAAATAAAAAATAAAACTTGTCTTCTCAGCTGGTGAACTTTGTAAAATCATGTTAAATTAAATCAGGGTCATATTAATAGAAAACCAGTAAGAAGAAGACAATGACAATAAATTAAAATTGTCAAATATTTTCAACATTTTCAATTTTGAATTTCATTAAATTTAGAACAATTTCAAGATATATAACAGATATTCAATATTGTATAACACTTTATGATTTTAATTGAAATTTATTGAAAACGAGAATAATTATATCGATACTAAAAATAAAATAAATTATTGCTATTTGTCAACTGCTTTTCTGTTGTTATTTGAGAGTCTGTCTGATATTATTGAAAAAGGTATATAATATTGCATGTTCAATTTATTTTTAATCGCCGGATGTAATTTAATTTAATTTATTATTTTCGTTATTTAATTCAATTTAATCTAAATTTTAGATTGGAACAGAAAGAAATTGTGTAATAATTTTTTTGAAATAATAAATAAATAAATAATAAAAATAAATTGAAATTAAACAGTTCTCAATAATCTGGAAAATATAATTTTAATATAAGGAGTGAGATCGATAAAAAATTAACACACATAAATGTTAATAAAAAACTTACCATTTAGTAGTTTTAATCACTAATGATGAAATTTTGAACCTTTTCCGGAAACTCGTTTTCTGCACTTTGCTCGAACAGCAGGTAGTCCACCTCTGTTAAAAATCGACTACGCTAGTGGAACCTTTTTTGTGCTTTTCAATTCTCTTTTAACTAGAGCCAAATATCTCTCGGCTGAACTTTACTCCGAACAGTTTGTAGGATTTGCCTCTCTTGGTACAAATACAACATTATTGTTCCTGAAACACTTAAAAGCCTTTCTTGATACAAATACCACATTATTGTTCCTGAAACAACCTAGTGACAGGTTGTCATGTTGGCTCAAAAATAAGCGGACGCATTAAACATAAACATCCTGCATGTTTCCCCGTTGTAACAAATGATAAAGTTCTTTTGCCGCAACTGCAACCAAGAATTTTGTGGGAAATTTTGATTGGTTTTGGTCCTAAGCTTTTCTTTAATTTTCCCTCGAGCATCAGCAACATAAAATTTTTAACCAGGAAGTAGCGAAAATTTTGACAGAATATACGTTTCGTTATCCATTTTCCTTAAGATAATAAAAGAAATTTGTTATAATTCAAACTTCTTCTACTTCTGTTTTCTTTTTGCGAATCCAGAGACATTTGCCTCCTACTCAAAGGATTCTTGCTATCCGAACTGTTGGGAAGTAGAATTCCAGCGTTACGATTCATAAGTTCATAACGAGATCTATAAACGTTACTCGGTAGTTGTATATAATAAAAAGGCGTAAAAAGATTGATTTTATTATTACCACCTTTCTCTCTCTTCTCTCTTCTCTCTCTCGCTTATTCTCCTTCTAGGAGAGTTATAAATTTGATAGAATTTTTGCATGAATTTAAATTGGATTTGCGCTAGAAATCATATCGTGATCATTTAATTTTGTTAAATTAGTCTTGTTGATATTACGGTCTAGAGTCTAGTTAATAAGTTATACAAGAGTTTAGTTTTTAATCTTAACTCTAGTTCATAATCTAAACTAGAGTTTAGGTTATAATCTAAATTAGCTGTCAAACATATCACCGATCTTCAGATGTAGATGAAAATTCTGCTAATTACGTTAAAAACACTTGTCTAAAATAATACTTCATAAATTTCGAATACTATGGGCCTGAAACAATATGAAAATTGAATTCCTAAACAACGATTATGGCTTTAAAATATAAAACTAGATCAGTGTATTTTAGCTTTAAAGATCGCACAGCTCCACGTATACAATAATGTTTTACTCAATTATTAGCGGAGGCATTTTTAAATACAGATCATATACTGCACTTGAAAACTGATACCTCGATCACATGAATGCTAATATAAAACAGATCAGAACAGATATTCTTAAAAACGATAAGTATTATACTGACATTCATTCTTAGAATCTCAGGAAAAGAGTTGTAATAAGTTAGGAATCTTCAAGATATTACACTGATTTACGCCATAATAATCAATAAACGTAATAAAGGAGATCATTCTGTTGACTAAAGCGGGAATCTTCAATAGCTTACATTGCTTAAATGTATTATGTTTGAAACAGTTAAGTCCGGTATTAATTAACTTCAACTGAAAGCCGAAAACGAACGCATATTATTTTACTTTTAAAAATGATCCTTATTCAAATGCAAAAATAATACTTTAGATCATTCGAATATTCTAAAAGAGCATAAAGTCTTCACAGCTTCTGATCGCATGATAATTAATTTAATAACTGAAGAATATCCGACATGTAAACTACTATAGCAATTGCGTAAATGTCTGTGTAAAATTGCTTTATCTATTCTTAATGCACTTCAAGATGATCTTCGATATATTTAAATGCGTTATGATTTCTAGTGCATTGACATATGTGAGGATCTTTTTTTTAAAATCACAAACTAGACTCCTCCAATTTTGCTTATAAATTAGATAAATACCCACACTGAGTTGGCCCATTTTATAGATTTTCGATCTCTTTTTAAATGTCTGATAGTATTATCTGAGCTCTTGCATGTAGTTCAGAATGGAACTGAAGATCATATTAAGGATCAGTAGCTTATTCTCATGTAACTTTAATAAGGTCTCAATCTTTAGTAGAGGATCATTTCCTGAAATGTTATTGATCTTTTCATGAGATTTATTTTTTTCTCACTTTTAATCAATTTTCTAACCCAACATTTTCTGCTACAAAATCCAAAATTTAAATATTTTAAAATTTCTATCACGTTTTCTCCCCTTTTTTCAAATGTTGTTACCAAAAAATATAAAAAATTTCATTTCTTTTCTTTCTAAGAGAAAGAAAAAAAGAAATAATTAAAAAGTATTAAACATACAAAAAAAAAAGAGTGAATGCGTGGACTGTCATGAAGTGATGGTGATAAAATTGACATTCATATTTTTTTTATTTTACGCAAAGAAATAAATGAAATTGTAGGAAAACGTGATTAAATGTTTAAATAGATTTTTTACACGTTTTTCTTTTTCTTTACGAAAAACCAAAACAGACCTGATCGACTCCCCAAAATTATACAAACCGTCCAGGCAAAATGAACCCACGAGACAAACAAATAAGTTAAGTTTACAAACAAATTGAAATGATTTGAAAACCTCCACCACTAGTGGAATCGAGTAACCAACAACCAGTCACTTGTTGTTTTTATTTACAGGTGAAAAGAAACAACAAGTTGTTGAGTTTTGAGAAGAAAAAAATATTAAAAAATCATAAAAAAATTTATTGGTTTTTTTATATATTTTTTAACGTTTATTTTTTTAGGAAACTCAGCATGAAATTTTAAAATTATTTTACATACAAAATAGTTTGTTTTTATTATACCCTACACCACCATGCATTTGTGCATGTAGCGGGCATAAAGTATTTTAAGTACACCGTTCGACTAAGATTAACTTTCTGAGTGTATTTAGCGATGTCTGTGTGGCCGACTGGCTGGCTGTCCATGCAGACCGTAGTTTTAAAGATATCTTAATGTGTGTGTCATTATTTTGGTCCAAGGACGATGCCTATTAAAATTAGTGATGATGGATCCATTGTTATTATTTAAGATTATAAAAGACCTAAATATAAATCGATTTGCATAAAATTTGGTACAAATTAGTCTTAAAAGAAAATCGCTTCATAATTTTTCATAGGTTCCATATAGTGTAGTCAAAAACCGAAACCGAAACCGAAAACCGGTTAAACGATGTTTTTGCATATTAGAAAACCGACCGGTTTCGAATAATTTCTAATTTCGAATTATTCGATATGCCGGGTTTTTTCAGCCGGTCAACGGGTTTTAAATGGAAGTCACTTTTCAACTTTTCACTATTATATTCAGCTTTATTTTTATATATTCCGCCTTGATTGAGAATATATAATATATACACGAGCAAAGTATTATATGCATTCTTAGACATCATATTTTGAAACGATTTTGCTATGTCCGTCTGTTTTAATCACGTCAATAAAAATAATTAAATCAGTTTTTTATTTAGCAATATATTTTTTTAGTTAAAGAGATATAAATCCATAAATAAAGAAAAAGTTTATGTAGAGGAAAAATAATGGATTTAAATAAAATAAAGATATCTCGACACATTATTTTAAATACGATACCCTTATTTAGGGCATTATATAGTGTAGGATAATTTGCTGAAATTTGTTACAATTGGTTATTTTGATATGGAACCATTTCATATAAATGTCGTCATTGTACGATAAATGTTTTTATTTACTTGATTTTTCTCTTAATTTTTTCTTAATTTTTCTCTTAATTTTTTTTTTTGATTTTTCTATTAATTTATTATAATCGAACAAAACATGCTAACCGGCTTTTTAATATAAAACCGTATCCGAAACCGTTTTTTTTAAACTTATTTTTCGAATAACTCGAAAACCGGTTTTCTGAAAATATCGGTTTTTTGAATACACTGGTCCCATACTGCTCCTTTTTCAAATGTCACTTTGAAGGGCTTTAATCTCACATATACATTGGGATCCTAATAAGAATTCGTCAAATCAAGACATATGTTAGAGGTCGGTCCATAATTTCCTCTAACTCCTAAATAACACCCATAGAGAAAAATCGGTTTCGAAAACATTAATCCCGCATAAATGTTATCATAATCATAAATTTAAAAAATAACTTTATACGAGGGCGGTTCAGAAATTTTTCGTTGCTACCACTTAAAACCAACAATGTGGTGTAGGGTATTAAATAATCGGACTTGACTAATCGGTCAACATTTTTACTTATTTTAATTGCCAAAAGGTAAAATTGCGTAAACCGGGTGAATGTGTTTTTATTTTCTACGTTTAATTTTTTTAATCAACAGAAAAAATTAACATTTAAAAAATTGTTTTAAAAACATAAACACTTTTGTTAATTGAAAAATAAAATTGAAGAAGAAAAAAAAAAACGTCAACAGAAATTTTTTTCAAATTTATTGAAATTAAAAAAAAGAAAAAAAAAACTACAAACTGCAGCAGTTTTTTGAACTCAAGAAATGAAAATATGATCGAAAAAGAAATAATGAAAAATAAAATATCAGAAATGTTTTAAACATTTTTATTGTTTGAGTCTTAAAGAAAATTAATAGTCGTCCATTTTTTTGGTACCCTACACCATCAAAAGTGGTGAAAAGAGTATATTAACTTTGTCATTCCATGTGTAACGTTAAAAAGGAATCATCTCAAACTCCACAATGTCTGCACAAATCTGCATCAAATCAAAAATCCAAGTCGATTTAGCTATGTCCGTCTGTCTGTATGTTGTTGGCTCTATCACATTCGCAATAATTGGTACAGCTCAATGAATTTGGCCTAATTGTTTGTTATAATCCTGAGAAGTCTCCTGTTTAAAACCAACCAATCGGTTTAGTATATTAAAAGATATACAGCGATATATGAGTCAACCTCTAAGTTCAATAAAAAAACGTTCATAAAATTAAAAGAAAAAATAATAATACAAAATTTCGATAGGAAAAGGGGGAGGAGTCCCCCCCCAATACAAAGCAAATATTGGTCATCGAATATTTTAAGAAATACAACAGTGAGAGTTCTCAAATTTGGTCCCAACAACTTTCCCAAGGAAATTGTTTTACTGGACAAAACGTGGGACGGGTAGGATCAGGGGGTGGGTACCCCCCTACAAAGCAAATATTGATTATCAAATATCTAAAGAACTATAATAGCGAAAGTCTTAAAATTTTGCAGCAATTATGCTACGGTGAGACACAATCACTGGAAAAATATAGGACTTTTAGGATCAAGAGAGGAGGTACCGCTTGTGCAAAGCAAATTTAAATATTTTTTAATTTATTTAAATCGTATGATAATAAAACACGAATATTTGCTTAAGGACAGCAACGCAATAAAAATTGTTTTGGCAAATCGAAGTTTGCCGGGTCTTGTATTAAAATCAATTTGGTAAAAAAGTTATAGCCAAATATATAACTAATTCTATGACTCATTAAGTGCTCGGTGTTATATTTAAGAAAAACGTTTTTATATTGCAAACAATTGTGTGTGTATGTGTGAGTGTTTGTGTATAGAACATAAAGTATTTACTTCACAAGCATTTGTGGCATAGGGTATTGACGATGCGGCACAGCCGAATATAGCATTCTAACTTGTTTATTATTTGTAAATCATGACGTTTATGTTTTACTTAACGTTTTCATTTTCATTTTTTTTTGTTACTTTTACGTTTTAGCCATCAGAAAAAAAAGACGTAACGAAGCCCCATCACAAGTCCATTAACTTTAAAAACATATTTTGCACTTATCAAGCTACTGATCAAGCAACGTTGTTTTTGTTTTTCAACTAATTTTTGCCCGCTAATCGATTTTGTTATGATTTTTTTGTTCAAACACTTTTTGAAATTCCATTTTTTTTTTCAAATTTTTTATTGTATTTAAGTGGAAATTTTGAAATTTCATTGGAGAGTAAGTCTTAGTCCGTCGTTTTAGTTATTTTTGTTTTGTTTTTGTTTTGCTCAAATTACTTTAACTGTAAATTGCGGCATTTTTACTAAGAAAATATTTCTTTTTTTGAATTATTAACGTCTCTTTGTGTCAAGTGTCAAAAATGTTATTGGCCTTGCGATATTAGTTTTTTTTGTTCGACTTTTTCTTATGCGTTTTTAAATTTAAAATTTAAGTGATTTTTTTCACTTCCTAATAAAATGTGCGATAAAGTCAATTTGAATTGGAATTTTGAGATGATGAATTGAATTCGAAAGAAATTTTTGAAATTTAAAATTGATGATAAAATTTTAAAAAGTGTGGATATCAATTGTTGGAAAAAGCAAATATTCCGAGTTCTTGGTTGAAAGCTTCTTTAGATCCTTAAAAATTTCATATTATTTCCGAAATGGGTGGCAATTCCAAAATATCATAGCTCTTTTAGATCCTTTATCCCTTTACTTTTCTTAAAAATTGCCTTTTACTGATTTTCATATTGTAGATCACAATTTCAGTTCCTTCACATTTCTTGTATGCCAGAAGGCAGACCAAAAATGTATCTTCCGAGTTAGATTTTCGGTAAATGCTGGCATGTGATCTCATCATTCTGTAATCTTTTGTATTATTTAGGTCTGAATATTAACTCCATTTAAAAAAATCTTAAGGATCCGTGTATTTAAGCAAAAGTGTGGGGGGATGTGACAAAGATCGCGATCTTTGAATTCTGCAATCTTTATTCAGTGATCTTGCACCGTCAGAAGTAGAAAATCACAATTGATCTGCAAAAACTGTTTTCTATTTTTCAAGAAGATGCAAGAATATTATAGAGATTATCCAGTGATCAAAGATGAATCCAACGATCACTAACTTTGAAATCCGAATGGTGAAAGATCTATTCCGCTCTATGTGTAATTTTTATGCAAAGTTCCATTACGTGTTTAAGTCCTTTATGTCATTTTTATTTTAAAGATCATTCAAGTCATGCAGGTTAAAAGTGTCATCAAAAGTAAACATTAATAACCAAGTTTGCTACTTCTTTGGAAGACCTATGAGAACAAATAGGTTCGACGAAACATTTTGGAGATTGAAAATTTCATTTTGTAGATTTTTGTACCTTCAGAAGTAGAAAATCACAATTGATCTGCAAGAACTTTTATCTCAAGAAGATAAAAATTTCTTACTAAAGATCATTGGAATCACGCAAAATAGATGTACCAACGATTTCGATATTTGAAATCCTTAAAAAGAACATCTTTATCTTTATGGCAGTTTTCCATTACGTTTTTTTTTATACAGGTTGGGAGTGTTAACGGAATTGATCTTTAAATGTTCGTTCTCAAAGTAGGACAACGACATTTGCTTTGAAGAAAACTAAAAGTTTCATTTTGGAGTTTGAGAGTGACAAAGATCATATCCGAAACATGAAAACATAATTTCGATATTGCTGTAGAATATTGTCTGTCAGTACTGATTACATCTTTTCTTTGAGAGCCTTCAAAGGTCAAGTTCGATATTTGTTCTTAAGAAAGCAGTAGGTGTCTGTACCAACCTTAAAAAGTAGATCATCACAATTGTTCTGTAAGGTTGCATAGCAGGGGGATACTTCCTCTTA
This sequence comes from Cochliomyia hominivorax, assembly GCA_004302925.2. Taxonomy (NCBI): domain Eukaryota; kingdom Metazoa; phylum Arthropoda; class Insecta; order Diptera; family Calliphoridae; genus Cochliomyia; species Cochliomyia hominivorax. Next base: position 56,736,885 of record PYHX02000495.1, on the reverse strand, counting down.
TTTGATTTAATGTATACGCAGAAATATTTTTCGCGATATTAGAATGTTTTATACCCGAGTCAGACGAGTCACTTAGATTAAGAAGAACCATTTCGAGTAGTCAAAAATAATTCATTGCAAGAGACTGATCATCCATTACCCATTAAAGACTGATCATTGCATTCTATACGTCATGTTCATTGCATTTATTAAGTCCTGCCATTTTTTACTGAAATCTAAACGGCGTAAAATTACGCCATTTTGGTTACTATCATCACACCACCCTCAGTAAGTAGGACTTGCTAACATTACAACTAGATCCTTTTTTCTTGTACCCAAAAGAAAAGAGAATAATTCCAGTCTAACATTTATCTTGGCTTTATATTAAAATCCTGAAGAGTTGTAAACGCTGTAGGGAATAGCGCTCTATAATACATTAGTACAATAGTATTCTATTATACAGAAGTCAAGTTCAGAATGGTGCAGTAATCTTGTAATTTGAAGACAATTTTTCCACTTTTTTATTATGATCTATTAGTCCTTTTTGTTAATTTTTTTGGAGTGGAAGTTCCACTTTTGTTGCAAAATATGTGGAATGTCACCTGCATTATGTGGAGTTCTTGAATTTTTAAGATTAAGTGGTCACTTAATCACTATATATAGTTAAATCGTTTGAAAATTTCCCGTGCTTATCAGATTCTTAATAATGTTTCGCTCGGTTTTACAGAAGTAATAAAATTGAGTTAATTTCATTTAATTGTATGGTACTTCGAACCGTTACATTTAAAAGAAACTAATGGTGCGAAGGACCATTAAGTTAGAGGTATCATTTAATGAATTTTAATTTATACCCCCATCTAATAATTTCTAATGGCAGGTATTTTTCTATAAATAAAATAATATTTTAATAACAAAATAAATATAAAATAAAGTTAACGTCAAAGACAATATAAATCGATGATATTACTGATACCAGAGACACTCAACGAATTTGGAAAAAAAGAACAATCAATTGAAGGGTTCATTTCATTTATTTATTTTAGATTTAATAATATTTTTTTTCATTACTTCTTTTCCCCTCTTTTTCACAATATGACAACAAATAATATCAAATTTAAACTGATAAGGTTAATGACATAATTAGAAATTTCAAACACATAACAGTGAAAATAATAAATATTGAAATTAAATTTTAAAAAAACCAATAACAAAATATATCTTTTTTACAAAATGGGTTTTTAATTTAAGTGCAAATGAATTAATATCGGAAAAGTTTTATATAAACTGTGAGAATTTTATGGCCGGTCAAGCCTGACTATGAAACACCCTTCAACGCAATATTGGTTATAAATGATAGTTGGGAAAAAGTAATGAACGACCCTCGTATAATTTTATTTTCTGATTTATTCTTAAGTGTGCAGTACATTATTGTGAAACATTTGCATTTTTAAATGATTTTTTTTGTGATGGGTTACATAAGAGCTACATGAAATTATAGACCGACACTCGCATAAATTCGCATATTGATTTTTCTTATATTTATCATAATTTGACCAATATATATGTATAAAATAGGAACTATATGTATATATGTATGTTTGTATGGATGTATATATATATATGTATGTATTTATGTATGTATGTATGTATGTATGTATGTATGTATGTATGTATGTATGCATGTATGTATGTATATATGTAATGTATAGACTCTAAAACGGCTGGGCCAAATTTGATGAAACTTTAACAGATTGATCCTAAAATTTCAATAGGACCAGGGGGAGAAGTACCCCCCATACAAAGCAAATATTGATTATCGAATATCTAAAGGACTATTACAGTGATAATTCTCAAATTTGGTTTCAAAAACTTTCTCAAGGAATCGTTTTACTGTATAAAACGTAGGACAGATAAGACCTGGGGGACGGCTATTCTCCATACAAAGCAAACAATTTTTTTTGACAAGACGAAGTTTGCCGGGTCTGTTAGTTACTATTACAATACCAGCGTATATGTGAGGTTTATGGCCATTAAAGTGAAGACGGTTTGCAAGGGACATATGCAATGGACTCGCATAATTTAGAATATCTATACCACAAATTTTTATTAAAACTTTTGTTGTTGGCTTTTATGACCTTAAAACCTCATTCGTGGGATATTTGTATGTGAAGGTACCTAAAATACATGAGCAACTTCAATAGGCTCCCTTGGGCCAATATAATAATATGCTCCAAATGTCATCAAGATATTTTAAAAAATTGCGATGTGTAAAGTTGTTACAACGTTTACATTGGCAAACAGTCGGACGGACATCGTTAAGTCGATTTAGCAATTGATTTTGAATCGAAAGGTATGCTTTAATATGGGTGTGACGCCATTTTTTCTATATGCCAGAAACATCAGGAGAAACGCAAATAACACCTACGGTTGTGAAGGGTATACCAAGAGAATGACAAGAATTATCATTATAGGACACATTGGGACATGTTGTTCAAGACAGCGGTAATAACATTTAGTACCTTAAGTACTTGTTTTCTTCTCTAGAGACTTGTCTAGTCCAACAATTATTTTTGCTTTCTGATTTAAAAGAAATTTTTATTTGTTTTTATTTAAAAATTTATGTATTTTTATGTTGTTTGTTTTGTTGTAATTTGTGAAAATAGTTGTTGACCATTAGAAAGTGAAATTTTCTAAAGGGGGGGGGGGGTAATTTATTGTGAAAATGGAAAGGCCTTTACATATGTAGATACATAAACAAACACACACACACACGCATATTTCTTAATAGAAATATAAATTTTATTTTTCTACTCGTTTAATTTGTATTTTCAGTTTATTTTTATGATTTGAAATTTGTTTGTTTTATTTTTATTATTTCTTTTTCAGTTATTTTTGCTTTTGGCTTTTGTATGTTTATTTTAATATCGTTTCATTTTCTTTCTTTGTCGTCATTTTTCCTGTTGACATATTGCCTTAAGCGTGTAATCGTCTTTAAACAAAAAAAGGTCTTAATGTCATGTAGTTTTAAGTTATTTTGTTTTACAGGTTTTAATTTTAGATTTTTATAGTCTTCTGATATTCATTGTTTCTAGTTATTTTAATAGTTATTGTGGTATTTCAATATAGTGTTTTCTATTCTTGATCAGCAGTAACAGTTTAAAACATATTCAGTATTTAAGGTATGTGGAGATCATTATACTATTTACTACGATCACGATTATGATCACTGTTGAATGGACTTTTTTGATATTATTACTTTTTCAAAAGGCCCTTATAACTTTCGAGAAGTCGTACCAGTAACTTAATGAACATGACATGATCGTATCTTAAATTACGATTATGACTATGATCATCTAAGCCAGAACGCTTTATGGATTTTTTGGTAAAATTACATTTTCTTAAGACATTCAACACTTACGAGGAGACGTTTTAATAACTTAATGTAGATCACCACACCCTTGATTACGATCACGATTATGATCATTTAAACTAGACTGTTTTATGGACTTTTTAGTAAAAGTACATTTTCCGAAAACCTTCATTACTTTCATAGAGATGTGCTAATAACGCAATGAAGATGTTGTGATCAGTATTTACTGTATTTACCTCATACCCTTGGTTGAGATCACGATTATGATTACGTAACTTTTAAGTTGTAGTTCATTTTCTAAATATGTTCACTAATTTCAAATATACATAAATTCGTAGTTTTAAATATGTAATAATTGATATCTGATCTGTATGGGGACTATCATATCGTCTTTTCTATTTTTCCAAATAATTCTTCTAATAAAGATGCATAATTCAGTTCGAAGTTAGGTTTGTGTCTAAGATTAATCCGGTACGAAGTATCGAAAAGCTTCGTTTTCATAGAGCTGAATAAGTCATAATTTCCAAGCTCACAATAAATTACATGAGCTTCGTATGATTATATTTAAAAAATAAAAATCCCCGTTTTCTTATATTAATTTGGTTCGAAATACCGTAATTTCAAGCCTCTCAAAAATTTATAAGATTCTCATATGATGATACACGCTGAATAATCTTTCCAGTATTAAAAAATTAGTGATATTACTTTCACTAAAACACATAGCTTGAACATGAGATTATTACTAAGAGAATATTCCTTTTAATTTCAATAGCTGTATATAAATAGCACTGACTTAGTCTACACAGTTAAGTTGACAATTGTTCCGATTCGCAGTACTAAAAAGCAATTGAGGGCATTAAATCTTCAGAATGGTGTTTTCGCACTGTGAATTAATTCATTGTGTGAAAACGATACCATTTAGTAGCATTAATTCACTCATGTTGCTTCCCAGTTTTGCTTTGGAGGTTAATAATCAACATACAAGGATCCGATTCTGTAAATATTTGGGAATTTGTAGAGCATCGAAAATTCCATAGAGGGGACAGAATAAGTCACAGAGTTCAGATTTGATAGCACAAAACCTGCAGGTCAACTTTGGTGATATGAAAATTTTTTTTTGCAGGCGAAGAAACACCATTAATAATTTTTTTTTGGTTGAAATATAGATCCGGTTCGAAAGACCAAATTTAAATGTAATTAATCCATCTGGTAAGATCAACTGTCCTTAGAACATTTATTTTAAACAGTCGATTTTTACATTTAGTATTGCACTGCAGTGTGAAGTAAGTTTAGTTCAAATGGTTGGACACAACTGAAAAAAAAAACGTCTGAGAAGCTTTCAGTTCGTTCATGTTGAATGAATATCTTTTACAATTAGTTGATCCGATTTCAAAACCTATTACGAAGGATTCCCAAATATAAAAGAATGTGATCTTGCTTTTCTGCACGTAAAGAAGTAAATCCGGTTTGCGTGACCAAAAAATTAAATGAAATTAATCCGGGTGGAAGTACCACCCGATTGTTTTGGAATTTTCATTGTTAACAAATAGTATCGATAAGAATGGCCAATATTTGGAATAGTTCGGATTGAAGGACAAAAAATGCTTCTCTGTCATTTGTTAGGCTTCTAATACGGAAAGTGTGTTCGAATGCAGTAAAGAAAATTTTTAAAAAATCGATTCCATTATTTTTACATGAATGACAATCGAAGTAAATCCAAAAAATGCATTATTATCGTAAAGTTTTCAATATGAGCAAAGTCCACTGATTTGGTTAAATCTTTGAATCGACCATTAGTGACAATATAGATATCACGGCATTAATTTGATTTCATTGACTCTTGTCATTTTCTTCACAAACTTTCACTTTTAAATTCAAAGAATTTAATTTTAAATTAAATCACTTTTAATCACATAAAACTTGTACTAACTGTAAATCCACATTAAATATTTCATTAAATTACGTAGCAATTTTTGCTATATTTTTTAGCGTAGCAAACTTTTAATAAACTCATATTTACAAAACCTCACACACACTTACATACGTTTATTTTCCTTATTATTATTTCTCTAGAAAAATATCTATCAATCTTTCAATAGAACATTTTCTTAAAAATAAAACTACAAACTGTTTTGTGTAAAACTAATAATTTATTTAAACAAATTTGCTACAAAATTCTAAATAAATAAATAAAATATTTCGAAACAAATTTATGTAAATTAAACAATAACGAGAAAAACCTCCCAACAAATTATTTATTTATATGAATTTTTTTTAGAAACGAAAAAATTATTATAAAAAATAAAGTGAAATAAAAAGTTGCGATTAGATTAAATTCAATTGACGTCATAAATTTTGACATTGACTATGGGAGGAACAAAACTACTAAAAAAGAAACAAAATAAAATAATAAAATTGATACTTAAATTAGCACTTTAAATAAATACTCTCTTGCATTAAGATACGACACCGAAAATACGAGGGTTGAGGGTACCGTTTTTTTTTGAAAGAATTTAAAACAAAATAAATTTTTATGTTGTTGGAAAGAAAATATAATGATAAAGACAAAGAACAAAAGAAAATATGAGTAAAGTAAGTAAATAAAAAATTGTGTTTAAGAGAAAATTAATGAAGGATTACAATTGATATAAAACGGGTGGTTAAACTGTAGTCTAGTCGATTGTCTGAACTATAGTCTAACATATTGAGTAACCTATAGACTAATCTATAGTCTAGCCTATTGGCTAATCTATAGTCTAGCCTATTGGCTAACCTATAGTCTAGCCTCTTGGCTAACCTATAGTCTAGCCTCTTGGCTAACCTATAGTCTAGCCTCTTGGCAAACATATAGTCTAGCCTATTGGCTAACCTATAGTCTAGCCTATTGGCTAACCTATAGTCTAGCCTATTGGCTAACCTATAGTCTAGCCTCTTGGCTAACCTATAGTCTAGCCTCTTGGCTAACCTATAGTCTAGCCTCTTGGCTAACCTATAGTCTAGCCTCTTGGCTCACCTATAGTCTAGCCTCTTGGCTAACCTATAGTCTAGCCTCTTGTCTAACCTAAAGTCTAGCCTCTTGGCTAACTTATAGTCTAGCCTCTTGGCTAACTTATAGTCTAGCCTCTTGGCTAACCTACAGTCTAGCCTCATGGCTAACATATAGTCTAGCATCTTGGCTAACCTATAGTCTAGCCTCTTGGCTAACCTATAGTCTAGCCTCTTGGCTAACCTATAGTCTAGCCTCTTGGCTAACCAATAGTCTAGCCTCTTGGCTAACCTATAGTATAGCATCTTGTCTAAACTAAAGTCTAGCCTCTTGTCTAACCTAAAGTCTAGCTTTTTGGCTAACCTATAGTCTAGCCTCTTGGCTAACCTATAGTCTAGCCTCTTGGCTAACCTATAGTCTAGCCTCTTGGCTAACCTATAGTCTAGCCTCTTGGCTAACCTATAGTCTAGCCTCTTGGCTAACCTATAGTCTAGCCTCTTGGCTAACCTATAGTCTAGCCTCTTGGCTAACCTATAGTCTAGCCTCTTGGCTAACCTATAGTCTAGCCTCTTGGCTAACCTATAGTCTAGCCTCTTGGCTAACCTATAGTCTAGCCTCTTGGCTAACCTATAGTCTAGCCTCTTGGCTAACCTATAGTCTAGCCTCTTGGCTAACCTATAGTCTAGCCTCTTGGCTCACCTATAGTCTAGCCTCTTGTCTAACCTAAAGTCTAGCCTCTTGGCTAACTTATAGTCTAGCCTCTTGGCTAACTTATAGTCTAGCCTCTTGGCTAACCTACAGTCTAGCCTCATGGCTAACATATAGTCTAGCATCTTGGCTAACCTATAGTCTAGCCTCTTGGCTAACCTATAGTCTAGCCTCTTGGCTAACCTATAGTCTAGCCTCTTGGCTAACCAATAGTCTAGCCTCTTGGCTAACCTATAGTATAGCATCTTGTCTAAACTAAAGTCTAGCCTCTTGTCTAACCTAAAGTCTAGCTTTTTGGCTAACCTATAGTCTAGCCTCTTGGCTAACCTATATGTATGTATAACCTATCCAAACTTTAGTCTAGTTTTATAGTTCATTTCAAGATCAGTTCAAGTTCGGTAATGGATCAGTTCTACTTTAGTTTTGGTTCAGTTCTAGTTCAGTACTCATTCAGTTCTAGATTAGTTCCAGCTCATTTCTAGTGCAGTTCTAGTTTAGTTCTACTTAAGTTCTAGTTCAGTTTCAGTTTAGCTTTAGTTCAGTTTAAGTTCACTTCCAGTTCAGCGCTACAACAATTTTAATTCTATTATTGTTCATTTTTATATCTTAGTTTGAGTTCTTTATACCTGATAATATAACAACTCTCTCCCTGTGTACCCAAATACCGTCGCAAATATTTCTAGGAATTAATATTCCTTGATTAAACACGGTTAAATATTAAACAAATAAATACATCCCTTTTCACAATATGAGTGTTAATCTCTCTGAAATGAACTGAAAACAGTTTAAAAACAGCTAAAATATGATTAAATAGCAGAACAACCATAACTCACAAATAAATATCATAAATTTTATTTATTTAGAAAAAGAAGAGAAAAAATAAAACAAATAACCAAAACAAAATAAGAGAAATAAGAAGCGTAAAATCTGTTTCTAAATTGTGTGTGAAAATTAAATATATGAAATGTAGAAATACCAGACACACGGGAGGAATTCGAGATATTTATTCACTAAATCGTTTTCTATAATCACACACACACACACATGCTAAAGATGTGGAAGCAACATACGAGTGAGAAATGTTGCTGATGTATCATAACACACTACGTTTGTTATGGTCCAAAAATGTAGTTCCTTAAAAGATGAACAAAATAATGTTAACGTTCGAGACTAAACGAAAAAAAAAGAGTAAAAGAAACAACAACAACAACAAAAATTGTGTTTAGGTAATCAGAAATATTTATGCATTTGTGGCAACATCTGTGATTAATGTGCAATCACACGTTTAATATCACACAAACACATTCCAATAATAAACATACATAAATGCAGTTGTATGTGTGTTTTAATATCCAAAAATATATAAACACTTTATGTATGAAAAATCATAATATGGTTACATATTGTTTTTGTTATTTTTTCCCATACAGAAATAAATATAAAGTGACACGACTTGCAAGACTCCAGTGGACTGATAAGAAGTGTATACCGTGTGGAAGACGGTGGCAAAAAAAAATTCGTTTGGAATACCGGCAAATCCCTAAAGCAAGAGATTTTGTGAAACATACACTCACACTAAATATTGCAGATATATTTATGAGTGTTAGTTTGTATGAAAGAGTGAATAAATAATAACAAATTCTTAAGTCATACACGTTTCCAGTTGATAATAATTGTGCCAGACAAATTCTTTTAACACGCTAAGGGGAGCGAACGATTTATTTAACCCATAGTGCAAAATGAAAGATAACAAAATTAGAACTTAACTAGAAGTGACCTAGAAGTGATCTAAGACTTGAATTAGAACTAGAACGGAACTGAACTAGAGCTGAACTAGAACTAAGCTAGAACTGAATTAATACTGAATTGATCCAGAAGTGAACTGTAAAAAAGTTGGCAAAAGTTTAGATAGACAATTCAGGTTAGTTAATAGACTAGACTGCTGGTTAACCAATAGGCTAGACTATAGGTTAGCCAATAGGCTAGACTATAGGTTAGCCAATAGGCTAGACTATAAGTTAGCCAAGAGGCTAGACTATAGGTTAGCCAAGAGGCTAGACTATAGGTTAGCCAAGAGGCTAGACTATAGGTTAGCCAAGAGACTAGACTATAGGTTAGCCAAGAGGCTAGACTATAGGTTAGCCAAGAGGCTAGACTATAGGTTAGCCAAGAGGCTAGACTATAGGTTAGCCAAGAGGCTAGACTATAGGTTAGCCAAGAGACTAGACTATAGGTTAGCCAAGAGGCTAGACTATAGGTTAGCCAAGAGGCTAGACTATAGGTTAGCCAAGAGGCTAGACTATAGGTTAGCCAAGAGGCTAGACTATAGGTTAGCCAAGAGGCTAGACTATAGGTTAGCCAAGAGGCTAGACTATAGGTTAGCCAAGAGGCTAGACTATAGGTTAGCCAAGAGGCTAGACTATAGGTTAGCCAATAGGCTAGACTATAGGTTAGCCAAGAGGCTAGACTATAGGTTAGCCAATAGGCTATAGACTATACTAGAGCTACACTAGAATCAAAACTGGAGACAAAACTAGGAACAAAACAGAATCTGTGCACTAAGCAGAACAATAATTACAAGAAGAATCAGAATTGAAATTGACGTGGAACAGAACGAGAATTCAAAACTAAAACAAAAAAATTTCTAGTTTCTAGAACTAAAATCATAATTAGAATATGAACAAGAATCAGAACTATAAACAAAACTAGCTGGAGCTATATCAAGTACACACAGAAAAAAATCAATATGAAATGAATTAAAATGAATTCATAGACAAAAAATGTTAATTTAATATGGTTCCACAGTAAATAAAGTTTCTTGAGAATATTTTCGATATTTAAAATTTATCGTTGTATAATTTTATATATTAATATCGAAAGTCAAATATGTACAATATTATCTTCACTAAAAACGTAAAAATGTTGAATTTAAACTAAATAGAAAATAATTATACAATCTCAAATTAACAATGTTCAACTTTGATTTTGCTTCATGTTTTTTTTTTCTCTGTGTTAATCTTAAGTTCAGGTCAGCAGTGACAGGACAGGTCTAGAACTGTACTGCTGTACAATTATGACGAAAATGTCTTTTATCAAATCTAAGATGAAATTATAATTAAGATTTTTTCTTAGAACCCTGTATTTAGTTAACATTAAGCGCTGATTAACATATCACACTCATGTTGCTAACATTTGTTTTAAATTTAACTCATTTGTTTTTCTTAAAGATGACATGTTAATGATAATTCAAGTTGTATTTAAAATTTGAACAAATTTATTTAATAAATTTTAAGCTGCTACTTTGCAGCTGAATTAAATTTGCTACCAGAAAAAGAGTTATGGAAAACAAAATCATATTAATTTCAAGTAAGAAATTTGAACTCAGACATTTTCAGATTTAAGATTTCTTGGAATTTCTACTTTTTATATTTTTTTACTCACTTAATTTAGTTTTGATGAAAATAAAAAAAACAGATGATTTAATATTTCTTTAGTTTTTCAGTTTTTAACATTTATTCATTTTAGTTATTTTTGCTCTCTTAGTGTTTTTTTCAGTGGCCTATTAAAGAAAAATTAACACGTAATTAAGTTAACACATGTTTTTTTGAGAAATTTTAATTTAAAAGTAATTGTTAAGACTATTTCTTTTGGGAGATATATGGAGGAAAGTAAGGAAGTGGTGTACTTGAGTTTTGCAATATACAGTGGGTCATACAATCGATTCAAAAGAGTTTAAGGGAACTTACAATATGAAGTACTGTATTTTCAGAGATACCATACTTTCAATCTTCATAACTCGATAACAGGACATTCTATGAGAATTCTTTTCTAGAGTTATATTCGTACACTTCTCTCCTACTTCTATGTAAAATTTAATTTAAATCCCATTAACGGTTCACTTGTTATGGAATTAATTCCCTTTTTTATTTCTGTCTCACTGTACATTTTGTAACAATATGAGTGTTAATGAGATTTTTTGTAATGTTGCAAATATTAAAGTATTTTTTATTGTTGTTGTAATTTATTTCAAAAGATAAAGCTTTAAAGTAACAAAGTTGAACACCCAGGAAATTGTTATAACTCAAAAATATCTCAAAAACTAAAGAAACGAAATTGTGTATTTTTTAAAAACCGAAAAAAGCGCTAAATTATTATTTAATGTTTAATCAAACGTAACTGTATACGTACACACACACACCCTTTTTTTCCTCTTAAAATGACGTCAAAAATGATTTGAAATAAATTTGAAATATTTTTTTTATATCAAGAAAATAATTTTCTCAGTTCCTGTGTTTACACTTCAAGAAAAACAAAGAAAAAAATCTCTTAATGTTGAAATTATTGTAAACATTTTTATACCCTACACCAATATAGATTTCATTATTTTGACCCAAGGACGATGCCTATTATTGTTCGGTCTTTATTTTATATAGATCCCATACAAATGTCCCCCTGGGATTAAAACGCATAAATTTCACATGAATGTTATATCATAATCGCACACATAAGCATAATAAGGAAAATAAATTAAACGAGAGTCTTTCATAATTTTTTCAAGGCAGACATTTACAATAACAATGTGGTGTAGGGTATAAACTAGTCGGTCTTGACCGACTGTAACATTTTAACTTGTTTCTAATTTCATTTGTTGTTGATCTTTCAACACAAAATTAAATTAAAAAAATTTCTAGCACATTAAAGTCATTAGAAGAATATTTAGTATAAAGTAAAAAAGTATAAAATATTGTAAGGTCATCTGGCGAATCACACATACTCTTATTGAAATCGTCCGTCATGTAAATAGGATTGCCATCACTAAGGTATGGTTGTAAACCAATCATATTATGCTCAATATCAGGATTGCGTCAAATGCATAACTTTAATATGGTTTAAACTCAACCTTTCCATTAAGGTTTTTATAGTGTTTTTTGCCACTTTTCTCGATCATGTAGCCCATCTCCGTTTTAAATCTAATACACTTTTGGAAACCTTTTTTGTGCTCTTCAATTCTCTTTTAACAAGAGCCCAATATCTATCCACTGCCCTTAACTCCAGGCCACATTATTGTTCGTGTACCTCTCGACGGCTTATTTATCATAGTGGTAGGTTGCCAAGACAGGCCAAAAATAAGTGGACTCAATATAAAGTCTTATGAATGGAAACAGCATTTTTTGTAAAAATTCTTTGATGTTAATTTCGGTATTTAAAGAGCTCTTCTTAGGCTTCTTATGTCGCAACTGCATAATGCTTTCGATATTAAGATATTTTTAGAAATTTTGATTGCTTTGCGTCCGTAATGCAGCAAGTTAATTTTTTTAAGAAAACTTAGCATCAGTTTTCGTGCTCAGTTTTGGCCTCAAAATTTTAAGCCGCGTTTTTGTCAGGAGCCTTGTATGTTTTTGAACCTGTATTAGCTTTAGCTTTCTATATGAACTGGTCCGATCACTGCGCTAACAGGGCTGCTGTCCTGTCAGATATGTTGGGAGCTTTTCTTGAAAATACTTTTTTTGGCTTCAAAAACATGTGGACCAATCGTTCTACCTTAACCAGGTTTTATATCTACGGACAAGTTCATAATATTATAAACATTTTGACGGCAGACCTTTGTCAACTTTTGGTAGGGCCAAGCTTGGTTGAAAATATTTAAGAATTAGAGCACATAAACATGATAACTGTCATCGCTTTCAAAGGTAACTTGATTAAAAAAATCAAATGATACTTGGATAAAAAGTGTTAATGAAAAACGTATTCTGTTATACATACAGAACTCTAATCGAGAAAAAATATACTATAGTTGCACCATCACTAAGGTATGGTTGTACCTCAATCAAACCATAATCATAATATAGTTTCAGTTCAACTGTACTTTTGTGATGAAGCAATGAAATAATATTAATATATGATACAAGTTATTTAAAATCATTGCACATTATAGTCAAGTTGCTTAATAATATCGAATAGTGGTACAACTATACTTTTGTGATGACACAACCACAAAATATTGCCCTACGAATTAATCAGTTGCTTAACTATGTTGTCGTCAATAAGATGAAAGTGTGAAGTGCATAACCATATTATGATTGTGGCACAATTGATGACACAATCAAAAAATATCTTCTCTTTTGCTACATCGACTTAGATTTTGATTGGATCCAATAACTTTACATACATAATAACAATAATACACTCTCATTTATAATGGATTTACTACACTTTTTACGACTTAACTCTTTTTTCCTTTCTTTCCCTTTTCTAGTTTTTAGTCCAATAGTATTCGAAAATTTAGTACAGTAACTTCTAAATTATATTGACATATTTTATAACAAACTTTCGCTCTAATTCATTTTAAATAATGTTCATTTTACTCTATTACATAAATTCTTTTTTATTATTTCATAAACGTAAAGTTTTAATTAATTAAAATAATTTTACTTTTTTTCTATTAAAATTTCAATTTCAAAATCGCTGTTGTAGAACCCACCAAAAAAACTATTAGTTCCGTTTTTTTTTTTTTGTACACAGAAAGAAACAAAATAATTCAAGGTTAAATATTTCGACACAATTGGCATTACACACTTTATGCCCCGATTTGGGGCAACAGAATTTTTATTATACATTCCTTTTTATTATAAGTTCACTTAATTAGGTATTGTTTTTGTTATTTATAGAATTAATGGCACAAAAGGTGGTAATCGCTTGAAACTATAAGTTCAATGAAGCAATCTGTTTGTATAGAATGACTGAGTGAATAAATTACGGAATGAGTAAATGAGTGAATGATACGATATGATATGATATGGAATACCTTATATGATTTGCTTAATATGGCATAAATGATTATTTAAATTAATGTTATATTGTAAATACACTGTCTATTATTACTTTTTCGGAATTAGGAAGTAAATGTGTTCTGAAAGTAAAAGAGAATTTTTGTGAAATTCAAGTGAATGTTAGTAAATTTCTGGTTAATTTCTAGTTCAGTTCAGTCATAAATTAGTTCTAGATCAGTACAAAATCAGTTATAGATCATTTTTATAGATCAGTTTTATATCATAACTAAATCAGTTGAATTTCATCTCAATTTCAGCTCCAGTTTAGTTCAGTTTTAGTTTTGATTCAAGTTCTGATTTAGTTTTCATTCCAGTTCTGTATCAAGTTCGTACACTTGTTTTAATTCTGGTTAACGTTCTAATTCCAGTTTTGACTTAAGTCCAGATTCTATTTCCGATACTGGTCCCGACTATCCGTTATTTTGTTTCTGACTATATATATATGATTCAAGGTTTGTTTCTTGATTTAATTCTTGTTTTTATTCTGATTTTAGTTCATATTTTAATTCTGATTCTAGTTCTGCTTCTGATTCTAAAGTTCCTAATTCTGGTTATAATTCAGTTCTTGTTCTAATTCCAGTTCAGACTCTAGTCTGATTATTCATATGCTCTCAATTTCCTTTTAATAAGAGTTCAGTATCTTTTCATTGAATATATTCCGGGCAGTTTGGAGGATTTTCCTCTTAAGGCCTTGTTAACCACTGTGGCATGATGTCAAGTTGGCTAAAAAATAAGTAGACACATGAAGTCTTGTGAGAGGAAGCAGCCTCTTTTGTAAAAATTCCTTGATATGGATTTAGGCATTTATAGATTCCATTGTAAGAAATGATTGGCTTCTTTTGTCGCAACGCCATATTCCTTGCCATACCAAGAACCAGAACATACTAGTTTTGTTATCAACGGACAAGTTCTCCCCGGATTGTTTAATGGCATTGGACAGCAGTTCTTCGAATGCTTGGAGAAAATTTTTTAGTACCAAGTTGGACTGTGTTGTTCTAGTTCAGTTCTATATCAGTTTTAGTTTAGTCCTTGTTCTGTTCTAGTTCTGTTTTAGATCAGTTTCAGATCAGTTTTAGATCAGTTTCAGTTTAGTTCTTGTTCAGTTCTAATTGAGTTCTAGTTCAAATCTAGTTCAGTTCTAATTCAGGTCTAGATCAGTTCTAGTTCAATTCTAATTTAGGTCTAGATCAGTTCTGTTTCAGTTCTAATTCAGTTCTAGTTCAATTCTGGTTTAGTTTTAGTTCCAGTTCAGTTCTACTTCAATTCAAGTTCAGTTTTAGTTCATTTCTGGTTCAATTATAATTCCAATTTAGTTAAGTTCATGTGTTGATCATTTTAAGTTGTTTTTCAGTCTTTACACATTTAATGTGATATTTTTAGATCTTTAAAAAAATCTCTTAATTATGAGCGAAAAATCTTTTTTAATGATAATTTAATAATGTTTTTATCTTTTTTTTATTTTTATCATTACAGGTGAGTGGTTTTTCCCGATATCAAAACTTTGGCTTATTTTTAACTTGAAGATAAAGATCCCCAACAAGCCCTACCAAAATGTTGCATAAGAAAGTGATAAAATAAATCCAACAACGACAAACAAATATTCAGTCGACAAAACATTTGTATCTTTAAAATTATCACTTTTGTAGCTGAAGAAATAACAACAACAAAAAAGATATCAACTAATGTTGATTCCAAAAAGTGAGAAGAAAAAAAGCTAAAACAACTAATTTAAACATATGATTTCTTTTTTTATTAAAAGCTTCAAATGCAGGAAAAACTTTAATGTTTTCTCACATAAATATAAAATTAAACACATTTGAATTTGAAAAAAAAAAACGAGAAGTACTTAGTACAAAATAATGGTGTGATCGAGTGTTACAAAGGCCCCACCAAATGTTACAAAAAAAAAAAAAAAAAATTACTTAGTTTTTATTTACTAAACGACTAAAATGAATGTTTATTTGTTATGAAAATACTGAAACAGCAGCAGCAACAGCAAAAAAACTGTGCATTCAGCCATTTAAAACCGAGGAAATTGCCTTTAATGGACCGTTGTAAAAAATACAACAAACAAAAAAAAAATAACAACAACAAAAAATTACAACTACAAGTGAATAAAAATTACAACAATAAAATTAAAAGTACCTTTTTTTCTTATATAAAAATTATATTCATTCAGACATGTTTCAATATACATTTACAGTGTACAGTGTGTTCAAAGCGAACATTTTGGGTAATAAAGCTGTAGCGTTAGATAGACTTATGGGATTTCTATAACATTTTATATTGATATGCTAGAGGAGTGTAATTTTAAGACTGTTGAAAATTAACTTTACTACTAATTCTGGGGGGGGGGAGTTATGGGGATTAAAATTTGGGTATTTTGAGTATAAAACATTTTTATTTAATTTGTTTAGAAAACAAGTTTTTTTCTTATTCTGTCCCACTGTTCTATGAAAAACTACGTTGTTTATATTAGATTTTTCTATTTCGTTTTTGTTGTTGTTGTAGTTTTTTTTAATTTTATTTTCTAAAAACAACAAATGTAATAAACTTAAGCAACATTTTAATTATTTACGATTTGTTGTCTAAATTTTTGTTGCTGTTGTTGCTGTTGTTGTAAGAGATCTGAGATTTAAATACAATTTTTTTATATTTATAAATTATATATTTAGATTTCTTTATTATTATTGTGTAGATTTTTTCAGTTACTTATGATTTGTTCGATGTAAGAGAAACTTGTTAAAATTAACAGCTTTTTTTTAATTTGCACTCTACTGCAGGTGTCAGGAATATGGGAATTCAATCTCATATATTTTTGACAAAATAAAAATGGACCTGTTTATAAAGAACACATTTGGTTCAGACCCATCAATGATTCTCTGGTTCTCGAATTTATTGCTTAAAAAGCTTAAATTTTATAGAGATACAAAAAAGTCAATCCCAAATCCTAATTAAATAATTGCTTTACCCCAAAAAAAAAATCGCTAGAAATAACAAATAGATAAAGAAAACATAAATTATAAAGAAAAAATCGCTAAAACGCCAAAAAACTATTAAAATTGAGAAAATACAGAACAATCGCTTGAATGTCAAAAACGCTAAAATCTTAAAAATGCAAAGAAAAATTCATGAAAAATGTTAAAAAAGAACGAAAAGAAATAAAATGCTACAAGGAGAAAAATATAAAAATATTAAAAATTTACGCAAAAATCGCTAGAATGAAAAAATTCGAAAATCGTTAAAATATTATTATTAGAAAAAACGTAAATTTAAAAGAACAATCGCTGCGAAAAAATAAAGAAATTGAATAACTGGAAAATCAATTGAATGTCAACATTTTATAAAAAGAAAAATATTACCAAAATCTCTGTAATTATTAGGAAAACATAAATTAGAAGAAAAATCACTATAAATAAAAAAAATATGAAGATATTAAAAGTAACACAGAAAAATCGCTAAATGACAAAAATTACTGAAAAGAAAGAATTAGCAAAAAACGCGATGAGAGAAAAATCGCTTAAATTACTAAATTTGCCAAAAAAAATACGCTTAATTTAAAAATGTCACTTACAAATATAGAGAAAAACAAACAAATTAACAAAATTGAATAAAAAACGCTTGAATGTAATAATAAACGTAATAATTTAAAGGCAAACAAATCGTATTATTTTATAAAAACACAAAAATCTAATAAAATCGTTTCAATATAAAAAAAATCGATAAAATGAAAAAACTCGCTGGGTTACTTTAAATGCAGAAAATCGTATAAAATGCGATATACGATAACAATTAATAAAAAACAATAATGACGAAATCGAAACGAAAAATTTAAAAATATCAAGATTGTAAAATAAAATGCAAAAAATCGGTAAAAGTAAAATCCAAATTAAAAAACAAGCTAATCGCTTGAATGTTAAAAATCACTAAAAATAAAAAACGTCAAAAGAATAAACATTAAAAATTCACAAAAATCACTGTTTTACACCAAAATTACAACGAAAATCAAAATATACTCGTCAGAATGTCGGAAAATTTCTTAAACTTTGAAACAGGAAAATAATAAGTTTTAACCTCAAAAAGAAGCGCAAGAATATTGACTTGCAAAAATTAGTGAATTTTAAGATTCACAGGATCTACAGAAGTACCACCAAAGATATAAAAATCGCTTAAATAAACAAAATTATCAAAATGTACAAAAATCGCTAAAATTATAACAAAAAATCGCTAATATGAAAAATTGTAAGATATTTTTGAAAAAAAAAAATTGTTTTAAAAGAAAATAACGTAAAAGAACTTCCAAATAAAAATAAATATTGTTTAAAATTTTCCTGGGCAAAAATTAAAATTTCAAAATTATGAAAAAAAGTCAAAATAAATTTTCTACTATTTAAATAATACGATAATTTAGAATACAAATGACCCATGTTCACTCTTAGGTGAGGGTACTCAAAATTCGCCAACACCGATTATAACAGCCGAACTTGTTTTTGTGTTAGATTTGACGTAGTTTTTTTTAAATGATTACGTTAATTGTTGTAATGAAATAATTATATGTATGTAAATTGTATGTGATGGATACTCAAATGTGTTACATGAGATCAAATTACAGAGGAGGGCAAAAAAGGAAAACACAAACAAAAAGTTAAATGTGAAAAAAAGTTATAAAAAAATATGTAACATATTTTCTTTATTATAAAAATATATTTGTGATATTTAAATTTTCTTTTTACTACTACTTTTTTACTCTCTACTGTACCTTATAATAATATATAGTTTTATTCACAACATGTTAGAAAATTTACTTTGATACCGTTTTTATTTTGTCTGTAATTTATGTTCATTTATTAATTTTGCTCTACATTTCTTTGAGTTTTCTTTTAGATTTGTCACTCTCTGTCTCTTTTGCGATTTGTCTATATAAAATCTTTCTTGATTTTTTTGTTGTAAATTATATAAAAATGTTCCCTATTTATTGTTAAAATAATAAATTATAGTTTTTTCCTTAAAAAATAAATATTTGGGTCTTTGCAATTTCAAGTTGCGTCAATTGGAACCATTCATTTGGAACCCGTCTTTTAATTTAATTACACTAGAGCCCCGTATTGCGTCGTCCCGGTTTGCGTCATTTCGATTTGTGTCGCTTTTTAAGAACTGAAAAAATTTGATTTGGGTCTTTGTAATTTCAAGTTGCGTCAATTGGAACCATTCATTTGGAACCCGTCTTTTAATTCAATTACACTAGAGCCCCGTATTGCGTCGTCCCGGTTTGCGTCATTTCGATTTGTGTCGCTTTTTAAGAACTAAAATAATTTGATTTGAGTTTTTCCAAATTTAAGTTGCGTCCATTGAGACCATACATTGCAACTCGTCTTTAAATTTAATTACACTAGAGCTTCGATTTGCAATTTTGAGGTTTACGTTGTTTCAATTTGCGTCGCTTTTTAAAAACTGAAAAAAATTTATTTGGATATTTGCAATTTCAAGTTGCCTCCTTCCGATTTGTGTCGTTTTGATTTCGTAAACGTTTAAAATTCTTTACTGCTGCATTGTGGAATACCATTTTTAGCATCACTAATAACACTTATCGTCACCTGTACGTTAAGTTTTCACTTGTCTTTTTTAACAAAAATATTTTTTTTTTGCTTTGGTATGAATGTTTTCCTCAATCAATTATATTTCAGTGAATTTTTATAGAAAAATTTTATTCGATTTGCGTCGTTTCAATTGCGTCGCGTTTCTCTGGTCCCCATTAACGACGCAAGCCGGGGCTCTAGTGTATAGTAAACAGAATTTTTATTTGAAAAATCTAAAATTAAATAGAGAGTAAAAGTAAGAAAGTTATAGAGAGTTCAGTGTTATATACCCAAGGCTTTTTAAATTCTTCCCTGAAGTTAAAGTCCAGCAATTAAGTTAAGTTTTCCAAAAAGGATGTATATATGACGATTCTAACGAATAAGAATCAAACAAAAATATATCTTATGATCCTATTTGGAATCTTTTAAAGTCCAGACGATCAGCTTAAACAATGAGGAAGCGAAATATCCATGACGTAAATACAATATTCCTTATTTGGTGAGATCCTTTCCATTACTCTTCTTGGGAACATATGGCTTCCACAAAGCATTTCCAAGATGGTCCTCCATTGTAAGATTGTTTTGTCTTAAATCTTGAAGTATCTGAACGATATTTCTCATCCGTCCACGCCTTCCTGAACTTTGTATTATTATGGGTTTCGAATGATTCAGATATCAATGTTGTTTATGTTATTAGGAAAGAATATTCTGCATTATAATTCTGAGGCACTTATCGATGAAAACCTGAAGTTTTTGCGTGATGATGTTCGATACTTACCAGGTTTTAATAAGAGGGTTTTTGAATATTCTGGACTTGGTTTGTCTTGATATTTGTGAGCATTTTCATATTGATTGTAGTCGTTCAAATACCGCTCACACTTTATGTCGGCATTTGCACTGTAGTCGTTATACTACACAGATAGCGGAAACTATCTATGTATTCGACTAGTTGACCTTGAAACATTATGTTATCTGTGCTTACGATGCTGATTTTCATTGCATTGGTTTTCTCGACATTTATTGAAGCCCAACATTAGGCGTTAGTATTTTTTTGTGTGCACAAATTTCATCCGCTTAATCCAATTTTTTGGTGTTGATTGCTCTCTGAACAGACATAACTTATGTCGTATAACACGATGTTGTATAGCTGAGCTGATATTGTATAGGAAGTACGCTACTCAATAGTCTGTTCTATTGTAATGCCTTTCTTCCAAGTTGGGGAAGCTCTCTTCCTCCCAGACAGAAGTGATGTGAAGCCATACAAATTCAGCTTAGGTTGCGATGTTTACCAAAAAAAATTTCTGCTGGTAATCCATTTACGCCTCCTGCGATGTTTTCTTTTTTTTTTCTGGAGATTATCTCAGATATCGATCTATAACGTATTTACTTTTGAACCGATCGTATTTGAATAGGAAAATTTTTCAGAATAGAAAATTTATTACACTTAGAAGTGAAGGTGTAGTACCACCTGTACTATTTAAAATATTCTCAGTGCAGAGTATACAATATTGCCCAGAGTCGTATATAGTTTCCTTATATTTTCAAAATTTTTATTAAAAAAAATCTAACATAATTAAACTTATCGTATGACCCTCTTTATTAACAGAAATTAGTCATTAGTAATCGATTGATAAAAATCAATAGAAATATTGAATGAAAATAAAAAAGAAGCACAAATTCCTAGACATCAAAAGCGATAAATTAATCATGCAAAGATATCACGTTTATGCAAATTTCAAAACAAAATTAAATTGAAATTTGTTTTTTTTTTTTAATAAACACACAGATACAGATACACATCCAACGAAACAATCACCAAACATCCAAACAATTGATCTAACAATCGATCCAACGATCTAACTATTTTTTAAGCAACCAGACATTTAGACACATTCAAACAAACATAATTACTTATGTGTGTGTGTGTGTGTGTGTTTGAGTCTAAAATGTCTTTAGCGAATTGACAATTCACTCAAAAATACTTTCAATGTAAAAAATAGTCTTAAACAAAAAAACGCGTGCGTTTTATGATAAAAATCACTAAAATAGAAAAAAAGGAATTATAAGAAAAACTACAATTTGAGCAGTAATAATAAAAATGACAAAATCTTGAAAAAGCTACTGGTTTTTTCGTTTTAATAGCAGCAGACAATTAAACGAAAAAAGTCATTGGCACATAATTGAACACAATTGTGTTCAATGGAACAGTAAAATTTTAAGTAGCAAACGACGACGACGTTCATTATTCATCAGAGTCCACAGACAATATTTTTTAGTAAATAAATTCCAAAAAGTAAACACACACACACATACATATACCAATGTTTTAATAGTGCATGTTAGAGTGAGTGTAAGTGAGTGGGTAAACGCACCTTTAAATTACGAAAATAAAATTATTAATTTCATTTCAGCCCACATTTGGAGAAAGAGGGAGTTGCATTTCTTTTTAAATCCAAAAGAAAATTAATTATAATAATAAAAAAATTACAATTACACACACACACATACACCATAAAATGAAATTATTATTATTATTATGCATCATTTTAATTTTAATTTCAATCTTTTTCCACTTTATTGACAAACCAGACGTTGTTATTCGCTTTTTAATGTTAAACAAAAATATTCCATTCATTGCATTATTGCATTTTCTTCTGTTTGACTTTACAACCGCCTAATTATGTTGCAATTCGTATTCATATAGTGTAAACGCACCTTTTTTACATTTTAAATAATCGTCTTGAAATTCACTGTATTTTATAGCAAATTTTTCAAAAGGGTTTGTTTGTTGGAACTTAAATTGCAATTGTTTGGAAATTTTACGATTAATGTAAATTTTGTTTGTTGCTCGATGTTTAGCAAAACAATTAAATATTTAATCAATATTATGAAGTCAAGGACTTTTGAAAAATTAATTTCTTAGTAATTGATTTAAATTTAATTGCATGTGCTTATCAAATAAATTATTCTAATAATTTTATCACTATCCTTCGGAAAATTATCAGTAATTGCTGCACAGTTTAATAGTAGTTGTAGTCGCAATTGTAATAATTAGAGCGCTAGATTGGAATTAGTATATAACATCTTCGAACGATTTCTAATTATCATATGAATATTGTACGCAGATAAACACTGCGCTTGTGATGGGACTTTCCATACAGTGTATCTATATTTATTATCCAATAAAATTGATCCAATTTCTATTACTTTGATTCTATACCTTGTTCGAGTCAACTTTTCCGATTTAGATTCAGCAGATCTCAACAAATCCCTGATGTAGCCTGATATGAAAACATACAAACGTTATTGGACTTTTGTCACAACAATGATCCTGTTCGAAGGCGTTTACGTATTTTTTCCTTCCTGATTTAGATCGCAATTTTTTAAATATTCCAAAGTCGACACCGTTGAATTTGGCGCTTTAAAAATCGGTGTATTAAACAATGTAGAATTGTTTTTACGATTATCGCAGATATACATTTGTAGGAATCTGGACTGGATCAGGCCTAATAAAAGGCTCGATTGTAGTTAATCGTAAAGGTTGATAAGATCATGCTACAAGATCAATTAATCGCACAATAAGATATCTTCCGCTACTTGGCTAATATCGAACACCACAAGCTAAAGCTTTTCATCAACAAGTGCCACAGAATCATATGTTTTGGAATATTATCAACAAGAAACCCATAATACATATGATATAGAAATGGAATCTATCAGAAAGTGCCCTTATAGTATAACAAGGATGGTATTTGAGTGGAATTCTCAAAGTCCAAGAAAACATGACCGGCCAAGAAACTAAACTAAAGAGGTGCGATACTATAAGATCTAGAAAATGGTATACATGGAAAGATCCTAAAACGACAGCAGTAAAATGTATAACAGACATTGCTCCTCCTCTCAAGAGGGGTAATTCAAACTTTGGAAGTCCAATAATCGCTTGATATATTACAAAAATTCATACTGAACCAATTTCAAGGATATGTTATCAGTTAACCGTGGTGACTTAAACACTGGTTTAGGAATTCATAATATTTCTGGCGAAGGAATTATTCAATACGTCTGCAATTAACCGTCATCGGTCCGGACATAGAATAGACCCTACAAGTACGAATTATCTATCCTTAGATCATGGCTTTGTTTGAACGTATATCGGAGTGGATGAACTGCCTGGTGAGATAAATTGTGTGTATCAGTGATAAACTCTGTAATGTAACATGCTGAGAAACCTTGTTAGGTTTGTCAGAAGTTCTATGATCTAACAGAGATCTAAAGAGATAAATATTTCAGAGTAACTCTGAGAAATACTTATAGATATTGACCGTGTAATGTCTAATAAAGTTTGGACTTCATTTAAACAAGTGAAACTGTATTCTCAAAGTTATCTTCTGTTGACTCATACTAAGCAGGAAATAAATCGTCCATCTCTTGGTTTTACTTCTCGAGAAAACTGATTACAATTGTCTGGTTAACTGACGAAGTATCTGTCCATTGTCTGGAGAGAAGTTCAGCAAATTATTGCTATGAAACGGAACTCCGTTCTTCTTATTCTCCCCAATTCATGCGACAAAATTTTGAATATAACTGTGAAATGGATACTCGACACTTGTTGATTTTTTATTATAATTTATCACTAAAATTATTTGTCTTCTATACAAATTTAACCTCAAAATTCCAAAAATGCGAATCTTAAAAGAGAAAAAATCAAGTTGTCGCAAAAAAATTTGTAAAAGTTTTACTGCTGCCTCTTGGTTTATTTTATTACTCTCCAACACTCCCAAATGGGCAGTCAGTCATCTCATTATCGTCATCATCGTCACAATTTCATTCTTTTTTTCATTCACTATTTAAATGTGACACATTAAGAAGTGATAATAAAGTGGCTGGTGGTGGCAATAAAATATCAAGACCTTTTCAATCGCTTTTTTATTACAAAATTTAAAGAGATTAGAATTTTTTTTTAGAAATTTAATTTTGTAACGGGAAAAATTAAGGAATTTCTGAATTATTTCTTTGAAAAGTTAAAATTTTTTCCCAAAACGATATTGGATATTTTGAAATTCCATGAGGTCTTTGGTTTTGAAAATGTATAAATATTTTTTTTTAAAGTTATCTTGACCCACAATAATTTAAATTTATTTTTATTTTTT
This sequence comes from Cochliomyia hominivorax, assembly GCA_004302925.2. Classification (NCBI taxonomy): domain Eukaryota; kingdom Metazoa; phylum Arthropoda; class Insecta; order Diptera; family Calliphoridae; genus Cochliomyia; species Cochliomyia hominivorax. The sequence continues at coordinate 56,712,286 of PYHX02000495.1, read as the reverse complement.
TACAAAATATTTTTATAATTTGTTGGGTTCAGTACCATTAATAACAATAACAACAAAAAAGTTGTTTAATGCAATTATAATTGTTGTTGACGTTGTACGGACTTCATTGTACATTAAAATTTCATTCATGTGCAGGAAAAATATTTGGTTTCATCTTCATTTTCTTCACTTTGCATGTGAAAATTTTACTTAATAATGCTGTTAGTACTGCACAGTGGGATGGAATACAGAAAAAAGAAGATACTTCTATGTATGTTTCTATGTTAGAAAGAAACACAGGGTTACGGCGACGCAAATTAAAGTAACTCTGACAAAATATTTAATATAACCGATTTTTTATATCGTAGGACTTATATTTTATTCGATTCTGATTTTTATTATCTTATGACCCAACTCTTATTGTAGTAATGTCTGAATTATATATATCTTTTACACCTACTAAATATCTTGTATAGCTTCCGAGTCTTTTGCTCTAAAAATTTCAGCCATTTAAATTTCTTAAGATCTCGACCAGTTTTTCATTAAAATTCCAAAAGTTTCCCTGATCTTATTAATTTTTATATATTCAAGAACAAAAGTATCTGATCAAAAGTTTGGATATATTTTTATCAAGTCCAAAAATCTATCCATTCGGTGTCTGATTCTGTGTTCTCAATTTTCGATTAAATTTTTATTTTTATTATTTTATTGTTTCATACACATTTTCTTAAGGACCGATATCATGTTTGTACCTCTTTGAACGGTTTATATATGAATGTTCTATTAAATCTAAATGGTCCTTCCAAATTCGGTTTAATATTATAAGTTTGGAATGTTCTAAGATCTGGAAGCTAATCTGAGAACAGTTTTTATATGCTGATGCCAATTACTTTGAGGACCTCTAAAAAAATTTTAGGGCCTCGTTTCCAAATTTGTCTATTACACCAATTTTTGGTTTAAGTAGTCTCGGCCTATAACTTTCTTTCTTCTAAAAAGCTATCAGCCAAATGTCATTGAGCCAATAAATAGAGAAGTGGGCGATTTTACAACAGGCAAATAGACGGTCAAGAAAAATGGAATATATCTAATAGCTAGACATTGGTCCACTATAAGTCCGCTATTGGAGACCGTTTTCGTCCGTTTCTGAAGCCACCATATGCTCAGTTCTGAGTTCCCCTTCTTCATTTTATCGATATTCTCCTTTTCGGAAAAACATATAATAAAGTTGCAAGTATACTGAGTTATATTGAAAGATCATACTTTGAGGCCCCATAGGTTCGATCCAAGAAGGATTCCTCTTCCGGTCTGTGCATAGATCTTTCAGAATTTAAACTATTTTATATTACAATTTTTCATTCAATCTATGTATTCTGAAAATCTAAAGTAAACCGGCATAAAGTTGTGAATATATTAAAAATTATAAGAAGAGAACCCATAGGTTGGATCTTGGATATAATGTGAGAATTCTCTTTACGGTCTATGAATAGATTCTTCCGAATTTGACTTATTTTATACTGATATTTAGCATTTATTTAGTATGTTTTATAAATCTAAAATAAAATAAACAATAATCCTAATTTGAGACCCTACAGTTACGATCAAAGACAGGATGTGGGGTTCCTCTGCCTCTGATCTAGAACGCCCTTTTATTTTTACTATTATAATTATATTTATTTTTCTAAAGTGCATTTATAGAATTCTATGATAAAGTTGATATTCCCTACAGGACCCTTTCAAGTTTGTTCTATTTTATATCGAAATTTAGCATTTAAAAAAGTGAAACGAAATAAATCTAAATCTAATCCTGAATTATTCTGAATAGGAAGTAAACTATCTTGAGATATGGGTTCTCCGTTCACTAATGCGTCTACGCAAAATTTCATTCCATTAGCAATTCTGAAAACGTGGATTAAGTTGCTTTGGTGGTTTATTTAAATATTTAAGTGATGAATGGACTAGATGCTGTAGCTGCTGCGGTTTTTGTTTCCATTCCTGAACGAGCGTTCTGACGTGCGTTCTCTCCTCCATATAATTCCATTATAAGAAACTTTTATTCCACTGTTTCCCTAATAAAGCTGAAGATGGTGAAGATGGCGGTGGCTTGGTTTGCTGGTTTATTTGAATGCTTAAGTGATGAAACGGACTAAGATGCTGCCAGCTGCTACGTTTGTTGTTGCCTGGTGGTTGGTGTTGCTAGAATAATTGTTGGACAATATTATATATATATAATATATATATATATATATAAATATGATTATATATTTTATTATATTCATTTTATAATATATATAATATTATATTATATATATCTACTATGAATCTATCATTAATTCATGAATAGTTTGACTATGATCTTATGCTGAGTTTGATGATGATGATGAAGAAGATGATGAAATCTTAAGGTTGGTTAGAGGCCAAATGGCAAAGTGTTGTTTTGTTGATGTTTCGGAAGAGTTTGGTGCGGCTCATTGAAGAGGGCGATATTGCTAGCGCTTTTGTATCAAAAGTTGTTAATGGAGTTGACGACGATGTTGTTGAGTTGTTTTAATAATGGTGAGACATTCATGCAATTTAAGTCTACAATTTCGGAAAATAACACACAAACACACATCATCACACATTTTTCCGTTTATTACATTTGCAAATATTTACACATACTTCTTCTTCTTTTTCTTTTTTTTATAAATATGAATTTTTTTGTTAGTAAATTTATTACTTTATGAAAAGACAGACGACACAAATTTAATTGTTACTCAAGTTTTAATACTTAACAATATGGATTGTTGAAAAGGGTACGTGTTTGTGGTGTGTGTAGACTTGATGTGGCCGAAATGGGTGGAAAAGAAAAACAGTCTTGAGTCAAGCAACAACATCCAGTCGGTGAATAAACAGTAAAAATGCAAATAATTGCATTTACACACAATTTTGTTTAAATTTAAGTTTATTTTTACATATTTATTCCAACCATATTTATACAATGAACCTTTATAATTTGGTTTGTTTAAAAAAAAGCAATATAAATGTAAATATTTCACAGAGTGACAAATAATTAAGGGGACAAAGGGTGATACATTCCCCTGTGTTAAAAAAACTTAAAAGGGTCCAGTAGTTAATGTTTAATTATGTCAAATTCCAGAGAACTTATACTGTCACTGGAAAAAAATGCTCGCATGAGTGAACAATTTTTTGTCAATTGGAATCTCATGCGACCAGATTGTCATACCAATGACATACAATGACTTGTCAGCATTAATACGAAGTTCAAATTGCATCCGGTTAAAAGGACCATAATTTTTTCCTGGAAGTTTAAAAACTCTTAATTTCCTAAGACTTTAACTACCTAAAGATAACTTAATTTTGCCTTCAAAAATTTAAGACTTCGCAACACTTTTTTTGAGCAAAATGTTGTAGAAGTGTCATGACTGAAAGTAAATACACCAAAACTCTCAAATCAAGGATACTGACCACTTATAAGAAAAAGCGAGACATCTTTTGCTTAATCATCTTTTGCTTAAATCTCATTTGCAGCAAGTCCAAATGTTGATAGCTTGATAGGTCTGGAGATAAAAGATCAAAGTAATCGTGAAAGCAAACGGGGAATATGTACAGAATATAATTTTAAAATCTTATGTTTTCTTTTTATATTGAATATAAAGTTTCTGATTTACAGTATAAGAGATATCGGAGTCTCCTTTAAATCTGGATAGTTGTCCTAAATAAGATGGTTAGTACTATGATCGAAGTGGCTCAGGATTAGTTTAGAATGAAATACAGTGGAATGCAATGACGATATTGGCTCATTCATTTATGGTAGATATTAATAAGAAGGAAACGAGGGGAAAATGAAAGTCTGTGGTATAAGTATAAAGTTTTGGATGTTCACTGTAAGTCTTCTTTACTTACAACCGAGCAGTTGCCCTAGAGAAAATCATTTGTTCTATAAGCCATGTCTCTCTGTATTATTAAAAATTAAATAACGGAAATGAAACTCAAATGAATTCAATGATGTCGTTGGATCACTCATTACTGGTAGAAGGGAGAATGATAAGATCAAAGTTGCCAGCAAAAGCGAATGGTAACGTAAAGACATCTTGAAAGATGAAAACAGATCATGTTAAAAATTCTTTTTCCCATTTTTATTTTAATTTTTTCATTGTTCCATTTCTTACTTGTCACTCTGTAAATAATTACATTCGTCACTCTCCTTCTCAAACTCATAACTGTGATGTTACTTTGTACAGAATATCAAAGAAGTGAATAAAGGCAACAAAACAAATCGGAAAAAAACCTCACCCGTTAGCATGAGGGCAGCAAATGTATTATTGTACTTGCAGATGAAATTTAAAAGAATGAAATCATTAAAACTAATTCAAACTTTTTTATAGAATTACAGGGAATTATGCTAATTATAGGTGGCACCGGAAGTGTATAATTATGTATATTTTATTTCTTATCGGAGAAAATAAGAAACAATTTTGTATCTTTTGAGAGTGACTTGTGGGCCTCTATTAAGTAATATATTGAGATTTAATCTTGGCTGGGAAATATATATTTTTATCCAGTAAATATTAAATAGATCGACTTGAAAATACTTAGTTATATGATGCCGATAAGTCCAATCGAATAGAGGGTTAATTAGCATTATGCTAAGACATTGTTATATTGCCTGATGATGTGTCCAAATTCAACTTGATTACAGAGATATATATTCTTGAATATTTTATTTATATGGAACAATATTGGTACTTCCAATGTAATCGGCATCTTATGTTCAGATTAATTTTTGGATTGGAGTCATATAAATTAAATGTTGTCTACATGTTTTTATAAGAGCGTTACTTTTCAAGTGGATCCAGTAGCTGTTTATAGGTAAGATGAGTACCTCTACAGAAATTTGGAGGGATTTGCTATTGGAGATGATTTTAATAAAATTAATGAATAAAAATAATTATAATTGGATCTTAAAAAATGTGGAGGTTATCTAAAAACCGGATATGAGGGCATATACAAATCGGCTATAGGAATATGTTAGAAATAACTTATTAGATTTCAGAAATGTTCCAAACTGATATTAGGAATATATAATACAATTTGGAACTTAAGGTGAAAAGAAGTATTAACTTAAACGTCTGCTGTGAGAACCAATAGTGGCTGGTCCACAATCAGATCCGAAGCACTTAAAAAATCCTGCAAGAATAATCTTAGATTTTCAACATGATCAACTCACTCCTTTATATCCCAATCATGCTTCCAGCAATTTGTTCCTTCTTCTTCTTCTGCTGCTGCTGGTTTGTTTGCTGAAACATTTTCTTCTTATTTCTTTAAACAAACCGAAACAAACTCTCTTCTCAGGCTTTAGTTGGGAACAAGTATGTATCTGATTGGTTACAAAACCTCCATAAAGATTTGTTTCTTAAGTGAAAATTATAAAAAAAGTGTTGTTTTAAAGTGTGGCACTTTGTTGTTGCTGTTTATTTGTTGCTGGTAGAGTTTGTCAGGCAGTCAGTCAGTGAGTTTGTTGCATTTTTGGTTAGTTGCCATGTGGCTGTTTGTCACGTAAATACAAGAAAAAAATCAGTTTTTTTTTTTGTAATTTTTTTTTATTTACTTTGGCAACACCTGAAATTGTTGCCAGATTTCACAATAAAATACAATAATTTATCATCACTCCGCCAGCCTGAAAACCATTCAATATGAAATCTAGACAAGGAGTTATTATGGTATATTGATTGACTTTGTTAAAAGGGGGAGGGATTTCACTTCATACATTTTCAGTCTTACTTTTCACAAATGGCATTTAATGAAGAAAAGCAATTAATAATAATAATAATGAATAAAAATGAAATGGAGAGTTTTTCTCTGTCTGGGAGTTATTAAATTGAGTTATTGCAATATTATTGATGTCAGTCCATTAATGAACGCGTTTCAAAATTTTTATGCGGGAATTTTTTTTTTGTTAAAGTTGGGAGAACATGAAGGAGTTGTATTGGTGGAATGTTCAAAAAAGGGAAATTTTGTGACCTGAGGTCATACCAAATAAAATGGATTTTGATGAAGATTTTTAATAAAAGGAGTGAGATCGAAAAATTCTTTACACACATTCAAAGGTCTGCCGTCAAAGTGTTTCTAATATTATTAAACACTGCCGGGCTTAGGTAGAAGGAATTTCCCATATGATGTTTCTACAGCCAAAAATAGAAGGCATTTTCCAAAGAGCTTCCAACTCATCCGGTAGGAAAACCTTAGCTTCAACGATTAGTTGAAATGGGGATTTCAAACATTAAAGGCTGTCGGTAACGTCGGAATGCATGACAAAACGTATGTAACTGACAGATTTTTTGAAACCTTCTGGTTGGTTGCTAAAGCTCCAAAGAATGTAAAGGGAGAAGCCTTCAAATTTTTCAAAAAGTTCTTGGTAATATGCCGTTGCGGCAAAAGAATACCATCATGTCTTACAACGGGCTCTATAAATACCGAAATTTACATCAAGGAATGTTTAGAAAGTAGGCTGCTTCCATTCATAAGACTTCATAAAATGTCCTCTTATTTTTTTGGCTTGACTAAGGAAAACAAGCTCTTGAGTAAATCCTTTAAAATAAATCTTTTAAACTGTCCGGAGCTAAGGCCCGTGGAGAGATATTGATCTCTTGTTAAAAGTGTATTGAAGAAAAAGGTTCAAATTTTCATCATTTAAAATGAAAATGTAAGTTGAGTAATGTCGTTTTCATTAACATATATGTTTGTTAACATTTTCTCGGTCTCCCTCCTTAACAGTAAATTTAATTTTGTGCAAATTTTTAATTGCTTTAAAAACTTATGAACAATTACTTACAACAAGTCCCTGAATTTAAAACTGGATTAAAAATAAATCCTAAAATATTATATTTCATTTTCTTCCTTCTGGGTTTGTGAAATTAAAAACTAATAAATGTGAAATGCAAACTGCAGTATCGTTCTTCCTCCAAAAAAAGTATTCTGCCAACAGCTATAAAAATATATATAATTTTTTATATTGTTTTTTTGTTTTTCCTACAAATAAATTGCATCCAAAAATAAATAAAAAAACTTTTGCCTCCACTCTGATATATGAGCCACTTAACAAATGGCCACCAGAATAAATGAAATACAAAAGAAAAAATTGTTATAGAAATAGCAGCGTCTGAAGAAGTTTCCATTTGGAGTTAAAAAAAAGAGAGACATTTGCTGTAAAATGTAATATTAGATTGCAATTTTAGCCGTAAGCAAATTAAAAAACATGAAAAAAAGGATTCCAATGACAAAAATACTGGAAGGGAAAAAGAAAACTATAGAAAAACATCTGAAAGAGAAGAATTTAATCGCTCTGAGTTTAATAATAGAAATAGTTAAGGAATCTGGAAAATAAAATAAGAAATAATAAGAAATAGAAATAAATATTTCCATATCGTCTATTCGAACTCTTGAAATATTTCTTATCTCAATTTACTGAAATCTTAAAATCACTTTCTCAGGAATTTGTTAACATTTCCCAGCAACTAAACTCGTTAAAGTTTTCCAATTTCAAGTTTCCCTTTGAAAAATGCAAGATTCTAAACCTGCTGATGTTACCTAATTCTTTACATCCAAATGTTCCCTTAATTGTTTGAATATTGTTATTGAATTAAGCCTCTAAAATCTTTCGAGTTCTCGTATTTCTGATATCAAAATACGTCTATATTTGAGTATCTAAACTCGTTTTTGTTACCGAATTCCTGGTTTTCCAATTCGTTTGATTGAAATTCTTGAGTTCGTTAGAAATTTGGTATAATTTGATTAGTTTTTTGTTTTGTTTTGTTATTAAATTCAAGTTTTTGAACTCCCAGATTCACACTTCCGAATTTCCAGTTTCCCATTTATTTCTCATTTTCTAAACTCTTTCAATTACTGAAAATTTTCAACTTTCAAATTCATCTAGATTAGTTTAGATTAGAGCATGAGACTGTCACGTGGAAAAATAGTGCAGGATATGGCCTACATGTGTCCTGAAGTTCTCTTTGTCTTATCTGTGAAGAAAATAAATAAGAAATGGATAATGTGGAGATGCAAGAGAATGTAAAGCTTTTAGTTAAGAGTTAAAGGAGAGAAAAGCTACATAAACTGTGAAGAGTCCCAATGAGAAACCAACCGAATTTAAGAATAAAAACACAAGTATACGTCATATCAGCAATCGCCTAATCCGTCAGAGATTGAAACGAACTTTAGCCAAAAAGCAAAAGTGCAGATCCCATCATTTCATCCTTCTCATTCCGAAAACCCCTAAAATCGTTTAATCCATTCGCCAGATACTGCGGTAAATGTGTCTCTTAAGAGAGTCCTTGACATGCTAAGTAGGTATGATGTCCTATATTCATTTTGGCGATATCACCATGGTGAGCAAATGTTTTCATCTGTCTTACGCTACATCACAATGACTTCATCTGTGAAGTTCGCCCTGCATCGAAACCAGTGCATTGTCCAACGAAAACGCATGAGATATCTTTTTTTTACGTATTATAATTTCCTGAATACTCTGCCATCTCAATAATTGGCATGCGGAATTCCCGAAAAAGATTCGATGTCGTATACACACCTGTTCGGGACGTGATTGCGACTTTGCTGCCGGTAAAAATCATATTTTTTGGTTGCTTTCCGAATGACTGCAACCTAAGTCTGCAAGATATATCATTGCAATCTCAATGACATTCCAATGTTGAATTCCTTAACAAAAAGACTTCAGTCAACTTTGTTTCTTGTTTAAGTGGCATCAGTGTATTCCAAGAATGACAGACAATGGTAGCGTTCCTACCATGTGATAAGTAAATTACATATACTGGGATGCAATAAAACTATACATCTGAAATGGATGCAAAGCAAATAACTACTTCCAAGTTTCTTAACTCGTTGGCTCTCATATTTTCGGCTTCTCAATTTTTTATTACTCTGTTAAACTTGCTTGAGTTCTCAAACTCCAGCAAACAAATTCCATTTAAATTTATTTCGAATCCTCTCAAGCTCTTATCTTTTCAGTTTTGTTTTAACTTCCTTATTTGAACTCTCGGGTTCCAAATTTCTCTGAATTTAGTTCTCATTATTTGATTAATTTCAAACTTGTTTACTGTTTCGAGTTCTCGAACTATATTCTTCTTAATTCGTCTTTATTTGATTAGTATTTTTTATTAATTCCAAATTCCTAAACGCGTTTGAACCTACAAATTCCTGACATCTAAATTCGATCCAAAGTGATTTTCGTTTAATTCAAACCTTTTTTAATTATTCAGAGCTTCTGAATACGTTAGGATTCACTAAAGCTGTTTGAATTTGACTTTCTGAACTCACGAATTCCACATATGATCGATACGATTAGTTCTTGTTCAATTCCAGTTTAATTCTATTTCAGTTCTACTTCAGTTCTGGTTCATTTGTACTTTAGATTTAGGCACAAATTTCCATTTTTATTTTAATTATTCCGATCAATCTTGATTTTGGTATTCATATTGTTTTAGAAAATATCTAGTTTTAATGTCATCTCCTTGACTTTAACTTATGTTTTAATGTTGTGTCAGTAATCAAAGCAGATTTAACCACTGGCCCATTTAACAATAATTTTAGGAATCAGATGTTTATGGTTCAGCTTTTATTTCACTTTATTGACAATTAATTTCGAAGGACCATTAAAGTTTGCTGATGTCTTGTTTAAAACATTTAAATATCCGGTGCGAAGGACCAAATCAATTTTGAATTTATTTCGTAAATTTTTATATTTCACAATTGTATGTTTCAGAGTTATAACTCTCGTATTGTGCTTGCAAAAAGTTATCAATGATCATAAACTTTATGGTCTGTTTAGTGTTAGTAAAATCCATTATTTTCAAACTTTTCAAATTGTCGAAATACTTTTTTTTCATTGAAAAAAACTATAATAAAAATAATTATTTTTTATTATTAAAAATGTTTCCTCTAAACTTTAGATTACATAAATTAAATAAAAAATAAACATCTATTTAATTGTAATTCCAGCAAAATTACATCAACAGAACTCAAAACAAAAAAAGTTTATTTAATTTCTTTTATTAAAAACAAAAAAACGTTATAAAAATAAAATTCATAAAATAATTTTCAAATTAATTTATAATGAGGCATCATGAGAATGAAAAAATGAATGAAGGAATGAATGAATTTTATTGTGTGTTGCAAACCACAGACAATTCTTTCGATTTGACGTCAGAAATTCTACAAAAAAAAAAAAAAAAAATTTATCTGCCACAAATAAACACTTTTTCGAATAAAAAGCAAATACTTTTCATTGGAATTTGTTGGGAAATTTTTGTGTTCTTATTTTTCGTTTAAACGAAGTTTTCCATAATTTCCAGTGTCTGTGGTCATGGCAGGAAAATGTTTTGTTTTTTTATTTATTTTTGTTTATTGTTTTAATAAATTCTTGATATGGAATCTCAATTATTTGAAAATTTATTAATAGAAATTATGATTATAATTTTGAATTAATAAAAAAATATTACACCTGTTTAATTAATAATAAAAAAAATCAAGAGAAAAATTTGTTCTGAAAATATTTTTGTATAAAGAAAATTGGGAAATTAATGAAGAAATAAAGAAATTGTGATATGATGAACAGAAAATGAAATAATGAATAGCGGAAATTATACAATTGTATCTAAGTTCTTTCAGGAGTGAGATCGAAAATCCTAGCAAACTTTTAAACCCAAGTATTATTTGATTTTTTGTGATCAGTAAAAAATGCGCCCTAAAATTATGAAATATTTTCAACAAAACCCAACTTGGTCCTACAAAAAATGTGGGTGGGCAAGCATTCAAAGTTCTGCCGTCAAACTGTTTTCAAACAGTATCGGAAAACTTATTCACTGATAGAAACCTGGTACAGGCAAAAGGAATGTTCAACATGATGTTTCTAAAGCCAGACCAGGTAGGAGAGCAGCCTCGAACTATTTTGTATGAAAAGTTAAACTAATAAAAGTTAAAAGCTCCTGATAGGAACGCTGCTTAAAGTTTAGAGGCCAAAAACGGAGCATGGAAATTGAGGTCAATTCTTTCCATATAATGGTTGTTGTATGTTCTGTAAGATGTTTTGCGACATACTGCTAAAGCTCGAGGGCATAAGACTTTATAATGTGTCCACTTATTTTTGGCCTCATCTAGTACAACAAGCCTTTAAGTGACACAAGAAGAATAATGTGGTATTTTAACCAAGAGTCCCAAACCCTCTAAACTGATCGGAGCGAAAGCTAGTGGCGAGATATGTTTGTATTTTAAAAGGAGATTAACTACCAGAGACAGAAAGCATATATGTATGTTAAGAATTTGTTTAATCTCACTCCTTTATTTAGTTCTGTTCCTGTTCTGTTCTACTTCAGTTTAAATCCAGTTCCAGTTCGGTTCTTGTTCAATTTTATGGAAGTTTTAGTTCAGTTCTTATTGAATTCTAGTTCATTTCAACTTTAGGTCCTTCGTACCTGATTATTTTAATTAATACAACTTTTTTTAAGAATGACTCATATAAACATATAAAAATCCGCATGATGTTCAGCTTAATTTTCTATTTATTGTAAAAACTTAGTTGCTTTAGATTATCTATTGTGCGATTGATGGATCATTGGCCCTTGTTTGTTATAAAATTTTATTCCTTAGATTGAAGACTTGAAGTATGTTGGTGTACAGTTTAGATAATATTTTAAGCCATTGATTTTAAGTTTTAAATTCGAAGGACTAATGAAAGTTTTCGAAATCTAAAGGTTTTAAAATGTAACTTTAAAATCCACTTTTTAGTTTCAAATCCGTTTCGAAGGACCTTAAATTTTGCATTTTTTCATATCTGTATACAAATATGAAACGTTTTTTTGCATAAAAGAATGTTTTTTTATTCCTAAAGTTTTGTAATCCTGAAATATGGTTTTGTTTTTAAATACACTTTCCGTTTTTTCTCCTTTTTTTCGTTTTTGACTTTTTAAAATTGATTTATTTCACTTCTCAAAAGTTTCACTTTAAAACTTATTTAAGTTTTTGGTTTTTTGCTTTCGTTTATTTCTTTTTTTGCCCAGGGCCATCATCATCGCACTCACGTAAGTAATTCGGTGAATACTAATAGATTTTGTGTGATTTATAGGAATTGTCTTCTGCTTTTTGCAACAAAGTTTTTTTTTGGTTTTTCGAAGATTTTTATATTTTATTTTTCGCAGACTTTGTAAAGTCAGTTTTAAATCAAGAGAAAAAAATTGATTTGCATTTAATACAAATGAAAAAAAGAAGAAGAACTTTACATTTGAGATGGAAATCAGCCATACAATTTTGTTTGTTTGATGTTTCTTTTTTTCGGATTTTTTTTTTGTATTTTTCGGGCTTTAAATTTAGCAGCCATTTATGGAGGTTTCTTTCTACTCTCTCTCTCTCTGTTAAAGGAAACTCTAAGAAATGTTAGATGTTAGAAGAAGACGATGGAAAATAAATAAAATTCAATACAAATTTATCTTTTCGAAGAAAATGTTTTAGAATTTATTTTATGTTTTTCCCCCGAATTAGAATTTGTATACATTGTTGGGAAAATACTAGACAAGGAAAATTTTCCTCAATTTGTTTTTATTAAGGAATTTGAAAATTTATTCTAGTTTTTTTCATTTTTCCTTTTCTTTTTTTGTCTGTTTATAAATTTAAACAGGCAGCGACAGTAAATGTATGTTTATTTATTTTAGCATATCAAAAACAAAACAAAACAAAACAAAAAAAAAAAAAGCTTAAAACCCATCCCATTTTAAAGTCCATCCATCTCCCTTTTTTGGATTTTAGTTTTCCGTATAATATATTGTTGCTGTTGCCTGGTCTGACTGTTTAAATAATAATGTCTGTCGTAATACTGACATTGCAACAATGTTGCCCTGTGGTCAGTGGTCTATGTGGTCCTAATAACAAGCAACAAATAACAGCATGAAAAAAAAACAATCAGAATTCAATTCAAAAAACCCGTCAAATGTATGGCAATGTGGTTTTAATTCTGGACATGATATTTAAAGCAACAAAATCTCAAACTAATTTGTTTTCCTGTTAAAAAAAAAGGAGAAAATATCCTACAATGTTAATATCTCCTAATGTCAGCAACTTTTTTCAAACGTTAAAATCCAAAGCCATTAACAGCAATAAATTTTATTGTAGAGTTTGTTCAAATGTAACAGAAGTAAAAGAAAATTTATATAGAAAATCCTGTAATAAAACTCTTTTTCCTTCTAATTAAAAGGTCCTTCCCACCGGATTTCACTACTAACTAACAACATAACAAAAACACTCGAATTGTCACTAGAAGTGAACTAAAACAGAACTAACTAACTTGAACTAGAACAGAACTGGAACTGTACTAGAACTGATCTAGAACTGATCTAGAACTGATCAAGAACTAACTTGAACTAGAACTGACCTGCAGCAGAACAAGAAGAAACAGAACTAACTTGAACTAGAACAGAACTACAACTGATCTAGGACCGATCAAGAACAAAAAGAAAGCTGATCTGATAACTGATATGGATTTTAATTATAACTCAACTAGAAGTGAATCAAACAGTACAAGAATGGAACTAGAATCGTTCTAAAACAAATTTATTTTTAACATTGAAACGCATTTATGAACAATTTTTAGTGAATTTCTAATTATTTTAAAACTGCTTTCATGGTCCTTCGCATCGGAATTTTACAAATGGCGGTGCAACATTTTTTAATTTTTGGCATAAATCTTAAAGTTTTATTCCAGTATAAAGTGTATAATTTCAATTTGAAGAAAATTATTTTTTATATAAAAAAAACAATTTAAGATCATTTTGTGGTCCTTCGCTCAGGATTCTAGTAGAAGTAACTCAATATCTTAGTGGTGATTCTGTGCTAGATAAACGTTTTAAATATTTAGCTAAAGAAAGTGTTTTGTTTTTTTAAAAAGTTGTACATTATTTTTTTAAACAAAAAAAATCTTGTCCTAATTTATAGTCCTTCGAACCGGATTCATAATAAGTACATTCTGATTATCAAAATTTTAAATTAGGAAATCTATTTGGGGAGCCTTTTGTACGTTTCAATTTTAAAATTTTAATTACATAAATGTAAGCTTCATTCAGGCTATATTGATGGTCCTTCATGCCGTAATTTCTGTTATTATTATTTTGATAGATTATATTTATGGTTCTTCGCAATGGATTCCAATAGTATTCGTTATGAATTTTGATGATTTTTTATTGATCTGACTATTGTCTTTCGAACATGATACTACTGATGAAAATTCCTTGTAAAGCAAAAATTATCATGTTAGAGTAATGGTTCTGCGAACTGGATTCTTAGTTATAATATTTTGGATTGATAGAATCATAGTGGTCTGAATGTTCTTCCATTAATATTTTCAACCAATAAGGTGTTTTTCTATTCGTCTTTGCCAAATATTTTATTATTTGAAACATTTTAAACACGAAAACCTGCAATTTCCTCTTTCCGTCTTATTTTCTTCACCAGCCACAATTTGTGAGTAATTAAAATATTTTAATTAAATTTTTGTTGCCGGCTGCAGTTTAATTAAAAATTTAATAGTAATAAATTAAAAAAAGAAATTTAGCAAATTTATCATAATTATTATTTTTAATAATTTAATATTTTGTAGCAAATTTTAAATATTTTATTATTAATTTTTATTTTAATTTAAAAATTAGTAAAATTTTTATTAATTTTAAAAACTAAAAAAGTGAAATTAAAAATGTCTAAAAGTCTCCTATTTTTTGGGTAAACAAAGCAATAATTCCTAAACAATAGAAGAGTTTTAATTTGTGAAAACGAAACTAAAATTAATTCTTTAACAACAGCGTTATTCAGATACAAATATTTTATAAAGCAGTTGTATATTTTTATAGCAAAATTAGCAAATATAAAAAACAATAACAAAGAAAATATTTAAATAATTTAATTTGAAAAAAATAAAACACTTGTACAATTGTCTAAATGACGTAACAAAAAATACATAAACTGGCGCTTTTTTAACACCCTTCACCTTAAAAGAGTAGAGAAGAGTTCTAGAAATGAGTTTGTTTTGCCAGTTTAGGGAATAAAGAATTCTGAATTTGTTATTCTATTCTCCATTCCAGACAGAAATCCAAAAAAAGCGTTAAAATTAAAAAAATCGCAAAATCACAAAAAACGTCTAAACGCTGAAAAATTTTTAATTTATAAAAATCTAGGGAAATTATAAATTCCTCAAATACGATAATTAATATAATTAACAAAATAAGAAAAATCATAAAAATTTAAAAACATGAAAAAATCGCTTAATTATAAAAAATCGCTAAATTATAAAAAGTGTTCGAAATATTGGAAAAAATTGCAAAAGTCGCAAAAACTAAAGAAAATTAAATAAGAATTCGCAAAAATAACAAAAAAACCCAATTAGCATCAAAAGGGTTAAAACTGGAAAATTGTAAAAAAAACTTAAAAGAAAAGTTTCAAAAATCGGCAGAATTTACGGAAAAGATAAAAAATATCTAAAAGAAATCGTTAATCGAAAAAAAGTCATACAGAACGATTATTAACAACAATTTAAAAATGTATAAAAAAATCGCTAAATTGTGAAATCATAAAAAATCTGCTCGCTAATATGAAAAAAACGTTTATATACAAAAAATCGCTGAAAAAAAACTAAGTAAAAATCTTAAAACGCAAGAAAAGTATAGAATTTTTAATTTTTATGAGAAATGCAAAAGTTTTAAAAGTAAAAATATTGCAAAAAAAAATGACAAAAAAGCTAAATAAATCTGTAGTGGAAAAGAAAATCGCAAAAAAAGCTAAACCAAAAAAATCGCTTTTATACAAAATGGCAAAAAAGAAAAGGCGCTTTAAGTGCAAAAATCGCTTGAAAACAAAAAAGCTTTAATCACACACAACAGAAAGTGTAGAACAGAAAAATTAACAAATATTAAACTGCTTTTATAAAAATCGCTAAAATTACGAACGCTACGGAAAAATCAATAAAAATAAAATATTGTTAAAAAAATCACTAAAATGTTGAAAAGTTGTAAATTTCTCAAAACGCAAAGTAAATGCCACAAAAATCGCTTCAATGCCAAAAATACTATAATTCTACAAAAAATCTCATTTCTATACTTTTCTTCTTACGTGAAGTGTGTTCTAATCTCGGATTAACCGCTTATTAACACTATCACTTTGTCTTTTATTAAATTAAAAAAATACAGACCCGACAGTATTTAATATTTGCATATTTAAAACTTTTCTTTTGTTTATAAATTTTGTAAATAAAATTTTAACAAATAAAAGTGAAAATAAATAAATTTGTTTATTTATTTTCTTTGAAATTAATGACAAAATATGATGAATTCGAGAGAAATACGACTAATTTGTGACATTATTTTTTTATTAAAGAGAATAATTTGAGGAAAAAGATAACCCAAAGGGAAAAGAGTTATAAACAAAAATATAATGATCTGGACTTGACGAGATCGGAAGAGAGAATTGTATTATGAGCTATTGTTATTGGGATCAGAAGAAAGATATTTAAATTGGATCAGACAATCACAGGAGATGTGTATTGAGAACTTATTTATTTGTATTCTTTCATCATGGCAAAGCTTGGTTACATGTTGCAAGTCCGGTTAAAAACTATTTAGTGGATAAGAAATCTTGGCTCATCTGTCTTATAGACCAGATCCTGCCTCTTCTGAATATCATATATTTCGATCGCTGCAGAACGCCTTTAGTGGCATATGCTTTATTTAGGCTTCATTCTGTAGAAATCAATGAAAAGCATCCAGTGACCAAGACATAATATTCTGCCATTTAAAAACTGGGCCACATCTTTCTACACTCTTCTATTAAACTATTGAATTGTCAGAATTTTCTCACCCGCTTTATAGTCCATACTTTTCGCTTTCTGACTGTTATTAGTTTCGATCGATATAGAATGCCATTACTGAAATATGCTTTATATCAGAACGTGGTATCAAACCTTTGTTTAAATCAGTTAAGCTCTTTCGGTGGGTAATCCACATGCTACCGAAAGGTCGGAATGTCATGTATTTTTTAATTTATAATGGAAAATTGTGATCTGATTTTATCAAATATTCTGGTTGTTGTTCTTTGATAACTCTCTTTAAATTGCTTTCGATTGAGGTTCCCCGTAACAACCTGACCAGCTTTTAAAGGTTCAAATGAACTGCCAGAGTTTAAAGTAAAGAGTTAATCAAGCTAATATGAGGATACAAAACGGACTGTATAGTGTAGTGATTTAGTCCATTCAATCATACCAGATTCGAATACGATTGCTGGTAAAAATTATCTACGTTATTCTTGGAATATAAAATGTGGCTTTGTCTCCGCTCCAATCTTACAATAAATACAAAAAGCTAACCTGACCAACCCGATTTGATAATTCTTGGGTTATGGAGGGAACGAAAACTTGGAAAGTTCCCTATTCACAACAACACGCATAGAGAGCGTTGTTTTAGACAACGTTATATACAAACTAAGATAAAGCTAGTCTTCTTAGGTGGTATGAAGAAATTGGGCCATTTATGAACTGATTCAGTGATATAAAACTACATTAACTTAGAGCTTAGCAGCGAAATATCTACTGAGTTGAAATTAAAATGCTCAAAAATAAATTGAAACAAGCTTTGTTGAGGTCCTATGCCCCTTATAGGAGGATTAAGACTATTGAGTCTCATATGAACTGAAACTGTGCAACATTGAAAAACGTAGGGGGCGGTGTTCTATGAAATGATTAAAATGAAACGGTATTATCTTAGAAATTAACAGTCAATCATTTTTTGGATAGAATTAAAATGCATAAAAGAATTAAAGACTGAGACAGAATTAACCTTTTTTTCAGGTCCTATGCTCTTTGAAGAAGCGACGATAAAATTTATCTGAAGCACTGTTCTGTAATAAAGCATTTCATACATATTAAGATTTTCCTAATCTCACTCCTTAATTTATTTATCTAAATATTAACACAAATTTTGCATTTAACTTACCTTAATTATAATTCCAATTATCTGAAAAGGAAGAAAACAATATTAATTACGTTTTTGGTTAAAAACCATAAGTAAATAATTTATAAATGAATTTCAAAAAATCTTCCAATTTTCCCATTAATTATTATGATTTATTTTTCTTATAAATAATTATTTCAATTTAAATATTATTATCATACTGACTTTAATCATTAATTGTCATTATAATTATAAACATCATTAATTTCTATATGAAAAATAAAACAATCATACGCCCCATATGTTTAATGTCTATATGTCTGTCTGTCTGTCTGTCCGTTCGTTCGCCATTCTGTTGGTCATCATACGTTTCAATGATAATTGCAAATTGTAGGTCTTCTTTTCAGACTATTTTTTTCATATTTCATATTTTATATTATTCTTGTTGTTGTTATTATATATTTTCTATATGTTATTGTTATTATTGTTTATTATCATTTATTTTTTACACACAGATATTTTTGTAATTATTTTTATGTCTTTTTTTAATTTTTGTACCATCCACCACCAAAAGTGGTGAAGGTGGGTATATTAACTTTGTCATAACGTGTGTAACGCTAAGATGAAATAATCACAGACCCCATCTGTTCTTGCATCAAATCAAAATCTGTGTTGATTGAGCCTAAGTATTTGTTATAGTCTGAGAAGTTTCCTATGTTAAACCAGCGAAATTGGTTCAGTATAATTTATGATATAGACCGATATCTGAAGCAATTTCTAAGTTCAAGAGGCAAAATGTCGCTAAATTGTCAAATTGTAAATCGACAAATTATAATGAAATTTTTCCAAAATATTAAGTTATATATACTTCATTATCGTTAGAAAAATTATCAAAATCGGTTCAGTATATAAAAGGTTGTTCAGTGTTATATGTAAGAGAAACGTTTATATATTGTGTAAATCTGTGAGTGTACATTGAACCAAACAAGATAGTGAATATAACGAAAAATGGTGTAGAATTGGAGAAATTTAGGTTGAATATCAATTAACCAAACTTTTATTCATCTTTACGAAAATTTTCGTTACTTTTTCGTTAATTCTTCAAATTGACGGAAAATTGTCCATTTGACTACTTCAATTCGTTAATAAAATACAAATTATTCAATTTGAATAAAACATTATTCAAAGTGGTGAAAAAAATTCTTTGTATTGATGAATATTATTCAATTTAAATACCTTATTTAGGGTTAATTAATGAAATTTAAGTTGAATTGAGGAAAGAATTACCTTCAATTGTTGTTATAACTTAATATATAAAATATAAAGGACCAAGGGAAACAAACAAAGCAAATATTGATTACAGAGTACCTTAAGAACTTCCTCAATTAACAGTTTTACTGGACAAAATGTAGAACAGTTAATTGAAGAAGGATCAGGGAAGCAGTAGCTCCCATACAGTGTAAATTATTAATTATCGAATATCAATAGATCAACTATAGCGAGAAATTGGTCTCGATTACATTTTTTAATAACGGCGATTTGTGATTTGAATTTTTTTTCGAGATCTAGGACAGAGGAGAATTGAACAGCAAAGCGTACCGGGTATGTATATCTATATTTAGTTTACATGTTCTTGTTCTTATTTAATTTAATATGACAAAGAAAATATACAAAACTATTTGACGAATGAATAGTTAAATTAACACAAATTTTATTCAAATTAACTTCATTTTAGTACGTAGAATTGAATAAATTTGTGTGTTATTTTACTTTCGAAGCGTTACTGCCGTTTTCACTAAATATCTGTTGATATAATATATTTTTCGTTGATTTTTTAATGAAATTTTATCAAATTTAACATGTTTTACTAAAAATTTTTGATTATTTTTTTAGTACATTTGAAGAAAATTCTTTAGTTTGAAAAAATTTTTGCTAATTTGAATAAAAATCTGTTTTACCTTTTACCTTTTTTCGTTAAAGTTCTATGCAAATTTTTCGTTAATATTATCTATATTGTTCAGTATGTATATATCGATATATTTACTTTACACTCGTTTGTGATGGAGGGTATATTTATGATTCGGCTTAGCCGAATATAACATTCTTAAATATTTTTGTTTAATTTGTATCAATTCTCGCTTAAGTGTCCTTTAAAAACGGTTGATAAATAAAAATAATAATAATTGTATTATTGCGTGTTTTATTTTTTCTTCTTCTTTTCAATATTTATTGGGCGTATTTTGTTGTTGTTGTTATAGGAAAGTTATATATAAAAAGTGGTCAAAGTGTTGCAATTTATTTCAAACCACTACAACAATAATGATAATAACGATTTCAATAGTGCAACAACAAAAACAATAATAATAATAATTGCAAATATATAAAAATTGACTAAATGACTGAATGTTGTATGAACTGAGTAACTGAGTGACTGACTATTTATTGTTGTATAATATTACAATTGCAAATTGTTGCACTTTAGTATTTGTTTTGTTTTTGTTACATTTTTTTTATAAGTCAACAGTTAAATAGCTTTTGACTCTTCGAAAATCTTCGTCTCAGTTTTTTTAAACAACGAGAGGGAAATTTTGTGGTTGAATTAACAGTTAAGGCCTTTTGGTTTTCAAATTCAGTTAAACCTTTTCATCTAACTGCTTTGAGTTTATAATAAATTATAAATCTCGGATAACTTGTTCTGAAATGAGGCGTATTCTTTGAACGACGTTAAGTATTGAACGCAACAAACAGTTTTCAGAAGGGACAAGTTCTAAACTAAGACGAATGAGCCAAAACTTCATATCCTTTCCCTTTGCCCGTGCCTTTTCATGATGAGATTTTTATTATGAAATTCGGCTATATTTTTGACTTTCAAATAAATCAATTGCTCAGGTACAGGTTCTCCATGATCATCTAATCCGATTTTGAAAACTCACTTGCAAAATTTTCAGTTTTAAGTTAATGTATGAATCAAACCAATTTCTGATTCCCTGTTCTGAAGTTAGTCGTATTCTGGATAGAGTGTTCCACATCCAACGAAACAAATGGTACTCAAAGGGGCAGAATTCTAAGGCGTGTAATACCACTTTTTCGTTTATTATGAATCAAGGTTAGTTCTATTACCCTGTTGTGAAATTCAGTTTTTTTCAGTAAGAATATTATACATCGATCGAAATAAATTATAGTTGGAGCGATTTTAAGTCGAATATGCCAAAACCTCCCATCCTCCATTTTGTAAGGTTTTTGATCTACCTTGCAACTTATGTCCGAGCGTTATTATGACGGATTATGATCTTATATCTGGTCCTTTTTTGAAATATCTTCGCTACCGAAACCTGAGATCCTCTGACCCAATTTCGATAGTGTATCATTCACTTGTTAATTAAAATTCTCGCCTTTGATCTTTGTCTTCCTTTCTTCGCTGTTAAAATCACCTCACCACACTTGATTCGCATGAATTATACTTTGTATTATTTTGGAATTGATACATGTTAACCAACAATCGGGAACTTTCAGTGACCGTTTTCTTAAAATGAAAGAAGTTATCAAACTTCTCACAAGTCCTGTTCGTTGGTACACAAATTTCGACATTGTTATAGCGTTTATTTGTGTACATTTTGATGTCCCTCAAATTCTGATATATAATGGAAAATAGTTACCATTGAAATCACCATATTTGTTGTTGAAATGGATGTAATCAACTTGTTTGAATATAGAGGAGAGCACCAGTACTCGCTTCTTTTTGCAGAGAGAAAGACAGATTAAAGTTTTGCCTCCAGTGATAGGCCGTGTTAAATTGAAACGAGTTTGTATGTGGCTTGCTTTTTTCGTCTTAAAAATCCACTTAATATTGACAGATGGTTACCCTCCAAAATGCCACATTTGCTATTAATGATACAAACCGTTAGTGATAGTTAAATGCTCTCAAAAGAGTGAGTGAAAGTGCATCTAAGACTATTTGCATCTCTTGACATAGAGAGGTCTTGTCTGTCATTTAAAGTTCAAACTGCAGGAATGTCTCTTGTCTTCAAGTAGAGACACTTAAAGGCATTTGAGATTGCCTCTTTAGATTTTCAATTCCCTCCTTCGTACATTTCTTTACTTTTCTCTAGCTCAGAAGAGAATCATTTCAGTTTTTATTTATAAAAATGGCGTGAGTAGTGTAGGTTTACATTATAGTTGTTTATGTTTACATTACATTTCAATTTCCGTTATATTTTTATTGGTAACAAAAAAACTATAAATTGAGTATAAATAATAATTTTAATGCTCAATCATTTATTGAGAAATTCTAGAGTTCAATATCTTGTATGCGAGAGTATGTGTCTGTTCAAAAGCAAACTTAAATGATGTAAAGTGTTTATGACTTCATTTCGTTTTAAGTCACTTGCCCAACCCTGTTTGGAAAAAAAGGGTTATTTATTGATTGCAATTTAATTGTAGAAAAATTTAAATAACTTGAAAAGTATTTAAATGATTTCCTCGAATTTTGGCTGGTATGAAAAGAAGACAGTGGACTTCATATAGGGAATTTCAATTATTGTAGTAATCAATAGTTTCACTTGAACGCGTATAATCGCCACCAAGAGATTAGCAGAAAATATCTCCTGGTGGCTCTCATTGCATTCCATTTCAGTTTTGAAATTCTCCAGTTTAAACTTTTTAAAACAGGTTTCTTATAGTACGATCAATGGAGATGTTTATAGTTTTAATGTTTTTGGTCTCAGTACTTTAAGTGCAGTGTGTTTTCAATTTCGTGACAACCGATTAGAGAACAATCAAACTTATCTAATATTAATATTTCCATTTATAAATTCCCTTTGCCAAGTTTCATTTTATTTCAAAATTCTATTTATTTTTATTATTATTTATTTACAATTGTTGACATTTGTTATTATTTTTTGATATTTGTCATTTATTTGTCTATTGTTCCTATTTTCTCTTCTGCCTTGCGGTTCTGTTTGTGACATTGTCATCATTATTTTCAGTATTGTCTACTAGCAAAAATACAATTTCCAGTTTGAAAGGATCAACCATTTTTATTGTTGTTTACTTGAATTCTTCCTCTTATTTAAAATACCTTTGATGTCGTTTACAAAACTTTTTTTTCTTTATTTTTAATTGAGTATTTGAAATATTTTTATGACACACCCAACTTAGTAGAGGGACGTATGAAGGGACTCCCAGACAGACGGACGATTTATATAAGTATTTAAATATGAATTGTGTCATATTATTTGCGGATATGATTACATCAAATGACATAAACTCAATGGTTAAAAAAAATATTTCTATATTTAAACCAAATATGGGCAAGAGCGTTTTTTTTTCTAGCGAAGAAGGGTTAAGTTCGTTTTTTATTAATTCTTAAGGGGAAATGATATCATTATATTAGAGAAGAAGATAAAATACAACATTTTATTATACACTTTGGTATAATTATAAAATTAACGCGTAAAAATTCTTTTAAAATAATTATGGAATTTTAATTTTTATTAGGGAAAATCTAAAGTTTATTTGTAAAAGTGAAGAAATCAATGAATATGTATGGACTTCCCTCCTTGAAAATTTTAAGACTTCTTCACTTCATTTTATATGATTCCAATCATAATAAAATTTGCATGTTTTCACTGTTAATTTTTTTCAGTTTTTCGAAAATGATCTTTATTTTCATTTTCCCTTGTTTTACTTAACTCCTGATCTTTCACCGAAATCTATTTCCGCCTTCATGGATCTTTGTGTAAAGGTACTAAAAATAAAACAGATCTAGTGTCATTCCATTCGTCGATCATTTCAGTTCTCTAGCTGAGCACATGAAGGATCTTACGAAATCAAAGGTCCCCCAAACTGTTGCATCTTCACATCTTAAAAGTTTCTAAAGATCGTGGGATAATAAGACTTCCACATGATTTATTCTTAATGTGATCAGAGATCTGGTTTAGCATTTTTAAATGTTCTCTTTGCTATAAAAATATTTAGATCATCTTTACTACGTTAGGATTCGTAAATTTGACAGAAGATTTTAGAAGCTGAGAGTCAAGAAACAGATATCGTAATCACAAAAATTTCAAACGATCTTGTAACCTTCAAATTTTTCACCTTTCGTTGAGATCTTTTTAAAAGATCTCTTTAATTCACAATAAATTAGCTAAGGATTTAATTATGTATAACATTCTCCAAATCATATAGTTCTTACTTCTTAAGAGAGTTAATATTACTTTTGATCACTTGATTAGAACAATATTTCTTGTCTTGAACTCTGTTTTCACATGAGTGAAATATGGAATGATGGTTCAGGTTATAGAAGTTGTAAGTCAAGTGATAAATAAAAATCATTACACTAGTCAACGTTTCTTTTTGCAGATCATTTCTAAACTATATGTTGCAGACAACATACAGTCCAATGGATCTAGTATGCCAAATTTTAACTCACAAAGTGTTCGCTAAAGATTCTCCAAGTCGCATAGTCCTTTCTTAATCCTTCCAATATAGATTTGATAATATTCTTCTTTTTAAACTGTTTTTTTCCAAAAGTGTAATAAAGGAGGATTGATCTGCCTTGAAGCAAAAGCATAATGATTGTTTTGTCTTTCTAGAGTTTTTCCTTGAAGAGGCACAATGTCAAATGTGATGGAAAATATATGGACATTTAATACATTTTCATATTTTAGACTGATTCCGGTTAACGCAACTGCATGGAGCTGTAATTGGGAATGTTCTTTTCTATTGTGTTGGCTTATGTATACTCTACTAGTTAATTGGACTTTTAATATGCCCAATCCTGTTTGGAAATCTGAACTTAAACTTTTCGCTTTGTCAGATCAATTTGCAGACAAATTTTTACGTCCATAACTTTTCGCATTTAATAGTCAAATTTTCTTGATATCTTAAATCGAGTATTAATTCAAGGGTCGAGTTTATTGAATGAAATCTGGCATATTGAGCACGCTTTTGGCGTTAGGATCAGTGTAAATATCAGAGAATATCAGATATATTTATTATGAGTGGGAGAAAAAAAGTCATGGACTGTAACTTTATGCAATAGAGCGCAGATATCTCAGTAATCTCAAAAGGAATATTAATATTTGCTGAGCTCTAGAACTATTATAGTCAAAATGTAGTTTATTTGCAATAATATATTATGGAAATCTTATTTCTTTCATCCTTCAAACTGTGTTTCCTTTAATCACGTCCATAAAGCGAGAATATTACTTAGACTGCTCGTTGTTGGTGTTTAGAACAGTTTTGCTTGACAGAAATTCTGCTTATTACATTTGTACTCCATATAAACGTTATAAATATTAAAGTAGATGCAAACAGCGCCCTCTTTATGTGATGTGGTAGAATATTTTGCTAATTTTTGGTTCAAAAATAATCGATTCGTTAAAAGCTATATAATCCATCTATTCAACTTAATAAGTCTTTCACTATATAAAAGTTAAGTGGTGAATAAATTTTGTTAAATTATGTCCTTTTGCTGATGTATTTTTAGTAACAATTCAGTGCGAATCGGATTAGGGTTATGGTAGAATGTGTTAGCCCCCATACGGATGAATATACTTCTTATATTAATTCTTAAATTACAACTTAATTTAATTTAACATACTTTTTCTTGTATTTATCTTATTATTAATTAATTTAATTTTACTTTCTGTTTCATTTGCAGGTAATAACACACACACACATTTATTTCAATGAAATTTCCATTTTTTTTTCAAAATAAATTTATTGTAAAATTGTAAGTATTTTCAAACATAAATCGTTTTTATATATAAAAAAAACTCGTTGTATAAATTTATGTAAATAATTTTTTATTATTTTATTTGAATTTATTTATTTATGCATGAACATGATGTAAAATGAATATAATAATCATCATTGTAATTAATCATGCTTGAAAACATGATTGATTTGCAACATTTTAACAGACTTTAAATAATTTCATTTTTATAAACTTTCAGAAGAAAAATGAACTCTTTTATTAAAAAAAAAAAAAAAAAGACTGCCAAAACGGAAATAGGAAGAAATTTATTTTGCTTTAAAACGGCTTGATTTTTTTTCAGTCTCTTTTCTTTGGTTTTGCTTCGATTCAAAGTATTTAAAGTCATTAAATTTTTGTCTAAAAGTGGTTTATTGCACAAAATGTTAAGTTTTCACAAAATATCTTGAGAAAAAAAATACGGCAGCCAACCACATGTTGAAATGTGAGCAAAAAAAAAAACGTATTTGCAACATTTATTCTGCAACAATATGTTGCCATATGTTTGATATTATTTTCATCATACATTTCGCATCATATTTTTGGTTTCATTTAAAGTTAATTTTATAAAATTTATTTTAGTTTTTCTTTCTGTTATTATTTCTCAATAGAAATTGAAAACCCCACATGAGGAAATAATTTTTTATTTATTTAACTTTTTTTTGTTTTGCAAAACTCTCCTTTCCAGTTCCAGTTGATCGAGTTTATATTACACGTTCATGACTTTTTTTCAATATTTTTCCTCTGTCTTTTTTGTTTATTTTTCTATAATTTCTGTTTTGTTATTATTATTATTTTTTTGCTCTGAATGTCAAAGCCATTGGTGACAGCCGGCCTAAGTATTAGAAACAGTCAACCAACTAAAACAACAGCGTAGCAAAAGCAAAAGCAGCATTAGTTTGTTTTTTGTATGACAGTGACAGTTGTGTTTGAAAGTGTGTACAAGTGTGTTGTTTGTGTACTCAACCAAAAGTATTATTATTTTTATTTTTTTGTGTGTAGGAAAACCCATTTAGCTAGTTTTTCATTTAAATACCATAAAAAGATTATTTTAAACAAAAGTAATAAAACTTTTTGTAAAAACAAATATTTAACCATAAAGGCACAGCTTCCCGTAATGGTGGCAACTTTTGTGTACTTTAAGGTGACCAGATGAGGTTTTAGAAACTAAATATACTTTAACAGGTAACTAAGTTTCCCATTAAAACTGCTGTCACGTGTTAGATTCTAAGTCACAGTATTCTGTCGAAGACATTTCTTCGTGTATCTGTAGGGGACAAGCTTCAGTTTGAAACACTTGAGACAGTTCTCCGTACAACTGGAGTAACTGATCTTATTTGAATTTCCAACGAGCTATAATATAAGCTTTAGATTAGAAGTATTTTTATGTCCGCCCCTTTTATATCAAATCACCCAAATTGGGATACTTTTATCTTCTTATTTTTACATTGAAATTATACATTCTATTGTGAATATTCAAAGAACAAGAATGTTATGAGACATCATGCTCGGAAGAATATTATATCATTTACCATTTTAAGTGATGAATTAGGGTTTATAGATGTTAATTCGATTTTATTTTTTGTTTTAAAAAATTCTTTGACTTTTAATTGACATTGAGATCCATTCTGGACTTTTAATTGGAATCGATTTACTTCTATCGATCAAATTGTTTTAAAATTTAAGAATGAAAAGTTGGTTTCAGACGCATTGACGATGTAAAAAATTCCATATATTCCTTTCTCTTACTGCTCTCTTAGGTTTCAGACATATAAAGAATAGACAATCTTTTGTCATCGCGCAATAGCAATTGAGCATTCCACAAACATTAATGGAGCGAATTTTAAGTGAAGATCCAACAATACGATTTGTATTTTAGTTGGAGATACAAAAATATCTTCTAAGATAAAAATTGCGGAGACTTTCGTTGTAAAAAGCAAAAAATACGATTCATTGGAATATATTGCAAATTATGCTCCCTTAAATTATTTAACTTATCTCAGACTAAAACAAAATCTCGATTGAAGACACAATAGCTGATACATTTAGTACATTTCAATGGTCTTCAATGCTCTTCGTACATTCTGTCTGGAGCAACCTTCAGATCTTCCAAGAAAAAGATTCTTCATTTTGATTGCGTGGACTTTGTCTTCAAAAATACTATTTGAATAAGAAAGAGGTCTCACTAAAGCATTTGTCGATAACTTTAAAATACATACTCCTTCCCATTCTTCCTTTATAATGCATCCATATAATCTGCTCGAGTTTTATAAGTAAATTTTTTATTGTGAATCATTATTGATTAAAAAATTTCCGTAATTATGCGATATCTTATCTAGTTTTGATGTGGATCCCGATCTATGAAACTTCTCTTTCTATCACCATTCTATCACCATCCTATCTAAAGATTTGGTCGAAGCCATACTTCTTTTTCACTAATTAAGGCGGTTGGACTTGGTATTTGAACGATTTTAATTCTACTTAAATCTCGGTTAAAATTTTCTGTTTATGTTAAGTCTTTACATGACTGCAATTTGAATTCATTGTACTCAGTCAAGAAGGAAAGTAGGAAAAACATTTTTTCTGTTTATAAGTGCTTTCAGGAATATAGGTAATGTTATATATATATTGACTTTGCAGCAAGCGTGTTCATAAAAATCTTTATTATAGAGAAGTTCGGAAGATACTTCGTTACTTCAGGTATCTTCTTTGTTCGATTTGGCTCATTCAAATGACTTCTCTGATCCTTCGGATTAAAATCAAGATGGTTCCATTCATACCTTAACTTCCCCTCCAAAATTGAGAAAAATCAGGTCACCTTAAATTTTGTCATTGCAAATTCGTACTTTGAATGTATTTAATATCAGTCATCGTAAAAAAAGGCGCCCACGTTCATATTATTTTTGGTTTTATTATGATTTTTTTCTCTCTCTCTTTATTGTTAACCATGATTTTGTTTTCTATCTTAACATGATCGCGTTCAAACACTAACAATTCATGGCTGACATTATCTATGTCTTCAGCAAATGTGTGCATATAAATGTGTGTAAAAATGGAAAAAAAGTATATAAAAATCTATGAGATTATTTCTCTATATAAAAAAGAATACATAAGTACATACATAAGTATATGTTTGTCATGCACCAGTTCAACAACACTTTGGCCATTTAGGAAAACCAAACAAAAACATTAGTTTGAAAAAAAAAAAAAAACAAAACTGATGAAAAAACTCATGTACATAGTTTTAATTTCTATAAAACAGCATGCAGATTTTTTTCTATAACCACATCAATACACACACACATACACTCACACAGTGATAAACACTTTTTATACTTTTACTTGAAAGTAGAGAAAAAAATGGAATTTTGTTTTTGAGCCAAATACACGGACAGACGGAAAGACACAGTTGAATATGTATGGAAAAATATTGTATTGATACAATAAACCAGACCAAACCTAAACTCGGAATGAGCCATGACAAGCATACATTTATAAATATTGAAGATAGTTATTCACTCACTCACTTACTCGCTCCTCTGATGCTATTAAGTGTGTCTGTCTATTCACAGAGGCCAATTTTCATTCATTCATTCATAAGAAAATGATGATGATGATGATGGCTTGAATAACATCAATTACAATTACTAGAGATTCAACGATATGACTAGTCGCTGGAGTGTGTTGTGGCATAAGTTTTAATTTTGCTCTAAAAAAAAGGAGACTTGTGAATTTTGTTTTAGGTGAGAAAAAAGAAGTGTTGGTTTGTGTAAATGTTGCTCCTGCTTATTTTCTTGTTGTTTATTTTTTGTTTTCATCATCATTTAAAATTTATGCAATTTTTAACACTTATGCTTCCTTCCCCAAACATACACACAGAGGGTTGGGTGTAGTTTCTCTTTTGGTTAAGAAAGAAGTTGCCTGGTGTTTCCTTGTTTTGTAAAATTAATCATTTTATTATAATTTTTTGCACTTAGGAAGATGTAAGAAATAAGGGAATGAAAGGCTGGACTGAAGAACAAGGGTTTGGTATAATTGGTGCTGAAGAAAAACTAAGTACTTTTTTATTTTTCTAGATCTGGATTAAATGCGGTTCAAAGAATGCGGGACATTATTTTAGATACTTTTAAAATTTTAAGATTTTTCTGCAAGAAATGATTTTCCTGTTTCCATTCACTCTAATAAAAATGATATAATTCAAGTCCTAAACATATGGAGCCTTCCCCGAAACAGAATATCCTTCTTAGACCAATTTTGAAAATAAAATGCAAATAAAGCTAAACTGCTTCCTTCGCAACCAGAAACAGTTTCAAAGTTGTTAGCTGCCGTAAATCTGGATTATTAAACCCGTATCTTTAGCCTAAAAGCCACGTATCTTAGCCAATGACGCATCATAAATAGCAGAACTTTCAAGTCAATTCAAGTCTGTGTTCTTCATAAGCTGCAAAATTTTATCCCTCTTTTCAACGTTAATTCTTTTGTTAAGGTTGTGCAAACATTATTGCAAACCAACAATTGCAATCATAATACAAATTTCTTCAACTTTTCTAGTCTAAATCTTTTATCTATATTTCACGCTTCTTGGTCTGATCTACGCACATATAATTTTAATTCACCTGTGATCGTTTGACCTAATTTCAACGACTTACATTAAGCAAGACAGTTTTGTTCTCATAAAATACATATCATTACTTTGGCTTTGCAAATATTCGGTTTCAGCATTAATTTGGCAGAACTTATAGGAAACATTTATCCAAATCAATGTTTCTCAAAATCTGGCCCTCTCAAGGCCTAAGACTACTTGTACACAGGTACAATGCGCTGCTACTTTAGCATCTTTGCTGAAAAAAGTGTGTCAGAATTGCAATCATATTAAATTTTTGTCAGTGTTGAATGCCTTAAACTCACTATGGTTTCACTCTTGATGATTCCCATTTCATAAGCAGTTTTAATTTTTTTAGTCCCGTTCGTAGTACCAAAAAGAAATATATTTTTTAAAACATTTCAAAATATTCAAATTTATTAATTTTTAATTGTATTAACACTCGATTGAAGAACCCTTAAGAATTAATTATTTAAGTGATCGTGCATTTGAATTACAAAACGTTATCTGGTTCGTAGGACCAAAAAAGAATATGTATTTTATTGAAACTTTCTTTTTTTCAGATGTATGATAATTTTTCACATTTTCCTGTCATCGAAACGGGTCTTAAAGAAATTTTTGTTAAACGCTTTTGAGTTATTAATTCGGTTCACAGGACTGTGTTTCTTGAAGCAGTCGTTATGCAGTTTTAATCCGAATCATAGAACCTTAAACATTTGTTTTTGTTGATCCTAGATAATTTGAAAATTCTTTGGGTCCTTCGAAACTGATATCTTTTTTTGGGGTTATTTGATTCTCCGCCTTATTATTTCTCTCAGTGTTTATCTTCAAAATATCGTATCTTTAATTATTATATTTTTCGTTAATTTTTTCTTACATCAACCAAATCATTTCAATTCAAACTCATACGTGCAAATTATCGCATCTTGCAACTCTCGTGTTATTGCACTTTTTGGTTTCCTTCTTTTTTAGTTTTCTTTAAAGTCTGGTAGATGAGTGTTGTTTGTGTTTTGTTGTCATAATGAACTTCAATTAAATTGCAAAAAAGTCTCTTAGTTTTGTTGTTGTCGCTCTTGTTTATTTCATTTATTATTAGAAATTTTCGTGTATTTCTTTTTTTAATTTATAAATATTTTTTTTGTTCACAAAATTTAAAATTCACTCGTTTTGTAAAAAGAGTTTTCGCAGAAATTTTACACACATAAATTAAGTTGCAACGACTTCCGTATGTTGCAGTTTTGCTGCTGTTTAACTAAAAAACGCTTGTAAAAATTTTATTTTATGTATTTTTATGTGTTGTTAAGTGGCTACAATATGTCTCAAAAGAAGAAAAGACAAAAATAAAAGATAAAAGAAGAATATTTTTTAAGAAATAAAGTTTATGGCATTTTTTTGTCGGTTTCTTAAATGTTTTAACTTACAAATGAGTTTTTTTAAGTTCAATACAATAAATCAATCACTTGTAATAATGTTTTTGTATTCCAGTATGACCTAAAGGAAATGGATAAAGATTTAAAGGGGGAATTTCTAAAGGAAAAGGAAGACATTATTTATTTTGGTTGAAAAATTTGGGATAAATCCTTCGAAAGAAAGGGGAAGATGATTTATCTTCAAGATTGATAGAAAATAGTTTTAAAGCTAATTTTTGAAGATGAGAGATTTTAATCATTTATCCACGAATTAAATCAAGCTCTATTAGATTATGATATCCCCATTACCAGGACGTAATATGAAAAGCCCGGCCTTTCAGCTTAATGAGTACCTAATCGGAATATCGACGAACAACAAAGAAATGATTGGATCAGAAAAGTGGTTTGTAATATGATCTATTGAAAGCGAATCGAATCGGAGGAAGTAAGTTCAGAAGTTAATTTCCGATATACTGTTCACTTCAGAACATTGTTTAAGAAATCGGCCTAATTCATGCAAGTTTGTCTTGGAACAGAAAGTGGGGAAGAGGTACTGGCTAACGATCAACAATATCAATAATGTTATTGTTATTTTAGCATTAAATAAAACTAAGCGATAGTTTCAGAATACTTTATTTTCAAGATACTTTATCCTTCCAAAAGTGAACACTCTACAGTCCGTAAAGATATCGATAGAAATTTTGTACATATAATTTTCCGCCAAAGAACAAACCCTGAACTGATCATCATCAGTTTTAATGATGATGATCAGTTCAGCTTCCATACAAATGTCTTCCCGTAATTGAGGTTTACTGTACATGCATTTGTGGATGTGGAGGGTTCGTTATAGCCGAATATAACATTCTTACTTATTTTTTCAAAATCTTAAGTTTTAATGATTTTCTTTATCATAACCTCCAAATTAAACTTTTATAATTTTATGATTTTTCTTAGAAAATGTTAAAACATTTTATTTTAGATAAAAATTTTCAGATTTTATTTTTTCAAAATTTGAATTTTTGATAATTTTTTTCATCTTAACCTCAAATTGTATTTTTGTTATTTTTTTTTTTTTTTTTTTTTTTTTTTTTGAAATCTTGAGAAATTGATATCTTTATTATGTAATTGATTTCTCGTTCTTACATTTTCAAAATATTAATTTTTAACCAATTTTTTCATCTTAACCTCAAAATGAACTCTTTGTAATTTTAAGTTTTTTATTAAAAATTTCGAGAAATGTATGTATATTTATTTATTTAATTGATTTTCACGTTTTTATATTTTCAAAATTTCAATTTTTTTCATCTTAACCTCAAAAATTAATTTAATTTTTTCCGTTACAAAATTTTGAGAGGTGTTTTTGTTTAAAAGAATTTATTTTTGTTTAATTACTTAATTTTTGCTTTTATGTAATTTATTGCTTTGAAATTGTTGTAAATTTTCTATTAAAAATTAACCTTCAAAAAGCAGTTATTTACAAAAAAAAACTTTAATTACTTTGAGTAAAACTAAAATTCTACAAATTCTATTCATTTATTTGAAATTTCTTTTTTTGACTCAACTTAAAAGTTTTTTAAAATAAACAAGTAAGAATGCTAAATTCGGCTGTGCCGTATCTTCAATACCCTCCTCCACAAATGCGTGTGAAATAAATAAGTTTTGTGCGTTTACATTCACACATACACTTACAAACGTATACAATATATAAACGTTTTTCTTAAATGTAACACTGGAACCTTCAATGAGTCATAAAATTATTATTCTTTTTAACTGATCCGATATTGATAATATTTGCGATGATAATGAAATATATACTACTTAATATGATGACAAAATTTCGTTCTTATTTGTCGATTAATATTGAAAATATTGCTTGAAACTTGCCTCAGATATCAGACTATATCTTTTAGTTTTTTAAAAAGGAAATTTCTCAGGACTATAACAAACACTCAGGCCAAATTTCATTGAGCTGTGCCTACTATTGTGGACGTGAGTGTGCCAACAACTGACAGACAAGCAGACAGATAAACGGACATTGTTAAATCGACTCAGATTTCTATTTGATGCGGGAATATATATACATTATGGGGCCTGAGATGATTCCCTCTTAGCGTTACACACGGAATCATAAAGTAAATATATCTCTTCACCACTTGTGATGATGCAGGGTATAAAATGAATATTTTATGAAGCGTGTAATATTTATTAGAACAACAGTAGAATAAAAGAGCATTAAATTATAGAAAACACCCATAATTAGAGATTCAAACTGACAGAGAAACAGAAAATAAAAAATCAAGACTGTCACAAGTGATGCGAGATGGAGGGAATTTTCAATGAAAATTTCATTCAGAGGGAAAAAGGCTGGGAATTTAAGTTTTTCTCCAAAAAGAGGTAATTTTCCTGTATATCACTACTCGCAGAGGTGGAGGGTATATTAAGTTTACCATTAAGTGTGTAACACCAAGAAGGAATTTTCTGTGACCCCAAAAAGTATATATATTTTTTCCATCAAATCAAAATCCAAGTTTGATATACGATTATGACTAAATGGTAAATTTGGCACGGTGATATTGCCTTGAGAAAGGAGAAACTTTATAAATAAAAAACATTCTGGATAGGGCACGAGGAAGGGTAACTCCTTGAATATCTCGCGAAATTTAAAATTTATTGTTGACTACAAAATTTATGAGTAGAGTACCGGAGAAAGGGGGATATCACAAAAATGGCATATATTTCAATATGTTTCCACAATTCTTTCTAAATCGATCGTGCTGGAGGGTATTTAAGATTCAACATAGCCGGATATATAGCATTTTTGCTTCTTTGCTTGTACCTGATGAATCGTCTTTAAAAAAAAAAGAAAAAAAAAAAAAAAAAACTTTTTTTATAAAAAAATCTAAAAAGAGAGGGTAAAAATGGAGGAATATTTTCATACCAGAAAAAGGGAAAATGGGATTTTCGTAGATTTTATCTGGCAACACTGACTGCCACTTTTTCGGAAAACCTTAACAAAGCGAATTTCTAATAATTCACTTTAATTAAACAAGATTTGTTTTGTAAATGATTTTAACCTTCATTTTTGTTTAAAGTTCTAAAAATGGGAAAATGACTTTATTTAAACATTTTTTTCTAGACATTTAAAATTGTCACTAATTATTTAACGTTATTTTTTGTTTTTTATTAAAAATTGGCTGGAAGATAAAAAGTGAAAGCTTTGAGACTTTGACCATTTGGCCGTGGCTCAATTTTAATTTAATTTCAATCTTTATCTCTGTCTTTTTAAAAAGGGCGTTTTTTCTCTCTGTTTGATGTTTAAATGTCAATATCTGAAATTTCTTTTTGTTTGTTGCTGCTCTTATTTCCAGTGTTATCGTGGTTGGGAGGGAAATTTTTTATGATTTATCACAATTTAACCCAATTTTTTTTGTTTTATTGTTTATTTTTCTTGGAGTTCTGATTGATTTCTTTTTGCTGTTGTTGTTGTTGTTGTTGGAAATCATGAGCTTGATTTTGTTGTTTTTATTGTTGTTTTATTTTAATTGCCGGTTTTATATTGTGAAGTTTAAATCATCTATAATTTTGACATTTGACAAATTGTTGACAGGCAGGCAGCAGGCAGCAGACTTGAGGTTTTATTATTTAAAATCAGCCACAATTATAGCAAATGAAGCCGTAGTTTATCATCATTATGATGTTGTTGTTGATTATAACAATGATGATAATGATGTTGATGCAACATTTAAAAAAAGTGCGACCTACAAAATTTCAATAATGCAAGTTTTGCTGTTGCTGTTGTTGTTGCCATTTTTATTTCTGCAACTGAAACAAAAACAAACGGTTTATTATTAATACGCTACAATAACAACAACTGCAGCAACAACAACAAAATTACAAAAAACTAAGCAAAAAAAAAAGACTATAATGACGGCATCATATAGCGTAACGTAAACAAATGATAAATCAAAAAAAAGAAAATAAAATTGCAAGAGAAAATTTAAAATCAGCAAAAGAGACTAAAAATTCCGCTACACACAACTGCTAAAATATCAAAATTTCAAAATATATAAAATTTGAGGTTAAGATGAAAATTTTCTTTAAAAATTATATTTTAAACGAATTAAAAACTGCTTATTATTTTTATGTTGACAAAATAGATTTTTTAATAAAAAAACAAAATTGAAAAAATTGGAATTGAGGTTATGGTGAAAAAATTCTTTTAAATTAAAAATTTTTGGAAAAGACGAACTGTTAACTATTTATTTTATGGTGAAAAATAAAATTCCACAAATTTTTTCTTGAAGAAATAAAAAATAGAGAAATTAAAATTAAGGTTATGTTGAAAATCTTCTTTAAAAATAAAATTTTGAATAAAACAAAAACAGCAAAATATTTTTGTATTGATAAAAATCAAAATCCCTTACAATTTTTTTAATATAAAATTAAAATTGAAAAAATTGGAATTGAGGTTAGGTTGAAAAAATTCTTTGAAATTTAAAATTTTTGGGAAGAACGAACTGTAAACAGTTTCATTTTTATTTCAAATCAAAATTTTTTTAGAAAAATTAAAATTGAAGAACTGGAAATTGAGGTTAGGTTGAAAAAATTTTTTAAAAAAAATTAAATTTGAAAATCCGAAGGTTGTCAAATATTTCAATTTTATTAGTCAATAAAATAACTTCAAAACTTTTACAAAATAATATTTTAAAAGTTAAAAATGAGGTTAGGTTGAAATATTTTGTTAAAAATTAAATTTTTAAAAATTTCAAACTGCAGTTTCGTTCTTAAAAAATAAATAAAATCTCATTATATGTTTTTATTATAATATAAAATTTAAAACTGAGGTTAGAGTGAAAAATTTAACAAAAAATAAATTTTTTTAAGAAAAAAGTTGACTAATAAAAAATCTTTAAAATCTTCTTCTAAAATAAAAAAATGATTTGTAAAATATTTTATTTTAAAATAAGTTTTCACAGCCATATTTTATTGATACTTCAATTTCAAAAGAATTCAGTTTAGATGGGATTTCCTAAATAAATTATTAGTGAGGTTATTTTGAAAAAAATCTTTAAATTTGCGAAATAATGTTTTAAAAATTGAAAATGAACGGTGAGTGGTTTCTTTTTTTAATTACCAATAAATGTCCACAATTTTAAGTTAGATTAAAAAAGTTTTTTTAAAGTAATAATTTTGTAAAAAAAACTAAATTTTTAAAGAATTAAATTTGAGGTTAAGTTGAAATTTTTCTTAAAAAATTGATAAAAATTGAACTGGTATGTGTTAATAATTTCATAATAAATAAAATGTGGTAAATTTTTTTGTAAAAACTTGAAATTGCAAAATCTAAAATTGAGGTTATGGTGAAAAAAAATTATTTAAAAATTAAAATTTTGAACAAAATTTTACTGTAAATTGTTTTTATTTAAAAAAAAATAAAATTATATAAAAATATTTAAGAAAAATTTAAAACTAAAAAATTAAAATTGAGGTTAGGGTGAAAAAAATCTTTCGTAAAATTTGTTTTAAGGAAAATAATGGTTGTCAATTAATACTCAAATTTTAGAGAGCAAAATCATTATTTTTTTTTTAAATTCACAAAATTGAGAAAGTAATAACATTTTGGAATTTTTTGTCCCACTACTTTTAATGCCGACTGTAACATTCAACATTGCAAACAAAATTATAAATTTTTTCCATAAACAGAAGAGTAAATATAACTGTTAACGAAATCAAAATTGGCAACACAATGGTTGTGTTTCTGTATTATTTTTTTCACAACCCAAAACAAAACAAAAAAATGCATTAAGAAAAAGATCTCTGACACACGCATGTAAAAATGCATGCAACTTCCAAACGAAACAAATTGAAGCGCGTTATAGTTCGACAACACTAACGTGATTGTTTACGAAAAAAAAACAATCTGAAATTTTTTAAAAGCAAAAAAATTGGAATATAATTTTATTTACAAGACGCCCTAAATTGAAATGGATAATGTTGGTGATGATGACGATGACGATAAAACTTTACCTCCAATTCCACCCATCTTTATGGGGACCCTATTAAAAGCGCTTAAAGGTCTTTTACCTAAAAACAATTTCAATATGACTAAAATGTTATGTTTCCATGAGGTATGAAGTTTTCTTCATTTCTTTCTGTTTTAAGTTGTAAAAGTGTGTGATTTTCTTTTTGTTGCAAGATTATGAAAAATTATATAAAATTATGGACATTCAATGCCACTTATTTTTATTGCTGCTCGTGTGTTGCAGCAACATATCGCACAGTGTTTCGGAATAAAAATAATTTTCGAGTGATTCATTTTTGTTTTTCCGATGTTTTCACAAGGATCATAGAGTTTTAATAAAAGCTCTCTGGTGGTGATTTTGTTCAGCATTCAGTTCCCTTAATATTTTTTAATTCCAGTAAAGTGGTTGGTTGATCTATTGCACTTAATTTATAGGACAATGCAGTTTCTTTCCATAAAACAACGCCCTCTATGTGTAATGTTGTATTTTGCTAATTTTTCTTTTCCTTTATTTTCCCTAGAGATCCTCTGTTAATGCGTTCAGCGTATTCAACCAAAGTGTTAATGGGAAGGGGGTTTCTTTTTATGTTTGAGTTTGGTGTTTGGACTTAATATACCTTTGGAAGTCTGATCTACAGCGACTTATAATTGGACACCTCGGATTAAACTATTTAGATTTAGATTATATATATTGAAAGATTTGTATGACTCTGCGGATTGATTTATCCAATTTCAATGAAATTTCACGCGGAGATACTAGAATCGTGGGCAACTTGTGAGTTTAAAGGGGAATAATCTGTAAGAATCTTAATTTTGACATTTAAATGTTCCAGATTTAAATTATATTTTAACCGACTTAAATGACTTCAATCTGGCAAACGATAAACCCGATTTCAATGAAATTTTACATAGAATAACAAGAAATTTGGGCGAGTTTAAGTAATGACTTCAGATCTTATTGAGCTTATGTGCGCCACAAACTTGAATGTGATACCAAGATATTGTTTTATGTGGAATTGTAAGTCTAATTTCAATGAATTTCACAAAGAGCTAAAATAAGTGAAGACGAATTTAAGTTCTGAATCTCGAATTTATAGATCTTACGGGGGCCATATAACGGTGTCTTAAATTATGATACCTCAGATAAGAATTATATTAAACAAGATCTTTACTCCTCCAAGCGATTAGTCCGGTTTCAATTCAATTTCACATAGTGATACTGGAAGGACCGTATTTTCGGGGTAAAAATATTTCATGATTTAGCTTATATTTAAGCGATTGTAAAGTGGATCAACTCCGATCTTACATTTGAATACTTCATGAAATAAAAAAATATCCAGATTCTTTAAAGTTTTACATGTAAACGTTTTTTATATCCCTTTCCTCTGCCGAATGGTTAAGAAGCTTCAATAAAACTTTTCACAGTGAGAGAAGAGTTTAAGTTTTTAAGGGGAACCTAATCACTGGATCCTAAGAATACTAAAAAATCAAAGATAAATTTAAAGAATTTTTTAGGGCTCCACCCAGCTAAATGGTTAATACAGTTATAGTAGTGGTGTTTGAGGTGTTTATTCCAGAGTTTGTAGCTTATGGACGTAACGGGGGCCAATCGAGATAAAAAACGATTCATATTCGTTAAT
Organism: Cochliomyia hominivorax; assembly: GCA_004302925.2. NCBI lineage: Eukaryota > Metazoa > Arthropoda > Insecta > Diptera > Calliphoridae > Cochliomyia > Cochliomyia hominivorax. The sequence continues at coordinate 56,672,887 of PYHX02000495.1, read as the reverse complement.
CAATTTAAAATTCATTTTAATACAAGTTTTTTCTGCTAGTCCACAAATCCGAAAGTTCCGATTCCTTTCCATTTCATTTTGTAAGTGAAACACTGTGCTTCATGTCAATGCGTGTAAAGAGTTGAATAAGTTTTTCGTTATTTTTATTTTCAATTTTTGTGAATTTTTTTTATTGTTTTGTTTGTGCCACAAAGACAAATTGCCCTCAATTAATCTTGTTAAACAAACTGCAATTTGTTATTAAATTTTTCATAAACTAAAGAAGAGTTTAAAACAAAAAAAAACAAAAAAACAACTTTAATCCAATTTAAATTGAATATATCATACATATAGTTTGAGGTAATTTTTTTCCACCGAAATTATATGTTTTAACAGAATTTGGCATCTCAAATTAATTTTATTCTACAAAAAAAAGACAATAAAGCCGAAAACAACTTTAAAGCGTTACAATTTCTTTAATTTATTCTTATCTTTTCAATTTTATTAAAAACCAGTAGTTTGTCTTCTTCTTTTTAAATATTTATTACCATTATTTTTTTATTTTATGATCTCTCCCCATTGTGCGTTCTTTGCATAACAAAATTTTGTTTATGTTATTGAACTTTAATCATCCAGAATTAAAGTCTTTGTTTTTTTAAAAAAGAGTCAAATGATTTTAAATTAATTTTGGTTTTATTGTGAAAGTGTAGAAAGTGAATTTGATTTTTTTTTTAATTTCCTAATTTGAATTTAGAATTAATTTAAATATTTTTTTCTTCGTCTAATTTACAATCAACGCAAAATTTCTCTTAAAATACCAAAAATGTCATAAAAAATTAATTAATTATAGACCAAACGTAGGTCGCTACCTTTTTTTATTGAAGAGATATAACAAACAATGGAGATAGAGAGAAGTAATGAAATGTATAATTAGCGATATGAAACGTCTTTTAAGGTTATAATGAGTTTGTGCTAAAAAATTCAGAAAATCTAAAATTGAAAAAGTTAAGTTGAGGTTATGTTGAAAAAGTTTCTAAAAATTTAATTTTTCTTAAAAATAACATCGAACAGTTATTTTTACAGTATAAAGAAATTCAATCAAAATTATTTGAAAAATAATAAAAACTCTAAAGTTAGAAGATTGAGGTTAAGTTGAAAATATCTTTATGTATTTAAATTTTCGAAGAAATTTAATCTATCGACAGTTTTTTAAATATTAAGTAAACAAATATTTAAAAATTTATAACAATTTTGAAAATTTAAAAATTTTAGTTTGAGGTTATGGTGAAAAAATATTTATAAATAATTTTTTTGATAGAATAAACGCTGCACAATATTTTTAAAATACTAAAAAATAAAAAGTTTGTTGTTTTTAATAAAAAATAATAAACTCTTAAACTTTACTGTAATATTATCAAAAAATTAAAAATTATTAAATTGAGGTTAGAGTGAAAAAGTCCTCTTCTGTTATACAATTAAATAAAATAAACTCCATATAATAATTCTATATTATTAGGTTATAAAATTTATTCAAAACTTAGTGGAAATAATAAAAATTGTAAAATTTCAAATTGAGGTTATGTTGGAAAAATTCTTTAAAAAATTAAATTAATAAATTTTAAAGTGATTTTCGAGATTGTGTCTGTATGACATCTACGGTCAACTGTGGACAGAATGGAGATTTGGAATAATTCTAAATTTACTTGTGCCAAAATTAATAAAAATATATATGGAACCATCTTAATAAATTCCAGTAGGCTTCGTTCTTGGCTGAATTAAGTTTTCAAGTTCTCTTAAAATTGCAACCTGTAGAGTGTTAACAATGTTTTTAGAGACAGACATGTTCAGAACAACTCTGAAATTTCTTCTGAGCCTAATGTTTTCACTTAAATGAGGGTGTAGCGTCAAACAAAGTCTTGAAAATGAAAATTTTTAAATTGAGGTTAAGTTCGAACGATTTTCTCGCGTACTTTGAATGTATTTAAATTTGAAAATAAATCATAGGTCTGTCAATGGTACGTAATCACCCCTGTTTGAATAACAGTTGTTTAATGGAGTCTGTAATTTTTTATGCATCTGATTCTTTAGAAAAATTCCCCGATATTTTATAGGTCTGCAATTGTAATTGATATTCCCTGCTAGATCACATTATAGGAAAAATTGCAACTATATAACGTAATTTAAGCTGTTCCAGTTTAGTACCATTACACTGGCAATGAACTCTCTTTTATGATTCAGAATGGTTTCGCTAAATCCATTCGGAATTTTTTACACGGTTTATGTCTCCTATCAATATTTCAAAAGCGAATGAAGAAGCGAATTTGATAGCACTTGGTAACAGAATCACTTTTTTATGTGTTTTCGCAGATGACCTTTTTACGGTACTTTCAAAGCAAAACATGTACACTTTCCGATCATCATAAATCGAATTGATCACGAATAAACGGTGCGCATGTCTCTCAGGTAAATAGACGACTGCTGATGAGATTTAATGAGGGTTAAAGAGAGGGTTTCTCTGTAAGTAATTGGTTTGATCTTTTAAACGAAATTTCTAAAAACCTTGACACGTCTTTCAATCGGTGCGCATGCTTCCATGTATGTAAAAACATAGAAAAATATAATTTTGATCGAATGGTGAGCGATCTTCAGCACTAACATTCTACATTATTTTAAGAATCTTCATGATTATGACATTGAGAAATTTTATTTCTTCCTGATGCATAACTGTTAGATATTTTGTGTGATTTTTATACGGACCTTAAGGTGTTTAACGGGTTTTGGAGACTCTGCTGTTATTTACATCACCTTAAATTTAAAAATTGAAACCTTTTCTTGTCACTTTGTGAACATATAAGTACAATATAGTTGAAGTCTTTTAAAAAGCTTTTAAGTACTAAAAATATTTTAATTTTAATAAATTATATTTTCAAGAATTCACAATAACAAAATTTATCTTATGTAACTGCATTTTTTCTAATGTCACAAACAGTTATTTTCTTATTTTGAAAGTCTTTATCTTTCAGTCTTTAAAATTATATGTTGTCATACATTATTGTCATCATTTTAGTTCTTTTCAAACTGTAATTCTAGTCTAGTTGTTATTTTTATATTTTTACTTAAATGTATTTGTTTATAAAAAATTTTAATTTAGACATTATTTCAGTTTTATTTTTTTTAAATGGGCGTATTTTTGTTTTAGATGACAGATGGCTGTAAGTCAGGAAATAAAATAAATATAGTGAAAAATAAGAAAAAAACTAAAAATAAAGATCATTAAGTTTGGCATTCATTTACAGTAAAACAAAAATATTATTACATACAACTTAATGGAACACTGATAGAAAAAGATGTAATTGAAATAGTAAAGGAGGAAAATTAAATTGTCATACACTATTGTGAATGAATGTGAATTATTATAATCTTTATTTATAGTGCAGTTATTAAAAAAATAGAGAATGTGGCGTTTTATTTCGAATAAAAATTTCTCTCATTCTAATTTGAAATTTTCACAAAAAAGCGGAGATCTGTTAAAACTATTGTGAATGAATTATGTGATAAAAAAATTTTTAACACACTATTTCATTGAAACTTTTATCCAAAGATTTTTTTGATCCTGTCACCTTAGTAAAATATGTCATTTATCATATTTAATATCAGACTAATAAATATATTGTTAGTCTGACTGAAATGAGTGACCAGAAAAGAGTGCGTACTAAAATTATTAAATATTTAAAACATGACCCAACTTGGTCCTACAAAAAGTTTGTCAAGCATTCGATGGTCTGTTTCTAATGTTATAAAAACAGTACCAGATAAACTTGATAGAAAACCTTGCTCAAGTAGATAAAATGGTCCACATGATGTTTCTAAAGCCAAACAAGTAGAAAGTCTTTTCAAAAGAGCACCCAAACTATACGGTAAGAACGCAGCCAGTTCAGTTCAATGCTCTGACTATTTGTTACGAAAAATTCAGCTAATGCAGGTTTAAGAACATACCAGGCTCAAAAAGTTCCTGACAGAAATGCTGCTAAAAATTTTGAAGCTGAAAACAGAGCACGGAATTTGAAGTCAAGTCAGGCAATATGCAGTTGCGGCAAAACAACCCAAACATTTGTTACATCGGGCTATATAAATACCGATATTTACATCAGGAAATGTTTACAAAAAGGCTGTTTCCATTCGTAAGACTTTATTAATGTGTTCACTTGTTTTTAGCCTAAATTGGCATCTTATCATTATGGTAAACAAGCCCTTGAGTGGTACAAGAGTGATAGTGTGGTATTTGTACTAAAAGAGGCAAGTGATCGAACCTGCCCGGGGCTAAGGCCAGTGGAGGTTTGTTGTGTTCTTGTTAACAAATAAATAATAGAAGGAAATAGACTACCGCTCGAGCAAAGTGACAAAAAGGTTCAAAATTTTAGCACTAGTGATTTAAACTAATACAAATGCGTATGAAGTAAATACGTTATGTTTCGTTGAAAATTCAACGTATGATCTACTCTTGAGTTTAGAGGCTGCCTCAGATATCGGTTTATGTCATTTAATATACTAAACCAATTTTACTGGTTTAAAATAGGAAACTTCTCAGACCAATGAGAAATATTTTGGTCAAATTTCATTGAGCTCTGTCAATTATTGTGGATGTGAGAGTGCTAATAAAGACGGACAAACTCAGATTACGATTTAATGCAAGAATGTATATATATTTTGGATTTTTTATATGATTTCTTCTTGGAGTTACACACGGAATGAAAAATATTCCATCCATCGGTATTGGTGGAGGGTGTCATAAAATTGTAAGTTAAGTGATTTCGTTTTCAATAACAAAAACTTTCCGATCTCTCATCTTAAACATTATTCGTAGCGATGTTATTCAAAAAATATTATGTTTAATAAAACATTTCTCTCAGTGTATTATGAAATTTCCATAATTTTCGCTGTGACAAAAAATATCAATTTGAAACTTTTTTAACCATAAATTTTAATTAATTATTAGGTCATATCGTTTATATATCTCTTTGGAAGTGGTCATTATTTTTATTATTTTAGGTTGATGACCCAAACAAAATTATTAAAAAAAAGTAACAAGAAAAAGTCCACAAAAAGATAACAAAAAGAACTCAATATAAACATTAAGAGCAATAAAATAAAACAAAACTTTTAAAAAGTTCATTGGGCGCTTAAAAAACAGTTAAAAAAGTTATAAACAATTTCAGATAAATTGAAAAAAAGAAAAACAAAAACAAAATCAGTTTGAAAATTAAGAAATTTTGAAAATTAAAAATTTCAAAATAAAGAAACCAAAAAATAATCTCAAAATCCTCTAATTTGTCATAAAAACAAAACAGCTGGAAAAAGAGACCAAAACTGTTTTTCTGTAAATTGATTTTGTAATTTAATTTAATGCCATTTTCAGCTTTCACCCAAATTGATAACGTGTGAATAAAACAATCTCCGCCACAATTCCCCATAAGTCGCGCATGTAACAAGTAAATCAAGCGTTCTATCACAAAAATAACTGAAAACGTAAAAAAAAGTGTAACAAAATCTCTCTCACATGATTTTGTTTTTAATCAAAAAAACCTTCCATTACTTTTTAATTGATCAAATTAAATATTTGTGTAACCACAAATGTAATCAGCTTATTACTGGTCATAAGCAGTGAAAATGAAGGGGGAAAAACGAAAGCTTAATGAAATCAAAGAAATTGTGTAGAATTAGGAGGGTTTTTTTTTGTAATTAAATACTTAATTTTTTGTTTGATTTAATTGCATGATGGTGTTGTGTTTGCTTATGTATGTCAATTTGACAGCTACTTTTACAAGTCATTAAAAAGAAATAGTTGTAATTATTTACAACAATAAAAAAGCGAGAAAAGACCCCTATAAACCATTAGGTTTTTAAAATTATTTCTATAAGAAAATTCAGAAAATTGAATTTAATAAATTTTTATGTGAATTGTGAATTATTTATTGTGAATTATTTCAAGGAAATCGCTTGTTTGGAAATTTCATAAAAAAATTATTGTGAATTTGGTTTATTGTGAATTATTTCAAGTATATTTATTACGATTCAACGTTTTACTTATTCCCGCCTTTCAAAATTATTATAGAGCGATTGGAACTATTTTGTAATAGTTAGCTTTTCATTTGCATCGTCCTAATAATAGGGATTTATTTACATGAGCTTTCAATAATAGAATTTACCCTCCTGACTGTCGACAAATATTCCGATACTTTCGGAAGTTTTTGTGAACTGTAAAAGCTCGAATACCATGCAGGTAGCAAATATTTAAGCTTGAAATACACTGCGATTCACCAGAAGCCGATAGGCCCATAATATACAGATTAGGAGACTTTGAATACCTCCGAAGGATTTGTCCGAAGATCATCTGGTTCCTTTACCAGTTGACCTTTGTAGTTTATAAAATTTATCTACCACATATCTTTCATTTTTAGCAGTCCATTACACTAAAGATCCATAATTAAGAAGAGAACGAACTATAGCAGTCACAACATTGTAAAATGGATTTACCATTTTACAATGTTGTGACGAAGTACCCATTTTTCGTTTCACATTCACTTCGTCATGAATTATGTTATTTGTGTCTGTGTGAGTTTTTTAAAAAATGCTTCATTTTAATTTTGATATTCGATAACAAGTCTCTATTGTGATTGGTTCAGAACTAAGCTTTTATGTTATAAAGATGCAATAAAATCCATAATTGTATTTTTGATGAATTTCTAAAAACATCAAAATACCCAGGATTGCCAAATTTGGAGGATCATTCACTACGCTGCCGATCATAAAGAAGTTTGTACTTCTCTAAAACACCTGAGCACTGACTTAATAAAATTTCATTTAATTATTTATAACGTTTCAAAAGTTACAGAATTATTTCCAAAAAAATGATTTGAGCACACTGTACTGTGAATGATTTTCAAATATGTCACTCTTAATTCTGCTAATTTTATTTAAGTCGGACAATACAGTTTTTTTGAAGGGTTATTTTTATACAAAACACAGTCTTAATTCCAAATCGATGAATTAAAATACCCGATGTGGACATATTTGGAAAGTAACCGACTAGGCCCTTGATAACATAGACGCTTGTAATACTCCAAATTAACTCCAAAATTCTTCAACTTTGGTTATGTGAGTTTTCATTGATGAGACATCTGAAACGGTTACAAGATTATTGTGAATGATTTCAAACACACAAATTTTTAATTAAAAATTCTTCTCTCTTGGTATAAATTTAAAACAAAAACAGGACAATTTCTTAGATTTTATCTTCCTTTGCAATTGTAATCTATAGTTTTATTTATAATTAACATTATTTTCTCAGTTCACTAAAAGAAAACCTCTGTATTTTTGCCATTTAATAGGTCATTTCTTTATTAATTGTCGTTGACAAAAACTACTTTATTTATTTACTTATTCAATATCAGCAATTGTGATTTATATTTAATTTTCAGAAATTTATTTTTACTGTATTCTCATTTGACATGTGGACTAATTTTTTGTTGTTGGGGGAAAAAAGTTCATTCCCTTTTTAATAAAATGAGTTTTTTTTTCTGTGTAAATTTATATTTAATGGGTTTGAATGTGTGTTTACACTAGCAGTCATTTAAATATCAATATTTAATATGAGAATTATTATGGTTTGGAATGTTTTTTTGTTTAATTAACCTTAATACAATAATTACATATTTAAATAGAGTGTGATTTAGGGAGAAACAAATTATAATTAAAGTCACAAGGTAGAGGGACAATATTTGGAGAGAATGTTTCTTCAAACATTTCTTCTTATTAAACGCTGCAGTTTCGAAATGTTATATTTGTTCTCTATCAATCACATTCATACCAAATAAAAATCCCCAATTAAATGCCATTTAAATGCCCACATTAAAATTCCCTTTTATGGTCTTTAGAAATAAAAAGCAATCAAAATTTTTTTCTATCTGAAAGAAAAATATCAAATCAAAATGAAATCATTTTAACAAGTAAGAATGCTATATTCGGTTATGACGAATGTTCATTACCCTCCACCACAAATGCATGTGAAGGAAATACGTTATAATTCGTGCATACACACTCACACATACACCCACAAACGTATACAATATATACAAGTTTTTCTTAAATATACCACGGACTACTTAATGGGCCCTAAAATTAGTTATATTTTGGCCTATAATATTTTTTTCTAATGAACCGATTGGTCAGGAAATATATATAACAAAATTTCATTCAATAAAAAATTCATAGAGGTTGTCTCAGATATCGATCCATATCTTATAATATGCTAAACCAATTATGCTGATTTTAAATAAGAAACTTCTCAGGATTATAACAAACACTCAGACCAAATTTCATTGTGCTCTGTCAGTTATTGTGGACGTGAGCTTGCCAGCAACAGACATACGGAAAGACATAAAGACGGACATAATTAAATCGGCTCAGATCTTGATTTGATGGCAGAATTTGTATAAATTATGGAGCCTGAGATGATTCCATCTTAGCGTTTCACACGGAATAACAAATTTAATATACCCTCTTCATCACTTGTGATGATGCAGGGTATATAAATGTACACAATTAATTAGCAAATAAATTTTAGAAGATATGGACAAATAAATAAAATTTCTAATCATGACAACAACTGGAATGAAGAAAAAAAATCACCAAAAATCACCATATAAATCTAAACATGATTTAGACGAAAATTGCTACTATTTAGATTGAAAAAGAAAGAAATCCCGATAGACAAACTAAAGCGTTACAAAAGCTATTAGAAAATAGAGGAAAAAAACCTAAAGATTTATTTGATAATTTTCTAAAAATTCACCAAAAATAGAATTTGATTATAACCGAGAGGCAAAATAAATAAAAACAAATGACGTTTAAATTATTTTTTTATTTCTTCAAAGTGGAAAAAATATCAAATCAACATCTCACAGTGTATCCAAATCGACATTTTTTGGAAATAATTCAGTAACTTTTGAACCTTTAGAGATAACTTAATGAAATTTCACTTAGTCAGAGCTGAGATGTTTCTGAGTTGATTTGGAGAAATCAAAGATTCTGTATGATCAGGAGCGTAGTCAGTTACCCTCTAAAGTTGATCACCTCGGGTATTTTGATTTTTTTGTAAAAATTCTTCGACAGTTCTTGTAGATGTCTATAAATAATGGCTTTCACCCGGTTTATTTTTTAGTTCTTTTAAGATAGCGGACTTACTGTAGGTCCAATTTTTTTTATTTAATAAAGATATGTACCAAATTACCCTAAAATTCTAAAAAATATAACTTTAAAAAATTTACTATTTTTTAGGAATTTTTTCAAAAAGGTGGCAACATTTGTTCACTTATAAAACCACTTTGTTGGTCTGTACATTAAAATTTTTCTTTATTGTATTATAATTATATGTTAACGGATGTGATGGAAAACTATATACGGATGAAATCGGGCGGAGACAGCCTTAACCAAACTTGGTCCATTTTGAGAAAAAATTTTTTTTGTTTTGGTGTGTTGTCAAATCGCATAGCTGGAATCATTAATTATCCTTTATATAAAGCTACATATGTAAGGTAAAAACATAAAAAAATATTTTCTGCCGAACGACCCTTGTAATGATAAGGCGATCATTTAAGTGAAAAAAGTCAACCTTTTAACATGAGTTTTACGGGTTTAGATTTTGGGCATTTCCGTGTGGTAATGTGGGAATCTTTTTAATTTCTTGAATCATGTATAAATTAATATACATCAAATTGAAATATCGATTTCAATATCGTTGTTCATTTCAATTTTATTTAATCTCAAATATGAATTTTATTTTTCAAGAACAGAAAAAAATCTTAAGTTAATCTTAAAATTTTAAGTTATTCATAAATTTTGACTTCTAATGACGTTACATTTTATTTATCTTTACAAATTGTAAATCTGCAGGATCTGACGTTTTCATAGATACCAAATGCATGTATTAAGTTTACATCTTTTGGGTGAAAATCTACCCTAAACCAGGCTTTCTCTACTAAAATTATATTATTTTTCGTACATTTCTACGGTTCAGTAGTTACAGACTTTTAATAAAATCGTTTTGGACACACTGTGCATCTGATAGAATCAAAGAAAAAAAATGAAGCGGAAAGAAGTCTGTAAATGCTTCAAAATCCAAAAATTAGGTCAAATAAGTCAAAAGCAAACACAGCTTCCATATAATTATTTTTTCGTTTTTATTTTGTTCTCTTTATTTACTTTTATTCTGTTACTTCTTGTTTTTGTTCTGCTTCTTCTTCTTCTGCTTTTTTGGGGTACAATGTACTAAAAGATTCTGATTAAAATAATATTTCGTCATCATCATTATCATCTTCTACATTTGGGTTATAAAAGAACTCAATCTCAGGCCTTCATAATCACTGTATTACGAATAACATCTCTTAAATTAAATCAAGTTTTAGTTATTTTAATGATTTTTCATGACATTTTAATCTTAAAAGTGTAAGGGAAACAGAAGGGAGGAAGAGGGTAGAAGAAATTAAAAGAGAATCAAAACATTCTTAAAATCAATTGCTCATGTTCTCCAGCTTTAAAGAGTTTCAGAGAAAATTTTTAAATTATGGTCTTTTTTATTTAATAGAGAAATGTCACACCTGGCATAAGAATTATTTAGGGCAGGGAAGTATATATAAGGAGCAGAAGAGGGGAAACATATATTAAATAAATCATAGATTCAAGAACATGAATTTTATTATTTTTTCCTTTAAAAACAAAAATTCAATCACAATAGATATTTTAGAGTCGATAGAAATTCATTGTGAATTATTCCAAAATATTTTTTAAGTCCAATTGATTTGAATTTCATAAAATGTTGCCTTTTGCCTATTAAAATCAAAAATATATATAAAAATCATTAATAATTCATTGTGACATTGAAGTTTAACATCAAATATTGATAAGCGTACCGGAAGATGCACCAGACAGCTATTAATCTTTGATCGATGCGCAATACCTTTATTATTAAATATATATTTTTGGTAATAACTATTATTGTTTATTAAATTACAATAGTTTTTTTCTGATGATTTATTGTGAATTATTTTTAAATATTTTTAAATCGATTTGATTTGCTTTTCATTACCTTTTCATTGTCTTTGAAAATTCAATTTAAAATACCCTTCAACGATTTACAACAGGTACAAAGAATCCATTGTGATTTGTGCTGTTTCATTATTTTTTAATCATTCACAATAGTTATCTTTTTAATTACGTGTGTGTCTTTGTGTATTATTTAAAAAATTTTTAAAGCTTATTTGATTTACTATGCTGTATATTTTGCATTTTATTTCATTCTTTTACCTCAAGCATTGCTCAATGATTCACAATAGGGGACTACTTATTATTGTGATTTGTTGTTCTTATTTTAAATCCATAGGTTCACAGAATTTTTTTAATAGAATTTTTAACTTTTATTTCATGTCTGTATGTCGAACGAAAGCTTTCGTTCGCTATCTTAGCGAAGGAAAACACATATGGATTTCTTAAACTGTCATCTATGCGAACAATGAGTCATACGCCAAATCAAACGAAAACGTAGGAGTTTTCACGATCTTATTGATCTTATAATGATCGCAATATTTGGTTAAAAATCGTAACACATTGATGAGATTCTATCTTCATATTTTTGTCACTGATTGCGATCATTCTCATCTTATAATTATTGCGATCTTTTAAGTTCCCACTTCATACTTCACAATCTTATTGATATAGAGGTCATTTCCAATTATTTTTTCTAAATTGTTTTACTATAAAATATTGATGTTAATCTGATCGTTTGATGATCGCGATCTTTTATTAAAAATCCTAACATTTTGATTAAATTCTCTTCTTATACTTGATATTGATCACAATCTTACTGATCGTATGTAATCGAGATCTTTTAAATTCTCCTTTAATAATTCTTACACTTTTATTAAATTCCCTCTTCATATTTGACTTTCTGCTTTACTTCCTTCTTCAAATTCTAATTCAACTGATCTTTAATTTATTTTTTTCCATAATATTTCTCTCTATTCTGGTTTTTTTTTGTCTCTTTTATGTAATCTTGATCACTTATTTTTGCCAAATTACTTAGAATGTAGTTAAACTTCTTATGGCCGCATAAAAAAACCAAGAATCCCATAAACCTTTAAGTTTTATTATGGCATTGACTTTGTCTAGTGGTTCTTTTTCTTATATATTTTTTTATAGTGAATGTGCCAAAAAAATAAAATTGTCTTTTTTTATTTGTCGTAACAAGAAAAAAAAAAGAGTTTCCTAACAATTTGGCTTCCATTATAAGCAGCCGAGTTAAAAGGGCAATTACCCACGAGTGTGTGTGTGAGTTTTTATACTAAAAACGTATTTTATGATTGAACAAATTCCAAAGGAGAAATACCAACAATAATTTTCATGTGTGTGTATGTGAACAATTGAACAATTTATTGGTGGAATTAATTATTTATTTGGAGCCAACAATGCAAAGAGTTTTCAGTGTTTTTTTAGTGAAAGAGTAAAAAGGGGGATAATTTAATATTTATTAAATTTAATATTAAATATAGTTTTGCTTTATGCGATTAGTAGTTGGAATTTTATTAAAAATAAAAATAATTCTAAGAATTATATTTATAAAAAAGAATTCACTTTAAATGTGTTAGAAATTCCATAATTTATAGTTGATATAATTATTAATAATTGAATTACTTTACTTACACTCCCATAACAATGAAAATTCTCAGAATACGATTTTAAAATCCGAAAATCAACTAAAGTTCATTAAACATTAAATTGCTTTAAATAAAAGAAACACTTGAGATAACTAAATTCTTTTTTAAAATAAGAAAAAAAATATCAAAGTAAAATATTTCTTAAATATATTGTATAAGGAGTGAGATCGAAAAATTCTTAACGTACATTTATGTTAATAAAAACAAAACCATTAAACTTATAATTTTAATAAGACCCTCCACCACCACAAGTGGTGAAGAGTGTATATAAACTTTGTTATTCCTTATGCAACACTAAGAATTCTTTTATCAAATCAAAATCTGAATCGATGTAGCTATTTCCCTCTAACTGTCTGTCTGTTGTTGGTACGCGGAAATCCGCCAAAATTGACAGGGCTAAATGAAATTTGCTTTAAGTCTTTGTAGTAGTTCTGAAAAATCTCTATATAAAACCAGCAAAATCAGTTTAGCATATTAAAAGATATAGACCGATATCTGAGGTAACCTCTCAGTTCAAGCTTAAAATTGTCAATTATAAATCGAAAGATTTGAAAGGAATTTTACCATAATATTATGGCATAAATAACTCCATATGAACTTCATAACCATTTATGTGTGAGTGTGTATATATGAAACATAATGTATTTACTTTACACGTATTTGGTATGGAGGGTAGTGAAGACTCGGCACAGCCGAATATAGAATTCTAACTTGTTTTTTTTTTTTAATTTGATCAACGTTTTTATAGTGAATTCTGTCACTTTGTTAGTTCTTAGTCGTTTTGTTCATCGCCATTTGAAATCAATCACACTTTTGAATACCATTTTTGAGCTCAATATCTCTTCACTAGCCTTACTTCGGGTTAATTTGGAGGATTTACCTACCTCTCTTGGTACAAATACCATATTTTTGTTTTTGCGTCACTCAAGTTTTTGTTTACCACAGTGACAGGATGCCAAGTCAGGCCAGACATAAGTTAACACATTATGAATGGAAGCAGCCTTTTTAGAAAACATTCCTTGATGTAAATTTCGGTACTTATAGAGCCCGTTCTATTGACTTTTTCTACCACAACAGTATATTGCTTGCCATATCAAGAACTTTTTTGGGAATTTGGACTACTTTTGGATCCTAAACATTTCTTCAACATTCCAAATTCTGACCATGAAGCCTTAAAGCCAAAATACGATCTTCTACTATTTTTTTCACTCTTCATAAGATCAAATCTTTCAAAGAGTTTTATTAAAAAAGAGTTTTTAAAAGGGTAAAATAAGTTTTTGTTTTTAGAATTTAAATAAAAATTTTAATCGAAAAAAGAGTTTTTCGATTTCGATTTTTCTTCGCAAATGAAGATTAAAAATTAAGATCATATGAAAATAAAGATTTTGCTCCGAATTTTTTCCATATTCTGCTTTTAACCTGCATTAGCTTTAACTTTCACTGAGCTAACCGGGCTGGTTTGCTACCGAAAGTTTTGGGAGCTCTTTAGAAACATCATTTCTACTACTTGAACCAGGTTACTAAAATTATTTGAATAATTTTGGGACGCACTTTTTTCTGGTCACTTGAACAAAAAAAAAGATCAAAGAATACTTGAGTTAAAATTTCTAATGGAAAACGTGTGTTAAGAATTTTTCGATCTCACTCCTTTATAATATTAATTATGTAATTTATCATTTTATTATTATAATTTCATTCTTTATTTCTTTTCTTTCTTTACAGTATTATCAACCCGCATGAAACAGTTGGCCTATTCATTGAAAGAATTTAATTTTGAATGCATCGGCACAGCACAGACAGACGATGAGCTGGTGATATGTGAGAGTTTAAAACATTTTGGTGATATAATTAGTATGATAGAAGATGAAAGAGAGAAAATGGTAAGTTTTTTTTTGTCAATTGTTGAGGCATATTAAGCAAATATTTGTTGTTATAAATATTTGTTTAATGTGAAAAATGAAATTTTGTTATATTTTTTTTATTTTTTCACCTTTTAGTTAACCTTAGCTGATGAACATATCATAGAACCTTTAGAGGATTTTCGTAAAAAACAAATTGGTGGGGTTAAGGAGAATAAAAAGAAATTTGATAAGAAAACGGAAAAGTTTTGTCAATCACAAGAACGTTTTCTTAATATGTCCACAAAAAAGCCAGAGAATACAATACAAGAGGTAAGTGAAAAGGAAGATAATTTTGTATTTTTAGAAATGGTGACTGAAAAATCTATGTTACTATAATCCTTGAAAATAAGCTCTTGAAGCAACAACCGTCTCTTATAGATGGTTCCAGCAGTAAGTGCTGTTTGGTTTTATTCATGACAAATATTGATTTTCTTCTTTTACTCCTTCAAAACGAAGATTAAATTCTTTCGAGATCATCTAAAACCGTAAAAAAGATTTTGACAATCGTACGTGCTCGAGAAAGGTATATAAAGATTCGAGAAAGCTGAACTGGAAACATTATAGGATAATTATCCATGTTAAATTCAATAAAAGTCCTGTTAAATTGATTAAAATTTTGTTAGAAGTTATTTTTATATAAAAGTTTCATTTGGGTTTTGGTCCATCGGACCGGATAAATTTCTTTATGTTTCCGATTTTTGCACCGGATGTGTTTCATTACACTGAATATTTAGATTTAATGATTTAAACATTTGATTGAAGGTCATGAGAACTAAAAAGAAATATTTTTTTTACATTTGAAATGGATCAATTTCTCAGTGTATCATTAATATTTTGTTTTTCGGTCCTTTCATTCGGATTTATTTCTTTTCAATGAGTGGTTTTTATGATTTAAAACCACGAGTTTAATATTTTGCAATTTCAATCTCTCTACTCCGAGCATTAATACCCCGAACCTTGTACGGTATAGTTCTCGTTATTTTAGAATTAAATGCCATAAATATCTCAAGCTATTTGATGCGCTGGAACGTATTGAGAAGCAATAAAGTTTGAGAAAGGAAACGAATTAATTTGTTTATAATTGATGTTGCTTTTGTTCCACCGCATGGTTTTTATTTCCTTCATGCTTTTAGTCGGTTGGCCAAGATCAAATTCTTTGCAGTAGACATTAAGAGTTGAAGATTAATGCTTAAAGCGATGTTTTGTGATGAGAAGTATAATAGGCCATAAACTTCAGTTCTTTATTATTTGAAGTCAAGAGACTCTTATAGAGATGAGTTTACTTCATCGAATTCAATTTTTGGCTTACCAACCAGATCAATAACGTCCGATTTTTGGACCTTCCCGAACAATATCTGTATAGTTAGCATTAACGAAAATAGCTGTCATTACTTATTAGTCCTTCTAACGAGATCAGTTTTCAAACAGTAACTACCATGAGCTAAAAATTAAACTGTTTTAATGAAAATGTTTGCGTAAGAAAATTTTGTATTCCTTATATCTTGAAGCCATGAGTCCAAGAAAATGTTAATATGTTGAACTGAATTAATTCCTCAACAATTTTGGTCCTTCCAACATGATTGATTTTCTAAGTTGTACATTATTAACTTAAGTTGAAAGCTTTTCCAAGGGATTATTAGAATGTAAATCAATTTTATAGATTTTTAATTCATTAAATCAATTTCGAAAACTCGAACTGGTATAATTTATTTATACAGATCATCAGAAAAAAGAACTCTTAAGGCATTTGCTTTATTGAAGCAATTTGTAATCGTTTTTTTGATCCTTCTATTAATCTATCAATCAATGTGTAAGTATTTTGGTCCTTCCATATTAAGCTTGGAATTTTAACACAGTCCAATCTAAGATCATGTTAAAGAACTTGTTTTTAAAGGAAGGACTCCTTTTTTAGGTTTTATTTTAATATCCGTTTCATTTATTTATCCCACATTAAGGCCTTTTTTTACAGAATTTAATTATAAATCAAATCCCAAACTTTATACCACTTCAAAAATGAAGCCAATATTTAAATAAAAATTGACAAATTGCAGTTGCAGGATCAAAAAGAATTGCTGACAACCTTCTTACACATAAAGAAAAGAAACATCAAATAAAAATTCCCATAAACTTCAATAACACATACTTAAGTGTGGCACAACTGGCAATAGCAAAATATCCTTCATTTCATCCTCTTCTCCTCCTACTCCTACTCCTTCCCCTCATTTTGCTTGCCAATATTTAATATAATTTTAGTTTTTCACAAAATGTAATTTTATATTTTCATACAACAAAACTCTACAAAAAGAATTAAATCCTTGGAAAAGAAAACAAACAAACTTTAGTAAAACTTGTAAAGTGTGTTGCATCTTTCCTTTTTTTCCTGCAATGAACGTATTTTGCTGCTTCATACAAGAGTTCCTTGACCTAAGTTAACATTTTGGAAAAAAACCCATATATATTTCATTCCAGTCTATATACTCTATTTCTCTTTTATTTATACGTATAAAACTATTTTTTCTTTACAATAAAAACTTTAAATGTGCATGTGCAAGTGTAGATACTCTACTTTACACAACAACAACAAAACTAGTTGCAAAAGTACTAGTAAAAACGCCCTGCCAACATTATTATTGTAGTCGTATTGCAGAACTGAAAAAAGCTTTTGTTGTTCAAATTCCACTATATATAAATATTTGTACACAACAACAACAACAATAACAACAAAATATATAGAAGAAGAAGAAAACACGGAATACCGCCAAAGGATAAACATTCTTCCTGCTATAATGTTTGCTCTATATCTCCCACAAAACACCCACAAATACAATTTTCCATTTTAATTCAACTCTCAGTGGTTATTGTGTATGTGTGTGAGTGTGTGTGTGTCTGTGTGCGAATAGTTGTATGGGAGTATTTAGTAAATAAATGCATTTATTTACAATTGTATATAATTCGCATTTTCCTTGTATTTCCATTTTTCTCTGCCATATAAATGTAGTTTATTTACTAAAAATACATACAAAAAGCTTTTTTGATTTTATCCTTCTCGTTTGCATCCCTGTGCAATATTACCACCTTAAAAAGCTTAAACTACTTCTTTGATCCCTCTATTGAAATTTGTGCCTTCAGTTGAGAAATGTTTTATTTACTATAAAATATATGTATGTAGTGGTGAGTTTATGCGCTTACATGTTCCTTTTCATACTCCCACTATAGTGTTATAGTTTTTCATTTCCTTTTTGCTTAGAACTACAGAAGAGATAATGTGAAAAAGGACGTAATGGATTTTTTTTTGTAGAAAAATATAATTTTGAACTCCAGCGATCCTCTATAAATGATCATAGAACAAACGATCTCACTGTAATACTAATTTTCCTCTAACTATGAAAGCTTCTGTTAAAATCCATCTGGATTTGCTAGTTGACTTCTATTTTCTATCTCGTACACTAGAGATATTCATCTATCGAAGGGGTGTACGATCACTTGCATCTTTTGCAATGATCCCAATTTGAATCTAAATAATTTAAATCAAATTATGAAAGTTGATTTCCGATGAATTATATCTCAAGGTAACATGAAGTTAAAGGATCTTAATAAAAAATCAGACGGCTTTAAAAAGATTTATATTTTCCGCTATCGACTTAATTTGTTCTCAACTATAGACGCTTCTGTTAAGATTAGCTTTCGATCGTGATCGATCGATATAAGTCACATTTAATATCTCAATTCCAGTGTGGAGACGTAAGATCTCTTTAAAGCGATTCTTTTTAACTTTCCTTGGAAGTTCTCCTCAATTTTAAATCCATAAGTAAACATTAAGATCCTTCGAAGAAAATGATTCGAAATCACTTGCATATTTTCCTTGTTGGAATTAGTACAGTTCCAAAATTTTACTACTGAACTAGTTAGAATGAAATTCTGTTATATAGAAGAAATGTATTTACACAGAAGTTCGTTACTTCTTACGTTATTCGGTATTAAAATTTCCGTCAGGCTACTTCGAAGGCATCTGAACTGCGAAACAGAAATTTTCATATCCGAGATCATTTTAGGTTACTATATCCAATTTGTTACCGTATAAATTCAATTTGTTACCAAAAACAATAACAAAGCTGAAAATTTTTATTCGGTTTAATCTTGTTCTCTATATTTAATAAGACAGCACTGGTCCCTGAATGATTTTGAATTATTGAGAGTGTTGTTGTCGATGTCATAGCTACACTGGTTTGAATCCAAGCTTTTCTCATCTCATCGTATTGTAGACCTCATTAATTACGATTTTTCGTTTCGCCTTCAGAAATGTTTATTATGAGAACTTTGATTTTTTCGGAGTGTTGTGCACCAATTTTGGGAAGTAACCGTTATCTTTACCTGCTCTTTAATAGGACACACATAAATACAGATTTCTTGTGCATAAGTCTCAAATCCTTAATCCAATCGGTCCCTCAAAAACTCATTAATTATGTTTCTTTGCATAAAGTTTTGAATTTTTCGTAAAGATAATTGTTTCTTAATTCAATAGCTCTGTGCAATTTATTACCCCCTTCTCGATCGTGTACCTTCCATATTATTTTCCAAGATCTAATTGTAGAAGGTTAAGTTTCTTCTATCTGGTTTTATTCGCTTTCGATCAGTAAAGTAATTGGGATATCTTACTTTCGGATATAACACGGTGACAACACCTTTATTGGTAGAAGGACAATATTTCGTAATGACTTTGTAGATGGGCTAACATTTGTTCTATTTCTGAAATTAAAATAATTCTGCAAATTCCGAGTGGATACTTTCGACTTTAAAGAAGGAAATTTAAACACCGGTATTCGATTTAATAATGACTTAATACATAGAGAACTTCCAAGCAGTTGCTTCAATTTCAAATATATTTAGACATTATGTGGGTGGAACCATATACCTCGATTATTATAAAAATTTATGAAGCTGTAATTATTTGTAGTATCTTATCCGATTTTCTTATATTGATAAATATTTTCATATTTGCAGATTTTAAAGCTTGAATATTTTAAGGAGTTCGCTTTACCAGTTCCGTTATCTCTAACTATTTGCAACCTTTGGAAATCTTCAAATAAAATATCTTAAGTCTCCTTCTTCCCATTATCTGCTATGTACCATTATTAAGGTCTTTATTTATTTATTTAACTCAAACTTTGTATATGAAATGAAATTCATAAAACTTTAATAGTTGTTGTGAATTTGTATAGAAAATTTCTGAAAATGTTTGCATAATAACAGATTACAAACAACAAAAACTATTTCGGTCTGTCTGTCTGTTTGTCTAATCTTTCTGACTGTTGCCGTAATATGGAAAATATGTTAAAAACTTTTAGTCTAGATGCTTTTTTGTCTTCGTTCAGATTCGTTGATTTGTATATATTTAGAGAATGTCTGTTCATTTGTCTGTCTGTCTGTCTGTCTGTTTGACTGACTGCCTTATTCATATTTAATACACTTGAATGAGGGCAAAAATTGCACTTGTAGTTTTTTTTTTTTTTTTGTGAATTTCGTCTATTTGTCCATGATGAGATGCTGAGAATATTTTTTAAATGAAAATTTATCTTAGATTTTTAATGGTTTCAGAAAACAGTTTGTATCCTTTAGCCATTATCCTTTGCATAATAACTAGATACAAGTAGTTTTTATTTATGGAGCATTTTTATGACCATCATTTGTATCTCATTTAAATGTTATTTAAGGTGCATCGTATAATTTGACTTGAGGAAAATATGATTAAGTTGAAGGAAATCAGAAAGAGAGAATTTAATTTTGAGGACACTCAACCTTATTTAAGGTGTGTTTGATAAATAAAAAATGTGAAAGGGAGGGAGATAGAAAAATTCTTAACAAAAACGAAGCCACTAAAGTTGCAGTTTTTATTCTCGATTTGATTGAAATTAATTAGTTTTAAACACAAGTGATGAAATTTTGAACCGTTTTCGGAAACCGTTTACATTATAATAGAGTTTTCTATCAATTTGCTCGAAGAGGTAGTTTATTTGTGTTTAAAATCTACCACACTTTTTTCTCCTTTTTGTGCTCTTCAATTCTCTTTTAACAAGAGCCCAATATCTCTACACTTGCCTTAGCTCCAGGCAGTTTGAAGGTTTTGTCTCTCTTGATACAAACACCACAATATTACACTTCTAAATGCCTTCTTTACGATAGTGACAGCATGCCAAGTCAGGTCAACAATAAGTGGACATACTATAAAGTCTTATGAAGGGAAGCAGCTTCTTTTTATCAACCATCCTTGATGTAAATTTTGCACAGTGCTTGCCATACCAAGAACTTTTTGAATAATTTTGACTGCTTTTGGGTTTTAAACTTTTCTTCAATATTCCCTCGAGCAACGGCAACATAAAATTTTTGACCAGGAACTTGAGAAAGATTTGCTAAAACATACGTTTCGTCATCCATTAGAAGATTTTACTTCTATTTCTCTGACCTCTCAATTTTTAGCACCGTTCCTTTCAGCAACTTTTTGAAACTTATATGAATTTTAAACTTGCGTTAGCTTTACTCCTCATACCAAATAAGTTAACCGACTGCTTTCCTTCTGGATGTTTTGGGAAAATGTTTTCTGTTTTTTTTGTGGCTTTAGAAATATGACGAGGACCATTCTTTCTACTTAAATCAGGTTTTCTGTATTAATTTCTCCCGGTACTGCTTAATAACATTGGAATAGTCTGACGAAATACCTTTGAATGCATTATCATCTTTTTCTAGTACCAAGTTGGGTTTTGTGGAAAATATTTTACAATTTAAGTACGCACATCATTTCTAGTCACTCATTTAAATCAGATTTACAAAATAAAAATGTGTTAAGAATTTTTGCATCTCACTCCCCTTAGCATAGTAGCAAGAAATGTAAGAATTAAATTCCTAACTGAGAGAACATATGGCTATTTCACTCTTTCTCTCATATAATCATATTAATATGTGGTCATCAACTTATTGAATCCCTGACATATTTCCACTTCAATTGGTTATGGAAAAAATGCAAATAACACTTAATCAATTTATTGTTTCCATCACTCGATAATAGATTTCTATTTGCAACTGAACAGATTCTTATTTAATTGTTTTAACTAAAAGTACAGAGAATATGAATAGAGAAGCCCAACTAAACTTAATTCATAAACGTTAAAATTTTACATTTATTGAAGAGTTCTTGACTGACACTCTGACAGTCTGACTAATTGAATTGAAACTTTTTTTTCAACAAAACTGACTGCAGACATCGCATTAAATTTAATCAAAAGTTTTTATTATTTTTTTAAATTTTTTGCTATATTTGGTCGGTGGTTTAATCATCATAGAAATTCTTTTTGGTTAAATTCATTTTCAAACTCTTAACCGATTTAGTATTTATTAGGTTTATGGCCAGAGAGATAAAAAAAAACGGAACAATATAAATTTTTGTTTAGTTTAAATTATATTTTGACCGCCTTTTTTCTGTTCGTTTTAATAAGTTGTGGCAAAGAGATCAGCAATATCGTCTGGTTTTTTTTTTCAACATCATTATGATGTTCATTTTTTATTGCTGGAAATTTATTATTTCCGAAAGAAATATTTTTTGTTTGATTTAGGAAAAAATTCGGAAAATAATGAAATTATTGCAAAAGTTGCATTCAATTTAGAACTTCCGATTTAATAGTTAATGGAAAAATTATTTATTCTATAATTTCTTGGAATATAAAGACTTTTGTCATCGATATCTTATTACATAATTTGAATATATTAGATAAGCTTTGCTTTGCTTTGCTCCGATTCTGGAATTGTTAGTTTGATTTTATAACGATAAAGGGCTGTTCAAACAAAATGCACAATGAGCATTGGCGTTATTTAAAATAGTTGCAAGTGGTCAGCTAGATTTTCATAACGGCGATAACAGAGGAGCGAAGCACTACAACTGCGGAAGCTTTTCCCGCATAGTCGTTGCTCAGTATAAGAAAAAAACGTAAAATATAAATAGCGCGTCATATTTTTTATTTTTCGTCAAATTACAAAAAAAAAAAAAAAAACTCTAAATGTCGACCCTTCAGATCAAAATCCAGAATAATACAATTCCTAACGTTGGAACATTTAAGACCAACGTTAGGAATTGAAATGATAAGATTACCCTAAAACCATTAAGACAAGAGTCCATCAGGGTTCTACTATCATATGCAAATTTCTTCAGTTGAAGTCATTAGACTTTGTACAGAATAAGTCATATAGATCGTGTAGAATATAGTTTCACGCAAATCACTGTCATCCATATTTTATTACATAATGATTTACTGTACACCAAAACAGATTAAGTAAAAGTCTATTTCTTCCTTAGTTTACTGACATTTTTGAATAAAACTCAATTTCTCTAAATTACAATAAATAATGTTGATATATCCCTTTGGATGTGGCTTAATGCCTTGTTTTAAACAAATCTCCTAGACGACTCTGCATGACTGCAGAATTGGCCACCTCTGCTTGGTTATGTTCAGAAAGAAGTTGAAAATTTGGATTCTGATATGTCGAAGAGTTATCTCTACAAATTTTGCGTTAGATATGTAAGATCGTGTACGACTCATCATCAACCTATTTATTACCAGAATTATCTTTGTACAAAGACACCACCCATACTAATGACTGAAAGCCTAACCAGCCTTGTCAGTTTCTTCCTGCAATGACAATCCAGAATTGAAGTGCTCGCAAAAATCGCAAAAACATTGTATTATTTCAATACTTATAAGGTTCATACATTTAGTTCGAAACATTAAGAGACCGCTTGTTAAAGAGCGGTCTATGATGTTGGACACCTTAAGCTACGTTTAGTCTGAATGCATCATGAATTATAAGTCTATAGAATAGTACCGGGGTTATGCCGTAAATTGGATAATAATTGATGGCATATAAATCATTGTTAGTATTCGGATCGACGTAACCACTGAATACTGTTCATTATAAGTTACAGAAAAAATGAGTCATGATCATAATGTAGTGTAACAGAAAAAATATTTTCGTTAAAGGATCTTTGCTGAAGATATTAAGATCACTTGATACAGACTCCACATATTCAACAAACTTGATTTTATGTAGCGAATATTGGGATTATGCTTCCAGATCTAACACTCTGGTCTAGTGTTAAGTTATCTTAAGCACTAAAATATGATTTTTGACAGTTCCAGGGATCGTTACAGAAGAATTAATATTTTCAGTGAACCGTTTCGTTTGAACTTAAGATAAACAACATCTTTGCTTATAATTTAATCTTACAAGATATAAAATGACGGCTGGACTTATATAAACCAGCGTTAGATACCCTTTAAAGTCCCATTATATGACATTAATATATATTTTTTGGAATTTTTGTGATGTTGAACTTCTTTTTTCCCATAAGATCTCTGCGGGAACAATTACTCTGGATGAAATACTCATTAATTAAACTGATTTTGATTTAACTAGAGTTGAGTTTCAATTCCAAGAGCTGAAATAAATTTATAGAACAATCTGCAGATTTGAACTGGGTTTATTATTTATCGTACCATTGGTTGGTATAAGTACCATTGTTGGTATCCCATATTTCCAGTTATACTTTTATGACGTTTGTCACTTAATGATTGATTGGAGCAAATGTTATTCTTGTCTGGCATTTGCACTTAATGCCACTAGATTTTTTCCTCCGCATCACAGAAACCTTTTACGATAATTAAAAATCACCATGAAATTTTCAAAATCTTCCTATACTCCCGCTGATCTCCTGATTTGTGGCATCCTATCTCCAGTTAACATTTCTAAATTTGAATGATGAACTTATGTTTTATGTTTCCCCATTGTTTTTGTTTATTTGTTGTTCCGAGTAAGTGTTGCATGTAAGTGCAAGAGGCAATTGTTGTTACTTGTACTTCTTTTTTGTACAACATTTTGTATATATATATTTTATATTTGTATATGTTTATGAAATATACATCATTTGATTTATGTATCAAAAAAAACAAAAAAAAAGAAGAAAAGAAACTCCAACAACTTTTCATATTTGTTTGTAATTTGATGAATGTAATCAAAAATCAATTGAAGCAAAACGATTTTTACAGTATTATTTTGAATTGAATACCATACCTCCCTCTTCTCGGACAGATCGTAGACGGTGTATGATTAAAAATTTAAGTGGTGAAGAATAGAAAAAAAGAGTGAGTGCGATGTATGAGTGAGTGGTGGCTCTGGCGTCTTTACTCTTCTATAGACTTCTTAACTTCAATAGCGAAAATTGAAGTTTGAAGTTGCGCCAGTTTAGTAATGAAAACAACAACAACAAAAAAGCTTTTCCTATGTAGAGGTAACCCGACCGACAATTTAGTGTTGAATTTTAGATTGAAGTGCAATTGCTATGAATTGCGGTGGCTGATGTTGGGTTACGGCTGCATTAGTAGTAGAAGCAGCAGCAGCAACACCATTCGGGTACTTTCCAATATGTTTTTATTTTGAAGCCAAAAAACCACAACAATATGTTTTTTTTTTGTTGTTTTTTGGTTTTATTGTTTTCTATGCCACATGAATGTTTTATTTGTAAAATATTTGTTGTATTTGTAATTTGTGGTCGGTTGTACTTAATCATTCACAACTCGTATTTGGATTATTTTTTTTGTTTTTATTTTTATTTGTTGCTGTATTTATTTATGAAGTTTTTATGATGTTTTTTTTTGTATTTATACCCTCCAAAAATGGTAGCGGTGTATTAAGTTCATTAGACGCTGGGTTACACCAAGCTTTTTTAGTACAGACACTTAGGAAGAAGTATGTGATTGGGAAGAGTTCACCAAATCCCCTCCAGCTTCATTCTATTCAAGACCTTCTCGAACAAAGATACAGTTGTCCCTTTTAGAAAGTAATTACTGCTTATTTTGTTGCATATACAAGTTCTTTTTGGTAGCATATTGATTTTGCGCTAAAAGAACTGCACCGATTTTTAAATAACGAATGAATGAACTTAATTTCTGATACCCTGTTCTAAAGTGAAGTATTCCAGCAAGGATAGTCAGAAGGTACATGAATGTTTGGTCATGCCGCACGTTGCCATTGATGAAATATTGTGTCCTCAAGTCTGGTGTAATATTTCGGTAATTTTTTGTAGATCAGTTTTAGAAAAATATCAAAATTCTTTGGTACAGGTTCCATGTTATCGTCTTATTCGGTTTCATTTCAATTTGAACAGCTTATTATTTCATTGACATCGTGGATATTCTATTCAGTTCTAGTTACGTCCCAATTCAGTCCTAGTTCTGCTTCAGTTCCATTTAGTTCAGTTCTTGTCCAGTTCTAGTTCAGTTCTAGTTTAGTTTAGTTCTAGTTCAGTTCTAGTTTAGTTCTAATTCAGTTTTAGTTCAGATCTAGTTCAGTTGTAGTTCAGTTCTAATTAAGTTCTAGTTAAGTTCAAACGCAGTTCTAGTTCAGTTTTTGAATGCCCATTTCTGTAATAGACTTCAGCAATATTGATCAGCTCCTCAATTTCGTCTGTCTCTATCAAATATGTTTTACAATTAGCATCATGTATTATGTTTGAACCACTCTTTTATATTTGTATCAGATTTTTCCAGTGCAGGGGTCTTTACGAATCCTCTTAATCGTTCTACACAGTTTCATTTATTTTCTATTTTTTACTCCAACTTATGTCTTCCATCAACCCCAACTCTTGGTAGCTTGCAACACATACAACATGTATGTGTGGCATGTGATTGTGGCGCTTGATTAGAAAAAAATAATACTGTGTCCATACAACCAGTAACAATAATAACAAAAAAATGTTACATATAAAGTACTGGCATGACAACTTACTCATGCAATCAGTGCATAAAACTACAATAACAACAAAATTATAAATAGAGAAAAAAGAATTGAACAAAATCAAACATCAAATCAATCAAGTTCAAGTTTTGTTGTTGTCGTTGTTGTTGTTATTGCTTTTTTGTTATTCATATTATTCTCTGAGTAAAAAAATGTTTTTTATCTTTTTTCCCCAATTTATAGCAATTTTTCAGACTTATTTTTGAAGTCACCAAACAAGTTCCAATTTTTGTGTTTTAGACATAAATTGACTTGACTCTGACAGAGATACTTGCAATATGGAAAAAAACGTTTTTCCAATGTGTAAAAATGCAACATGAGAAAAAAACATTTTAGCAAACATCTGTGACATAATTAAAGTTGACAAAAATTAATCAAATTATGGGACACAACAGTTGTCTTTCTTTATTTTTTTTGCCATAAAAAATAATAAAAATCAAATTGTCCTTTTTCTGCGAATGAAAATCAAGGGATTAATGTAATGGGATTTGAATTGGAAACTATAAAAAATTAGATACTAAAAATAATAAAAATGTCAGTAAATGATTATTCTTTTACTCTTTAAATGTAGTGTGACTTTTAAAATCCTTTGTTTTTTGCCATAAGGTTAAAGGTCATGCAATCACTAAAGTGAAAAGTTCGTAAAATTATCTGCAATTCGTTGGTGATGAAATTAAGTATTTTATTAAAATGTATATTCGGATAAAGAGAAGGTCATCGTACCGTTATAGGCTAAGGTTATGCAATTATTGAAGTTAAAAGTCCATGAAATTTTAGGGATTATAGATTAAAGATTTGAAAACAAATTTAGAATAATTACTTGTGTGGTTCAAAGGACGGTTATAGATCAAAGGTCATCTAAATACTGAAGTTTTGAGTACAACAAATCTTTCTCCTTATTTGAAAATATTGCAAAATTAAGTTTATAAATAAAAAAATATAAAAAAGTCAAAGTCAAGGTAAGGTCAAAGGTCATACAGTTACTGAAGCTTTAAAACTGATAACAAAAATTTTCTATATATAAAATTTAGGATTAAGGTGTCTAAAGAATTGATTTTAAAAATATTAACCCATTAGAATAAAAACCTGTAGAACTATTTTAGGTCAAAGGTTATGTTGTTGAATAAAATATCTTTAAGTTTTATATATCAGTAAAATTTTATATTAAATTTTTATTTAAACACTTCATTCATAGATCTATATTTGATGTTGAAGGTTAAGAAACATTTGAATTCTTCTAGACCTTCTTCAGCTACAGGTCAAAGGTCATCATTTATTTTTGCTTTAATATTGCAAAAAAATGTATTTAAGTTAAAAATAACCATAAAGATTATATAAAAATATTTCCTAAAAAAGTTCAGCAGGTTTGAATTTTCTAAAGGTCAAAGGTCATATAACTTCTTAAGATAATAATATCATTAAAACTTCATTTTCTTTGTAAAGATTTTGAATAATTCTGTTAATGTTTATTAAAACGAAATATGAAAAGTGCTTTAGTTTTATAAAGGTCAAATGTTATAGAATTTGAAATTTTGAAAGTTACTTCTAAAATTTCTTTTAATAGTTCCTACCAATCTTTAAATTTACTTGGAATTATTAATATTTGAATTAAGTATTTATATCATTTTCAAAGATCAAAGGTTAGGGATTTGGTAAAGGTCAAAGGTTATAGACTTCTTACTATTAAAGTTCTTTAACAATTTCACTTTCATTATAAAGAAAAATTATCGGAGATATATTTTTTAAATATATTTTAAAAGCTAATTATTGTAAAAAGGTCAAAGGTTATACAATTATAAATGTTTTAACCGATCGTAAAAATTTTCATTTTTATAAAAATAAATATTTTTCAAATTATTTTGAAAATAAATAAACATTTAGAATTTTAAAAGTTAATGATTTGAATGTTTAGTAAAAATTTGATATTTTTAATAAAAATTTAGTGAAGTTAAAAACTTAAATTTTGCTTCAAATATTAAAATTTAGATACAAAATCTGAGTTTTTGTGCTTTTTTTTAATTTTATTTAAAAAAATAATCTTTCAAAAGGAATGGAATTGAATATTTAAGACATGAAATTCAAAATTTATTTTTTTAATAAAAACTTTTTTGTAAAGATTTTTATTTTTTATTGAAAATTTGAACTTTAAATTTTTTTTTGTAAATTGAAAATCTGAATTTTTAGTGATTTTTAAAATTCAATTTTTAATTTTTTTTATTGAAAATTCAAAACTTTTTAGTGTGATTCCGAAATTTTTTAAATTTTTAGTGAAATTTTGAAATTAATATTTTTTAGGAATAATTTGAAATTCATTTCTATTTACAAAACAGTTGAAATTATTTTTTTAGTGAGTCTGAAAACTAATTTTTTTTATTTCCAAATTTTGCAAATTTCCAAATTTTGCATTTTTAGTAAACATTTGTAACCTAAATTTACATTAATTTTATGTATATAATGTAAACAAAATTTAGAGTTTGATGAAAATTTAATACAAGATTTTTTAGTAAAAATTGAACATTTGAATTTTTTGGGAAAATAAATAAATTTTAATTTAATTTGACTTTTTTGGTTAAAAATAAAAAAACTTTAAATTTTTTGAGAAATTTTTAAATTTTAATGAAAATCCATTTTTAATATACCGTACGACTTTCCAGTCTGTATCCTTCATCGCATAACAGAATTTTTTTTTTACATTATATGTTTTCGATATCTACATATCGTCTACTCTATGATTCCATTTCATAATAGTTATTTGGTAGGCCTCATTTACACTGTTCCAGCAATTTATTTGCCACCCACTTCCAAGGATGATCCTGGAAAAAGGATGGCACCTAAATAGAGCTGCATATGTGAAAAAAATGTATTTTGTTAGATCAAAGCTGGTATCTTGAAGGGATAATAAAACCCTTAAACAAGTGAATAAATAATGTCCATGTGACAGAATAATTCCGGAATAAATTTTCAGCATTAACTAAGGTGATTTAGCAATAAAATTATCTAATTCTCCGGAGAATCGAATTTTACGAAAATCTTACAATCGTTGGAAAAATATTTGAAAAAGAAAAATATAAGAAGAACTAAAAGTATCACGCAATGAAATGATGCAACAACCCCTTGTCACTACATCACCTTGAAAATATTTTATAACAATACGATTTTGTTTCTTTTATAAATTTTTCCATTGTCCCCGCTGCAAGACGCATCAATATTTTCATTTTCAATTTCCTTAAAAGTAACAATATTTCATTGTCTACAGCTCGTTACAACAATCTAACCCTCAGACGATTTTTGTCTGAAAAAAAAAACACCCTTCCTTCCTTCCTTTCTTCCTTTAAAACAAACCTTACAAGAAGCATTTGGAGCAATTTTAAATTGAGAGGTGTTTTTTTTTTTTGATTATTGCAACATTAACGAGAATATAAGAAAAATATTGAGAATTTAGAAGAAAGAAAAGAAAAATAACAAAAACAAGAAAGAAAACACAACAACCCGCAAGACAAAAAAAACTGAAACATTTTATCACATTACACCTTGTAGATAGATTTACAGTCGTTTTCTCTCCCTCACTCTGTTATATTTTACATCATTGTATCCAGTAGATACATCATCATCTGTATGCACAATAACAAAACAACAGCAACAATAACAAAACACAACAAAACCGGTAAATGGAAAAAATAAACTTTGCCGAGGAAAATAAAAGTTGAACAAAAAAAAAATCCAACTTCTCTTCTACTCTACAACAATGAAACTTTGGCAATAAAGCGGAAAACTGTTTGTTGTGATTACGATAAAATATTAAACTTTTTCTACTTTTGCCACATGCTGCACAACACAACACCCACCTAACCACCCCTAAACCTGCCCCCTCCCCCTTAAAACCCCCACAAAAAATTTAGAATCGTTGCACGTGTTGGTCGCTTGCCAGTTGGTATGGAAAAAATAAATGTTGATTATAGAGGAAATTTGGTTTCAGCCATAAAATTGCTCTTAAAAAAAATAACTGTATCTAGTAGTTAAGGTCTTTGTTCAGATATTTCTTCCTTTTGAATGGACCTTTTGTTTGTTTGTCAGTCAGTATCGAGATACTCTGAGTTAGAATTTTATAAAGGTAATAAAAATGTTACTAAGTATTTTTGACTTTATGGAGAGAAAACACTTGTGATTTTAGTATATATTTTTTCAAAACAGAGTTGATACAAAAAAACTGTTTCTTTATTCGTAAATGACACTTCATAAATTCGGTAACGTATGTTATTATTATGATAACTTATGGTGTCACTCTGATTTTATATGGTTTTAGACTGAAATTCTACAAATGAATAATTGAATTCATTCTGGTTTTCTTACCTCTTTCGACGCAATTTGGTCCACAAATGTGGTCACTGAAATTGGCTTGAATTTTTATTTAGAAAATCATTGGAATAGAATTTATAGCCGATATTTGACAAATGAGTCCATACCGGTTTTATTATACTTTTGACATTCAGTGCTATCGATTTTGAACACATTAAAATTTACACAGATTGTTTACTGCTTCCCGATGAACTTAACTATTGAAAATCAACTACATCGGTTCAATAGACTACAACTTATTGATCGATATTTGAGATTTATTAAATTCTTACAGGTTTAAAAATTGTTTGTTCTTTCCCGCAGAACCTTGATATTTAAAACTGACTAAATCGGTTCAGTGGAATAAAAAATAAATTTTTGAATTTGGATTAATGACACATTTGACACTCAATATTATCAATTTAATCACAAAGTTTACTTTATCTCAATAACCTAAAAAGAAATCAAACCAGCTCAGCAGAATAAAAGTTATAGACCGATATTTGGTCACAATTTTATACATACAATTGTTTATGCAATTTTTACTGTTGTTTTCCACTTGATCCTCTGTATTAAAAATGAACTCAATCGGTTTAGTAGAATAAAATTTTGAATCCCATATTTGAATCGATTTCTGAAGCTAAATAGAACCGATCAAAACAGTTCATGATGTTCCGTAGAATTATTTTATTCTCGATAAATCTTGACATTGAAAATCCGTTAAATCGGTTCAGTAAATAAATTGTTATAGGCCAATATCTAAGATAAATTCTTGCTATATCTTGACATATTAATCAGTTAAAAATTTTAGCAGAAAAAAGATATAAACCGATATTCTCCTAAAACTTTAATGCAAAAATGTTCTTTATGATTTAATCGATCTTCACATAACTTGACATACAAACCGCTTAAAATGGATAGTAGAGGTAAAAAATTAAAGACCGATATCTAAAGTGACCTCCTCGATTTTCACAACATTTTGCTCACTACATTTTCCGATAGGAGCAGGGGAACTAGTGTTTTTCGTAGAAATAAAATTGATATTGCCGTGTAGCTCTAGATCTGTAGCAGTAAAAGATTGAAAATCATTTTCCTATAAAACTCTTTTATAGGCAGGACGGTTTATCCACCACTTTATAGCAAATGAAGGACAAAATTGAATTTTTTATTCAAAATTCGCATCAGTGTTGTTTGTCAGTTGTTCAATTATTAAACATGATGAGGATCTTGTACAGGTATTTTGACACTGACATTTGCCTGCTGACAGTGATTGTTGTTTATATAACTGTATTAACAGAAAAAAACCTAAGGCTTCCATGGTCTATAGCAATTCTTATACATAACAAATATTGATGCAGGATATTTAACACTCAACAATAAGGGACAATTATCACATTTTCACTTATTTTCTTATCCAACTTTTTCCGTTTACACACTTTAAAATTTTCTCTGCTTTAGAAAATTAAAATTCATTTTAATTAAAGTTTATCAAACGAAGGCAACAGATTTTTCTTAGAATTAAACAAAAAAATTGTCATAAAAAAATTAATATTTTTCGTTTTAATTCTTTTAAATATAAATTTGCAGATTTAACTTCTTATTAAATTTGATTTCATTCCATTAGAAAAATGTATGAAATGTGTTGACCTTTGAATGTTTTCTTCCCAAAATTTAATTTAATTTTTCTCTAAAGGCCTAAATGTCAAAAGGATGTAAAAGCATATGTTAGCCAATTGAGTGTAGGAGGCAGTCACTTTTGAAATTATTTAAGTGTATTTTGAATTCTAAGAGAATTCTTAGAAATTTGTCAAAAGAACACAGTAACGAAATTATGTTCTAAAAGGACTTAAAGTGAAATGTGCGATGCTGCTGTTAAATAATAGATTTTCTAGATTTTTTTTGCAAAACTCTTTAAAAATATCACAATGTTTTGTTAAAAAAATTAAAAGTTAAAAGTCCTGAGGAGTCATATGTTTCACCATTTATAGGGCTTTTGAAAAGATCCTTTTAAGCTTCTCAATTACAACACTGGCATTTTGCATTTTACACTTATCAAGGTACTATTTGTAATGTTACATTGGTAACCGACTGATCAGGAAGAAAGTTACTGTGCCAAGAATCAGGTTTAAGGCATGTCTAAGTAGAGAATACAATCTTGCATCCATTTTATGGAATATAGGAAACTCTCACAATAACATTTAATCTCATATTTCGGATGATTCGCTCTAAATGTATGCGAATATTTCCAAATTCCGTATACCCGATTTCTCTAGACTGCCTGAACACTGTAGTATTCTTTAGACGGAGACCAAGTTATTGAAAGAGCTGCTATGTGGCTTAAGTTCGAATTTGTACCAATAGTCAGGCAGCGTTAAGAACTTTTTTTTATCTTCTTCGAGTTGGTTCGTGAATGAAAGAGATGGCAAGATATTACAACATGCAGTTAATGTCGGTAAGGCAACACTCTGATAACCTCAGCAATATAGTTGAATCGGTAATAAAAGTAGAAAGTCTCGATCATGAGGCTATTAAAAGAGCTACCAGATCGACAGCATTAATATCTCTTTAAGAGGTCTACTACACATCTAATCAGACAATTCTTAATCACATTGAGGCACATTCAAACCTGGAGATAAACTGGTATTGACGCAAAGGAACTGGCTAGAATAGGATCAACTCTCACGCATGAGGCAAATAAAAAAAATGCAGCTTTAGTACTATAGAATATTAGACAAAAATGGTCGTTATGATCTCTTTCGGATGTCTACTCTACATCCAAAATGTTTCGAAAATGCCGAGAGTTTCAACCCAGAGTTAATTCCGTTAAGGAACTGTCGGTCATAAGGAAAAAGTGAATCCTTTTTCTGTACAACTAGTATCTTGTCACACTTCCTGATGTAAAATGAATCTAACTGCATGGCATCGAATCAGATCTAGCCCTTCGATCACAAGTGATTGAACTTTATTCTGGACCTATCAAGGGTTAATATTTGTACTCGAACTTCAGTGATTACCAATAGATACGCATGTTAGAAGATTAAATCTACCCTCAAGTGACTCAGTACAGCTGCCCATTATGTATCAGTGCGAGTTTATTTTCTTTTCGTACCAAATTTTCCTATAAATTGTTAAATTCTGAAACAATTTCACTGCAGTGATTTAATTATATAGTCGATCTCTTGGGATGAATTTAGATTTTCTATAATTTAATGATAAACTCATACCAAATCAAAGCTGTTCTCATCCTCAAGACTCTCTAAGTCAAACCAGTTTTGAATTCCATATTCCTCCTTAAAAATTCCTTTACGGGATCTTTAATGACTTTTTCTTGTTGTTTTGTTGATAAAATTTATATAACTACTTGCACCACTTGCGTAACAATAAACGATATATAAAAGGAGGTGCTGATGAAAAATATTGTTCTTTTATCCATATTCTTGTAAGTTGAAATATCTTGATATATATTTTTCCAATCTGTTATGCTGTTGACTTTATGCTGTAGTATATCTTTGTAGCAAGAGCAGTTCGTAGTAGTTGTTGATGCCACACCACATGTTTCAACCATTTATTATCATCATCATTATTAAACTTGATGTTTTGTTTTTATTTTTATCTCTCTCACACTCTCCCTCTCTCTGTCTCTATCTATCACGAAGTGGGTGGCTTGTGTTACATCTGTCTGTATGTATTAATCACATTTTATTTTCTTATTTGCTTTAAGTATTACAAGGATTAACTGAGCTAAGGAATTGTCTTGCAATGTCTGTCTGTCTGTAAATATGTTGGATTTTATACTGATTACAGGGGAGATTTTTTTTGTTAAAATGAGTTGTTGCTTGACTTTGGACATTTAATGATTTTTTAATACCATTTTAAGATTTTCGTTCTTTGGGAAGCTAAATTGTTTTATCAGATTTAAGTAAGATGATGGAAAAGGGATAGATTTACATGCTGTTTACAAAAAATTGTATTCCATTATCGTTTTAAATAATTAAAAAACTTTTAATTGAATTAAACTTTTTATTATTATTCTTCTCTCTTTAGTCCTGCTTGTCGTAAAGTAATTGTTATATTAATTTGTCCCAAATTGTAGAACCAAAATTATGCGTATTCCTTAATTTCCAGCCAAATGTTTCTTCACTCATTCACAAAATAGAAAATCAATATCATTTTCAGTACATCATCATAATATATTTTGTTCAGGGTTCTTTTTTTCATCCTGCTAAATTCGTCCTGTTTTTTGCAAGGTGGGCGATTTTTATCTTAAATTGTGTACGTGTCATGGTGTATGTATATGTATATATAAATGTATTTTGCGTACGTGTTTTATGTTTATTGTATACATACAAAAAGAGTTCATAAGTATCTACCGGATACATGCTTATGAATACGTATCTATGTGTATGTATTTACCGTTATTTGTATTTACATTTATACCGGCTTTCTGCATACATCTACATGTATTCATACATATTTTTATTAAATTAAATGTTTACAACAATGTTCTTAATTTCTATTAAAAAAAACTGTAACATTTTTCTCTCCATAATTACATTTACATAAATTATTAAGTTTATTTTTTTCTCTTTGTATTTGTTATTACTCATTAATTGTTTACATTGAGTTTTTGTAACAAATTGCAATTATTTAATTAATTTTAGTAGACGTCATATTTGGAATATTAATAAACAACAATTTTGTGTGGGTTTTTCACTTTCTGAGGAGGAGTTTACAAATAGTAATTCCATAGAAAAATTTAATAAAATTGCAAAAGTATTCCAAAATGTGTTTCAATTGGAAAAAAGCCAAAGTTCAGTTATTTGTTGGAAAGTTAAGGGTCAGAGTTGCCAGATTGTGTCCATTAGAACAATGATCCGTTTACATATTGGTAATTATGAGAGTTGGTCCTTGAATGCGGATCTATAGAATCAATTACAAAAATTTCACTGGATTTATCAGTCTCAACAGTCGGATTAAATTATTTAGGCCAGGGCCTTTTCCTTATTTAGGCCAGAGCCTTTTCCTTATTATCCTATATAGTACAATTCATTTCGATTATAAGTTTATGACTTTAAATACCCCTAAAAGATTTACAATGAATGGGAATTGAATCCATTCATTGTCTTCAGTACATAATCTTTAAGTTGGGAGCGGGTTATCTGTTATCGTATTATCATTTTTTGGCGTTCCAATAGATACCTTAGGATATGAAAAAATGTCTTAATCGGTTTACTAATGCCTGTGCGAGATTACAAGGGTTAGATTTAGTCTAATATCATTCACATCACCATATTTCAGTTGCCAGATGATTTGAAGCCTTTTTCTCAAAATACAAGTAGGAACTTTTAAATATACCGTTTTCAGTTTTCGAAGATTACCACTGATGTATCTTTGTACCATTTCCATAACACATTATTAGTAACATTTTAGATCTCAGTTCTTATTTTATCTAACTCATTAAAATCATACGATATCGAACACTCGTTTCGTAATCATTATTTTTCGAAAGCTCTTGTTATCATCCTGATTTATCAGCTGGCTTTCTGAAGGATTCAATCAATTATTAGTTTTGTTGGAAATAGAGGAAATTGCAGCTTAT
Organism: Cochliomyia hominivorax; assembly: GCA_004302925.2. NCBI lineage: Eukaryota > Metazoa > Arthropoda > Insecta > Diptera > Calliphoridae > Cochliomyia > Cochliomyia hominivorax. Next base: position 56,636,471 of record PYHX02000495.1, on the reverse strand, counting down.
GTTCAAGTTTTTTGTGCTTCCAGTCTCTTTATAATTTTCCCCAATTTGAGTCTCCATCCATTTTCTTATTTTAAGAATTTCTTCCAATTTATCACGTTTCATATGATTTAATTCTTACATCCAATAAAATGTTTCAATACTGCCGATGTAATGCAAGTACTTTATGATCCTTCAACTCGTATATTTAAAACTTTACTCAAGTTCTAATATTATTGACGATTCTGGTTTGAAAATCAACCTCAACAGGAAGGCACAATGCCTGCTATTTTGTTTCAATAATCAACCTCTACAGGAAGTCCTATAGATCTTTACCAAAAGACTTTAATTAAAGAATTTATTTTTTATGGTCCTTCGAGCAGGAACATTAACAATGCTAAATTCTCAACTGTACTGTACTAAACTTCAACTGCTATAAATGTGACAATGTGTTTTTAGCTAATCTCTATAGGATTTCCCAACAAAAAATAAGTTTCTTTAGGGTCCTTGAAACCTGACCGCTTTTAATGCTAGAATTTTTAATTTTTAGTGTTCTAAACTACCACTTTAAATGACGGTATAATCCCGACGATTTAAGTTGAAATTTTATTCATTTCTTTTGGTCCTACGAGCATAATTATTTTTAAACTACTATAAATCAGGACAACATTTCCAGTATTTTTGATTCTCTCTTGGTCATTAATATCAAATAGCAATTAACGAAATTTTCTTTTTTATATGGTCCTTCAAGCCGGACCATTTTTAATGAATTAAGAATTTCTCCTCTACATTACTCAACTGCTAGCACTATAAATGAGGAAAGTAATGACAACGATTTGGGTTTAAAAAAGTCATATCTTGTGAATCATATTTTCGAAAGGCCTTCTTGATAAGGCAAGCCATTTACACAAATGTTTTTAATAGGGGTTTATGGATCTCATTTTAACTGACGATGAAAGAAGATAAACCGTAACCTAAACAAATTATCTTCCTACATTGAAAGCAGTCTATCTGCACTATGATGCAGAATATCTGTCTTCCTAATCCGATTGCAAAGTTTTTTCACAGTTGTATAGTGTGATTTCTAATCTACCACATGTAAAGAGAGCAGATTCAGATTTTATATAAAATTTGTTATTTTTAAATCTGCTTTTTCTAAAAACAAATTTAAGTCATCGTCATAAACTTTATGTGAAATCCCTCGTTTTTTTTCTTTCTCTAAACCTTATTTATAACATTAAACTGACACAAATTGGTTTTTGAAACGCATTAACTAATTTTAAATTTATATAACAATTTTCCACAAAATCCCTGCTCTCTTTCTCACAACTGTGCTATATCGTATGTCAAATTGTCTCAAAAATGTCAAATTGTCATTTAAGTTTTTTTTTTCTTTTTTAATTTTATCATTTACTCTTGCATCGCAAACATCATGATATCAAAATATATTTACACTTCCTTTCAGCGAATTGTCATCGATGTGTGAGAATGTGCAAATAAATTTTATTTTTGCCATTAGATTTGCCATCCTTTTTTTCCTGCCACATCTTTATTCTAATATTGTGGCAAAATGGTAAACTTAATGGTCATTGCAATCAGGCTTTAAATAGATAAATAGATAGAATGGAGTGTAGAATACGGGAACCATGACAATATTTAACTGGGTTGATTATAATCTATGGGAAATAATTCAAAGGATGAGTTTAAATAGTTCTACATAATTGTTGGCCTTTAAATAAACCGGACAAGAGGGAAAATATTTATCAACGTATAAAATGTATTAGAATTCAAGTGTTTTTCTCTTTTTTCTTGTATTTAAGTTGTTACAATTTACTTCACTTTTAACACATTATTTTCACACATGTTTAATACAAATTAGAGTGAATGGATGAGTGGCGGACAGGATGTGTAAAAGTTTGAATATATGGACAACTAAACCACCCACTTATATTCCATTTAATTTAACTAATACTTTGCCAACACAAAACAATTTATATAATAAATACTTTTACTTCTATACATACATACATACATACATGCATACATACATACATACATACATACATACATACAATTTGTTTATTTTCCTTTATTTTGTCTGAATGTATGAGAAAATATAAATCTTTATTATCCTGGCAGTAAGTATTTTTTATATAAAATACAAATTGAGTTTATTTATATGCTCCTCATCAAAAAAATAAGTCTTTATATTTGTATTTGTAGATTAAATCTTCTTGTTTTCATTCTTCAACCATATTGTCCTTTATCCTTTTTATTATCGTCTAAATACTTTAATGAGAATATTTTGTATTTGCAAATATTAAGATTTAAATAAAATATATACAAATCGCTATAAATTATTTAGAATAAATCTGAAGTTTTAATTAAATAAAATTTGCTAAAGCTTTGGAATAAAAAGCTCTCAATTTCTTAACTGGTGAAAATTTTTGCTAAATAGGCTTTCATTTGCTTTGTATTTTATATGTAGAGTTTGTTAGTGTCCACGCTAAAAGTTTCGTATTTGGTAAAGACACTTCATGAATGCTTAAGCCTTAAAGCTTTTTGTCCCAAGTAAGTCGAATGTACTTTATACAGTCTCTATTTTATAAGGTGTGCTTACTGCAATCAACCTTTCACCACTCAAATAACGGTACTTGAGTCACATTGGATATATTATCAGAAACCTTCTGTACGAAATCTGCTATCTACTAAAGCTACCTTTCTTTTCTTAAATAAATCATCCGCTTGCTTGGATTAGGTTAGGTTTCTACGGTAGTTCAAGAACTCATGAACTGTCAAGTAGAGTCAGAATAACCCTATTTTGTCATGACCATACAACACGTACGAAAATAAGAGAATAGTGTACATCTGTCACAATGTGAAGGTACTAGATCCATTTCCACTGTAAATCGTTCAGTTTCACCTGTAATACTTCACAAAGAGAGTCCAGGATTTTTGAGAAAGTATTTGAATTAAATCAAATGTACTTTAGTTTCTTTTTTATACAGTTAATTTTAAATTTTAGAGACCTCAGGGCACTTAGCGTATCACGCCGCAACTAACGCACATGAAGTACATTAGTTGTTTTATCGAAATACCCTTCTCTTTCATTTAAAGCTTCATATTCCTCATTCAGATATTCTGATCAAAGAAATCGGTATTTATATAGTGTGGTCGTATATTTGCAAAGTGATGGGATTTGACATCCTTAACCTAAAGGATATTTATAGAATTTGAAATATAAAGCACTTTAAACACGTATTCTCTATTCCTTAGGAATAATATGATGGGAAAAACCGTAATCACTTTTGATATTATTCGGCCAAGTTTAAAGGACTTTATATTTCAAATAACGTTGTCCAAAGGCTGGTTCGTAAAAAGATCGTACAATTTATAGAAGTAGAAGAAGCTAAGAAGTCTTATACTTAGCTGCATAGAAGAGAATTGAAAGCAATCATAAGAGAGGTATTGATGCAGGAACCATTGAAATAATGGAAATATCGGTTCTTATGACCAACGCTGAATCATAAGGCATCAAAGGCGAATCCAGGGATTCAAAAGGAAAGACTTAAAAGCTAATGTTCTATGAACCATTGAGACAAAGGAAATATCGGTCATATCACAGTTTGGTCTTCGAGACAATGGAACTGAACCTCAAAATTAGATGAGTCAGGACTGTCTTCTAGTAAAGGACTGTATGGTAGAGATCTTAAGGTCAACGCTCAATTGTACTGCACCAAAAGCTAATACAGAGTTTCAATATCAATTGTTAATGATCCACGAACTATTGGAATAAAGGAAATATCGGTTAATATGCAGATGGGTTCCTTTAAGGTTTTAACTGGTCATGGAACCAGTTCAATCTTTGTAGTTTGAATAAGGAGATAAGAGATATAATTGAAAATTGTGTAGTCTGTAAGCTTTAAACATTTATAATGTTAATTATTTTATAGTTTTTAATCGGAGGAAACCATGTATTTTAAACATTTCTAAATTTCTCTTCCAAGAAATGCGAAAAAAATTTACGAAAGGAAAATAAGGAAATAAACCACTGTATCATACATAGAGGGTGTTGTTATTCCTGGCATTGGCAGATATGAAACTGCATCTTAGGACTTAGCTACAGAAAATTAATCGTCTCCTTAGAAACAATAAGCAACAACGAGATTTGTAGAAGCTGCAAAGCCACATTGTGTTCTCTAGAGACCAAGCTAACTGTATTATCACAATTCAGACTGATATTTAGTTTTCACTGAGATGCCAAAACCAGTTTTTTTAATTCATATGTTATACATAGAGCTGAATAAATTTAACATTCCAAGTTGTACCATTTCATACTCCAATCCCTTTAAAGGGTTAACAGTTAACAGTTTGCAAAATCATATCAAAGCAGCCATAAATAAAATCTTCTTACATCATCGCACACAAATCGTATAACAACACTGTCTTCTAATTTCTTCTTTAAACTTTCATTCTAAGTCTCACTCACTTATTCACTATTCTTTCTCCACTATACTGTCTTCCTTTCTCTTTAGTTTGTTTTGCTACTATTCGCAACACACATTGTTTACACTTAACGAGCTTCAACACGCATGACCCATAAAATAACAAAATAGAAAAGAAAGAAAATAATAAACAAGAAACATTAAATACAAAGAAAAGAAGATAAAAATAATGCGTAATTAGCAAAAAAAAGAGTTAGAAATTAAAATTATCTTCGCAAAAAAATAAAATATTTCATTAAATTTAGCCTAATTATAGGCAATTGTTTTTAATATGTTTCTATAACAGGATTTTAATTTCTATTTAAAATGCTCCATTTATTTTTAAAGAGAGTGAGAGCGAAAGTTTTTCTTTCTCTCATTTCCCATATAAAGTTTACACATATTTTTTTTGAGGGGGTTGTGTTGAAGTGTAGTAAATGTAATTGAGCGATGTTTATTTTCGATTTGTTGTTGTTGTTGTTGGTGATGATGTTGTTTTTGTTATTATTTAATAATACGACCGACCCCAATGTTCGTTGAGTGCGCCACAACACATCAATGTTTCTTGAACGTAGTTGTCAATGTTTTTGTATGTGTCAGGGTAAACATTGAACTAAGTTTGAGGAACATTCTAACATGTCGATTGGGTACTTTTGGGGAGGTACGAAGGTGAAGATTAGGTTTAGTTAATAGTACCAATTGGGTTACAAATTTTGTACTTAAAGCTTTCTTATTAGGGAGAGATGAAACTCATAATAACGGATGCTTTTACGAATAATGTCTTCAAACATGTCGACTCATTTACTAAGTCATATAAATCGATACACGTCAAAATGTAAAAGGTCACATTATATCAATGGCTATAATGACGAAATTTTTGGGCAAATCTGATAACGTTTTAAATTATTTAACGGCGGAATTCCTATTAAACTTTTTCGGCCTATGAAGAGCTTATACTGTAATGCTTAATGTATAATAATGCAGGGAAAATAACTAAGTGAATCTCTCGATCTTAATTGTGCCTACTGATCCACAGCTACTCAGAATTTCACTTTGAACTTACGGAAGCTGTAGATTCGGATTAAAGTGAAATAGAATATGTCAGAAAATTTTAATATATTGGGAGATCGAATGCGAATTACCGGTTGCATAAAACGCATCATAATTTTCGACGTTTAAAACCAATTCGGAAATCACAATCATTATCATTGAGCACGTAAGTTGTAATCTTCAAAGTAAATGTGAAATCCGCCCTTCTGTATAGATGCGAAACATGCAAACGGTGCAAGGATTCGTAAATCACGGTCTTCTTAACATCCTATATGTATATCAGAAAATAACCAACAAACCCAAACAAAAGGGCGCTAGATTGGTCACTCTCTAGGAGGGCAGATCTTTAACATTACTAGAACTGCCTTAGACTGAAATCCGCAAGCAAACAATTGAGTCGAAAATAGAAGAGAGTTGGGATGAAAGAGAAGGCATTTGCACTAAAAAGACATTGAAGTTCTACTCTTCTTATAAGTACAACTTTGGAACTCATCCAACAACAAGAAAATTAGGTTTTTATATGAATAAAGGACGAGAGAGATTGATAAAACCTCCCGCAAAGTTATAACTATAACCATAAGCGCAAAATGTCATATATATAGCCAACCGTCCAGCTTGATCAACGTCGATATCGAATTTCCATGAATACAAGTTAATGCTCTGTATAAAGTTGAATAAGAAGTGTGTTTGGTAATTTGATCTGTTGAATTTGGGTCATACGAAGCAACCTGTATCGAATATAATGGATTTAATTGAAGAGAGCAATCGAAATGAAAAGCTGGACTATTCCATAAGTCACGAGACTATAATATACTCTAATGACCACAATCATTGATATCCCGCATTATAACCTAGATCTTGTCAATCGGAGACATCTAAAGAGAAATATCTCGTCTACTATTAGAGATCCTCAATATCGGGTAACTTTTCAGAATATAAAAAAGAAAGCTCAATAAAGTTTTATTGAGCCTTCAGTAAACTAGAACTTAATTACTTTAAACCTACAAACTCACATAATAAGATATGAATGTTATTGAGCCCTTAGATTCATTAAATATCTTCTTTGTATTTAAGAGTTGGAAATCCTCATAATTTCAAGTCTTTTGATCAGCTCTGATACTCTCTTTTCTCTCTCTATATATCTTTCTTTCGAAATAAATAGATCAGTTTTCAATTGAAAAAGTATCACTTTTCCTTCAGCCAAGTATTACGGGATCGGGCTTGGCGACCTGATCCCATGCGGGTCGTACTAGTACCAGAATGGATAAGTACCTTCCAAAAAGTTCTATTGTGCCCTCTAGAACATCTCTGCATCTTGGGGAAATTTCTATCTTTTCCTCTCTTTCTCTCGAATTAAAAAGATCAGTTGCAATTGAAAAAATCACTTCTTCAACTTAAAGCGATCGGTCCTCTAGAACCATTCCCGTTATATGAATAATGTCGATTCATGGAAATTGATGTAAACGTGTGAAAGTTGCGAAGTTCTTTACATTTCGTTTTATTATGAAATACTAATGTTCGTACCAGAACTTGGATTAAATAGTACCTTTCAAAGAAGTTCTATTGTACCCTCTTGAACATCCCTGCTTGTTGTGGGAGTTAGATGGCGCTGCTTTTCCTCTTAATCTTTCTCACATTCCAGCTAAAGTCTGTTCGTTTTTGTTGTGTTTTTATGTGGATACACTTGGGCCAAGTGTATGTTGCTTGTTGTTGTCATCGTTTTCTACTTCATTATTTATTTCCCATTTTGTTGTTGTTATTATTGGTGTTGCTTTTGGTACGTACTTATCTTTTGTTTTTGTTGTTGTATTATATTTATTTGTTTTACTATTTTTTGGTCCTCCTCGTGTACATCGTGCTTTTTTGCATTTTGTTTTTTGGTAAAACGATTCTTAAAACTCTCTGTGTATCTACTTTCTGTTTTTGTATATGTGTGAGTTTAATTGCGTATATGTGTGTATGAGTGTTTGTGTGTGTGTGTTAGTGTGTGCTGTTATTGTAGAGTAAATGTCAGAGACATTTAGAGTTTGAAGACAAAACTTTTAATAAAACATTTCGGGGTTAAAGAAAAAAATGAAAATTTTTTAATTTGAAAAAAAAATAAATAAAAATAAACAACGAATTATTTAAAGAAAAAATAAAAAAAACAACAATTAACTTTTTCCTAAAATTATCAAAAGTACAAAATTTATCGCAAAATATCCTTCCAAAACCAATCAACCATCAACGAGAACAGAGAAAAAATATAAAGAATTTTCCTAGTGATTTTTTTGTTTGCTATTGAATAACGATGATGATGAAAAGTGAAAGTTTTCTTTAAAAGTGACGCATTTATTTTTTTTTACATAAAATCGAAAAAAGTGAAAATATTTAAAAAGAAATAATTTCAAAACTTGAAAACATTAAAGCTAAAAATTATTGAAATTTGCCACTATGGAGTCCTATAATTCTCAAAGTTTTCGTGTCATGGTGATTAATTTAAACACCTTATGTCACCTGTAAAAAAATGTATGTGTTAAGTGATTTTAATTGAATCGAAAGAAATCTTTTTTTATTTATGTATTTTTTTCTTTAATTGTATTAATTTTTTTCCTTGTTTGTAGTTGTTGTAATTATTTTGTTAGTATTTTTTATAATTTCAATTTGTGCCCCTTTACCCCTTCGTGTTGCATGATGATTCATGATCAAGGGGTAAAAATTATTATTGTATGTATTTGCTTCGATTTGTTATTTGTTAGTTTATTTGCTAAATTTGAAGTGTGTACAAAGCATACTTTTAGGCTTTAGTGTTAAATGAAAATTTGTTGCATACTTTTGGGTGAAGAACAAATTTAAATGTGAATATATTGATAAAAATAATAAAATGAACTATTCATAAATAATAAAAACAAAAAAAATAATAATTAATTAATAATTAATTAATTAATTAATAAGTATAAATTTGCTCAAATATTGATTCCATCTGACTTTGTAATTCTTGATTAATTTTTTTTTTGTATATGAGGAAGTTGGTAATCCCTCTGTCGGAGGGACTTGTGATCTTTTTAATTCAATAAACTACAAATATTTCAGTAGCCACTGCTTCAGAGATATGGGTCAAAAAATAATGAATTTAAAGTAAGAGGCAGTATAAGTACCCTGGTTCCATGAACAATTAATGTAGCTAATATCATTATTCGCTTAATGAACTTCTTATCTTTATTGCAAATTTTATAAATCGTTAAAGTAAATCGTTCAAGTCGTTTACTTCAGATATTCCTTTATAAAAAGACAAAATAAATCGAATCAGAATTTTAAATAAATTTTTGGGCGAACTTTATGAGGTTCAAAAATATTTCTTTTTAGTTTTGTCCACAAATTTAATTTCAGACTACATATATTTCAAGCCTTCGGATCTGATCTGATATAAACAACATATAAAATTCTCATGTTGCGAGTAAATTATATCAAGTTTCGCATTCATATTAAAATTATTGGGAATAAAGTAAATTGGGAATCACGAGATCATAAAGAAAATTTCCCACATTTTCGTTGATCAGGCCTGATACTCCCTATGCTACATAACTGTCCTACCAGATTATATGTTTGTATAGAGTTTCTGATCAGTATACTCCAAAAAGGAGGTATCTAAGCTTAACATATATTATTTGTTTCAAAAATAGAAATATTCCAAGTACGTCTGTATATGTAAATATGGGATGATGAGATCCCAGTGTATCTAAAGGGCGTTTCCTTTAATTTACGTCTATCTCGCAAAGACTCCTCAAACGCTATAAAAAACTCATTAAATTTGATCTTTAATTGTCCACCTATCGCCAGAGTCTAGCATAGTGCATTCGGAAAATGGAAGACAAACACCTAAATCTTTCTAGAATGAGTTCACCATAGATACTTAATTAGAGATGATGAGATCCCTTTGTTCCTAATGGAGAATCCTTTGCATTATGGTCCTTTGATCAGAGTGAATTTTTACTCGCAATCTGAGAATACTCGGAAAATGGAAGGAAAACACTTTCATCAATCGGTGAAAAAAACTTACATCTTTCTATTAATGAGTTGATATTTGACGCTTTATTATGGATGATGAGATCTAAGTGGATTTAAAGTGAAGTTCGCTGCACTTCAGGTTCTTTAAGCAATTTTTAATAAAGAACAAAAAAGGCTTGATATGATATGATTAGATATAATCCTTCTCACTGCAAAAGCATTACATGGATACAGGACGACTAATGTGGAATGAGTAGATCCAAACGATTAGAGCCGCGATATAATAGATATAGTCCTTGACCAGAATGCTGGCAAAATGAAAAAAACACTTCGACCGATCGATTGTCACTGTAAAAATATTACTTCGATGCGGACGCCCAATGTGAGGTGAATAAATGCAATCGATTCTAAAAGTGGATCCACATTCTCCTCAAATCTTTAATCAAGTTTGATACCCTGTTTTGATATAGAATATTTGGAGAATGAAAATCAAGCACTTTCATCTTTCTATACATGAAAAAATCTTGTGATAGATTTTCTTACATGAACACTGAACACTAAGCCTTTTTAATTAAAACTGCGATCTCCTCTATAATGGGATATGTGGAAAATAATTAAACTCCTTAGATCGTTTTAAGCTGTAGAGATTAAAAAGGATGCTTTCAGCTAGAGTTGTCTCATATTCGAGATATTGAAAACCTGCGAGACCTGTAAACATTTGACCTTCATTAAGGAGTCAACGGACCGGATGAAAAAAACTTGGACTATTTTAAAAATATATCCTTTGTATTAGATTGTGTTGCCTATTTCAAGGCTTGATTTCATATTAGCAATTTATTCTTGTTTCCTCTATTTCATGGTCATCATCTATTATGGACTCAACATTAATTTGTTTATTCTCTCAAAAATAAAAAAAAAAATATTACATAACTCGGATACGCTTTGTTTCCTTTATAAAAAATCTAAAAATAAATGAATCTAAAATAAAACATAAATGAAGAAGAGTAAAATAAACAACTAAAGGACTTTAGGAAAACTATTATATTGAATAAAATACAAGACAAAAGAAAAATAATATAAATACAAAACAAGAGTAACAGACGACAATTTGACATAAATATGACGGCACATTGACGCGCCAAATTAACAGCTTTTTTTTCGCTTACAGCGATACAAAAGAATTTTTCTATGTTTCACTGAATCAATGTATGTGTGTGCGTGTAAGTAAAGGTCTTTTTTTAATGTAAATGAATAATTATGAACAGAAAGAAATGTTAAACAACAATAATATCCTTAATAACATAGAGGAAGTAGGAGAAAGAGAGGGAGAGGAACACCGGATCAGAGGATCAGAGAGAGAGAGGAAATATATTCATAAGGAAGTAAAAAAATAAACAGGATTTATAGAGAAATAAATTAACTTGATCCTTGTAAAACTATAGTTAACTAAGGACTAGTGAAGGGATACACTTAAAATTTCACTTCTTCTAGTAATTCTGATGGTCCACTTCCTGTTAATTGTTCCTCTTGCTTTATCTCAGGATGAAAACATTCCATGTTTGTGCAGTCGTATAAAAAGATTGATAATCAACTTTGATTTGGAATGAAAAGTTTCATGAAGATGTAAGATTTGTTGTCTGTAATTCATGTTATTTGATTAAGCCCGATCTATTTTTAACAGATTCATTTTACTGCGATGAAATTCCTAGTCAATTAAACTAGGAACTGGTTTAGTTTTAGATACAATAAGCCAATTGTCACTTCATCTAGTTATTCTGAAGGTCACTTCCTTCTAGTTGTCATTGGTGCTTGATATGTTTACTGAATCGGAAAACAGTGCAGTTCCAGATTTTTTCCTAAAGTTCTTTATGCAACTCTTTACATACTATTTAATCGAGTAAGGAAGTTGAGAAGGAAGGAGAGGGGAAAGAGAATAAATTTGTAATGAAGGAAGTTCGTTACAAGCCTACTTAAAAATGGAGGTTATACTTATTTCCTATTTATGCGTTGTTGAACTTAGTCTTATCTAATACTCTCTTTACTCGCTGTTGGAAGCATTCAGAGCAGTAAGTTGTTTCCCAGTAAATGCCAGACTTAAATGGACTAAGTTTTTTCATCATTACTAAATTGATCACATTCTTTAGAGATTTTCACCACATTAAAAACGCCAAAAAAATCGATCTTAAAGACCTTCAAGAGAAATTGATATTCTGCGATTCCAGTAGTGAAATATAACGTCCTATAATTACTTGAATCTAAATTCCAAGACAATGGTACGTGAACGATTCATAGAACCTGATTGGTTTTCTTCTGGAAACGCATATAAATTTATTCTCTTTCAAATCCATTAAGTTATTGTACGCTTGACTTGGCACCACTTCACAATCCTTAACTAATCAGGACTTTAATGTATGAGACTGACCAAGACGAATCCATTGATATCAAAACTGGTTCAATTTGCCATAAAAATATTAAGGGTGTCTTATAAATTCGATACTTCATGTTGCAGATCTTTATATATTATATCCAAACAGAACTTGTGCTTGATCACTTCCGAAAATATCCTCTTATAGTCATCTTTAAAATATAAACAGTCCATTATTCAAAGGGAATTCATGCTTAGCTGATCAGTTACAGATCCTTCTCCCATGACAAGCCCATCGACACTGTTTCCTTTATGCTCACAAAAATAACACGGGACTTTTTGATTCTATATTCCTGAAAGCAATTAACGTTGCAGATCTTTTTATTTTATCCAAACAGAATTTGTGCCTGATGGCTTCTGAAGAGATCCACTTGTAAAATTGAAATATCACCCTCCTTATAAAAAGATTCATATCCTTTAAATAAACCTATTTTTGACTTTCTTTTTGAGGCGCTAGATTTTTATCCACTAAGAAACTACAACACTTTCAATGATCCACTTCAACTCGCCAATAAAATGTAAGCAATTGCATCATTCTGATATCAATTCCTTCTATAAGGAGTTATAATTTTAATCATGTTTTCAAAAATCTCAACGTTTGAGATGCCATCATTAAGTGGTTACTAGGACTTAACACACTCCACAATATTAGAGTGATTCTTCACTTTAAATCATCTCTGTTGGAAACGAATGCTGTCTGGGATGACCTGAGATTGTTTATAGAAATTTTGTTTGATTAAAAAGATGAGCAGTTTGAGATGCACTGTTTATTCCGGAGGAATAACTAAAACCATTATTTCGGCTAACAACAAACAACCATATATATGAATTGGTATTAACTTCGATATGAAAATCCAGTTATCCATCATAGAACTACCTTTGACCTATGAAATCTCTATTCAAGTATTAGCACTTTTCAAACTCTCTTCCTTGACAATTTTATGCGAAGAATAAACTGAAATCCAACAAAAGTTAATTTCATTTATGTCTCCCTCTCTCTTTTCATCTCTAACATTTCGCTTTGTTGTTTACTTGTTATTTACATCACAACCAACAATATGCTCTCAACTTGTCAAAAAGGATATAACAAACAAAAAAAAATCGTTTTGCTGATCATCTCTTTGTTATATCCTTTTTTGGTGTTTTATTTGTATTGTGTGTGTGTATGTGTGTGCTATTTCAAGTTATTTAGACTGAAATGTCAATGTATTATTGTGACCATAAAAACAAAGGTCAGTTATGTCAGCAATTTTTATGGCACGTTTTTCTGTACACAGACTCTCTTATGATTTCTATTTTTGGAGTGACATATTCATGTACGATGTGATGATGACGAAAATAATAAAAATTATTATTAGTAAAGACAATAGAAATTTACAGCATAAAAAACTACACTAAGAGAAATTTGTGGAAGAAGAGTTGACAGAGATAAATTCATTATAAGGATATGAAAAAGTGGAATAACTAAAAGAATTGAGAAAAAATCTGAACTTTAAATTTAGAATTCCTAAGAAAAAAAGACTTAAGAAAAGTGTGAAATGAAAAAGATCGGAGAATTTCCGTTAACTGTCGGTATTTCATTTTAGTTTCATTATTTGATCTGTGCGAAGGACCAAAACTGTTAAAACGTGACACTCATTTTGTCTGTTTTCTCTAAGTGTATAACCATTTTAATTCTCAAACTTTAACCTTTAACTATCATTTCATTCACAGTTTAGTTAACTTATTCTATCATTATCATTATTATACTCCTTCTCCTGTTAAATATCCTGTCAAAATATAAAAACCAAAAAATTCTTTTATGTCAACATTTAAAATAAAAGCATAAATTAATTTTGTTTATATTTCTATCTCTCTCTCTCTCTTTCCAGGCGGATGCCAGTTTAGGCATGCATGAGCGTGAATATGTCCAGGAATCATTAAGTTATGTACTGCGTATACAAGAAGTCCAAGAGCGTATAAAATTTGAATTTGTTGAAATATTGTTGGCCTTTATCTCCAGCTGGTTGGTATTTTATCATACGGCACATGAACAAGCTGAGGATAATAAAGATTATCTGCAAGATTTAAGGCATAAAGTGCAAAAGGTAAAACAAGTTTATTATTTAAATCACATTTCGATAATTAATAATAATTATTTTCTATTTCTTTTAAAGACCCGTGAAAATTTTGAAGGTACCCGGGAAAAGGTTACCGAACTTAAACTGAAATATATGGAAAAGCGTACAGTAAGTATCTGTTAAAGTAGATTTAAGAAGGTTATCGAAATGAGGTAAACATTTATACTGCAATTGGAGTCTGAATTACCATGTACTGGTCCAATAATCAGGAATTTTCGAAAGAAATAATAATTTTTAATAGTTGAAGATATCAATCTTTAAGGAAACATAACCGATTTTAATTCTTAAATAGTTTGATTGGGTTATTTATGATACATATGGACGCACTAGCGAAAAGTTAGTTAAAAGTCAGTTTCGGTTATGATCAATAGTTGAAAAGAGAAAAATATCCAGAGAGAGAAGGTGGGAAATTATACGCCCTTTTCAAGGTCTTCAATAGAAATCAAACTTATTGATCTGAAATATTAAAAGAAAGAACCTCCCCAATAATTAGAACTTAAAAATTCAGGTTATATATATTTGTTGGTCCTGGAGAAAATGAGAAACTTTACTCTTACAAAAAACACTACCGTTCTTCTGCTCATATAATGACTTTAAGGCATACTGCAGCCTAAATACTGCGAAGTAGCAATAAGGTCCTCAAAGCACTAGCAGGAACGGTTGAAATAAAGAGAAATATTCAATGTTGCCAAAAAGGCCGTCGTAAAAGGCTAAATGCTAATTAAGCAGTTTTTTTGGGATGTTATCAAAGGAATTATATAAATTCAGTATTCACAATTGGAGTTTCACTCGATTCATATAAGAAAGGATATTCGAAAATATGATCTTGGGCATACTTAGGTATGTGCAAAACCATCTCGATCCTCATGTATATGGCTGCTTTCAAAGACATTCATAGAGACGACGCAGTTTCAAATTACAACATGAATCTCGTATTTGATCAACCCCCAAGGCCATTGCAGACTATAAACAGAATTTGCTACAAATGTGTTTCTTGCACATCTGAGTCCCGGGTGAAGCAATAGATTTAAAGCCTAAATTTGCCAGTACTAAAGATTTTTGATCTCTCCCATTATAGATTGCGTAATTTCTTTTCTGGTGTTAAACCTGAGCACGATCCAATATAACGATCAAACTTGCTTTTGTCGGATGTTACGGCAAATCGGGAGAGTGAAAAGATTTTATTAACAGACGATCAGAGTGGGATCCTGAAGATCTTTTCCGTAATGTATTTTTATTAAAATCCTGGTGTTTCTAGGAATTGCTCAACTAAAATATTCTTCAAAATCTCATATCTTCAGGTACTCGAAATTTGTTGATGAAAACATTGCATTCTAAGACTCCCAGTTTCTCAACTGAAACTGGCTTTGCAAACGAAAGATTACTAATGTTTATGTTTTATAATTCTAATTAGAATCCAAAGAAGTTAAAAAGTCTATTAAAAAATAACTATTGACTTGGAAAATTACATCTCCAAGTCTGTCAACTAAAGCTGGCTTCGCAAGCGATCAGTCTAAGGCGTTTTCCTGTTCTGCTTTGGAACAATCTTTAAGACTTTCGATTTATATTTTGAAATTTATTAACTGACTATTTAGTGATTAGGACATCTAGGAATTAAGGCTAAATTTAGATATTACTTTTACAGTCTTATATCCTACTTTAGAATGATATAAAGATTTCCTGTAATTTATTAGCAGAAGAAAGGATGTTCACTTAATCTAATTTCGCAAACGTATAGTCTTTGAGAGTAATTTCACTTTGCTTTGGAAAATTCTTTTAGGCTTTTAATTCACACGCGTAGAATCACATACTTTCTGGTTAATTAAGATATTCATTTTGCACTCTTTCTGCCCCTTTAATACTTCCTTTTGCGATGGATTGTCAACTAGAGTTGAATTCAAAAGCGATTAGTCTCAAAATTACAGCCTGTTTTGGAACGAACATAAAAACTTCCTATTGAGAATTGTAATTTGGTTCAGGAATTTAATAAGTGAGAATATTGAATAAAATATCTAGAGTAAAAGAAGCTGGAAACTTCTAGTTTCAGATTTTACAATCATTCAGCTTCTGAAAGGTATTAAGGACATAAATTATGAGCTGAAGATGAGTATGTTGACGAGTTCCCTAGGAAAAGTCTCTAGTATTTTGTCATCCAAAATTCAGATTAATTCAGAATATTCTATTTTATTTTTCAAGATTCAATATATATTTTTTCTTCTCTTTCCAGAAGCCAGAAGAAAAATTCACCAAACGTGGATATTTATTTTTGATGGAAAAAAGTAAGTTTTAATTTCCGACATCAAATGCAATCAATTTGTATGTAAATACAATTGTAATTTATATAATTTGTAATTAAAAAAGAATCTGAATATGAAAAACGAAAAGTTGTAAATTCATTCTGGCATTTCGTCATTGTAAATTAACCTTCATTTTGGCAAACAAGTAAAATGCAAAAACATAACCTCATTTAAATCCTTAAATACTTTTGTAAATACATACACATGCATTATAATTTTAATCACATTTATACATATACATATGCATATATATATATTTCATTTAATTTATGAGTGTTTAAATCGGATATTAACAACCATAATTTAGGTTCTCTTTTGAAAATCTCTCTTTTAGAACCATTCAAGGCAACATGGACAAAGTACTATTGCACCTACAAGAAACAGAAAAAGGAGTTTACAATGCTCCAGTTCAATCAAATGAATCACAGTTTTACTAGACCCGAACAGAGAGAAGAAGAAAAACTAACACTTGTATCGTGCCAAAGACGTGCTTCAGAGTTTGAGAAGAGATTTTGTTTTGATTTAACCTTTAAAGAGAAACCGGGTATTGTGTATACATTTCAGGCTTTAAGTGAGGAAGATCGTAGAGCGTGGATTAACGCTATGGATGGTACAGAGCCGGTAAGTAGAAGGATTAAAGGATTATTCTAGCAGCAAAGCGAACTTAATTTATTTTTCTGTTTTTTTTCATTTTAGACTTATTTAGCTCCCGGCAAGGTTAAGGCGGGAGAAGAGTATCAATTGGATGATATTGGTTTTGCATTTGTGCGCAAATGTATAGAGACTTTAGAGAATCGTGGTTTAGAAGATGAGGGCATTTATCGTAAAAGTGGTGTGGGTACTAAAATATCAAAACTTTTGGCTTTGGGTATGGATCGTAAGAAGGCTGATAGCGTTTTTAATGATGAACAATATCGTGATCTCATGGAGAGTAACACCATAGCCAGTGCTTTGAAAACCTATTTGCGTAATCTTAACGAACCCTTAATGACCTATAGGTATCACAGTGGTTTTATAGAGGCAGCCAGTAAGTTTATAATAAATTTTGTTTGAAATTCAGTGTTAAATGCTTAAATATTTCAGAACAAGAGAATTTAAATCAACGTGTTCATGAAGTCCATAAGTTGGTACACAAATTGCCTCAATCGAATTTGGAAATGCTTGACATGGTCATTAGACATTTGACCGAGTAAGTGGGCTTTCCCTTTCCATAGTTTTTCAAATGTTTCATTTTCTTTCTCTCCTTTTTCAGAGTCTCTCGTAAATTTGAGAAAAACAAAATGTCTGTCTTCAATCTGGGCGTGGTATTTGGTCCCACTCTCTTGAGACCTCAAGAGGAAACCGTAGCTGCCATATTGGATATTAAATTTAACAATATTGTTATTAATATTCTCATCGAAAACTATGAACGCATATTCAAAAATGATCCCAGTTCAGTGGGCGCTCACATCCAATCGAATTCGAGCAGTCCTCCCGTACGTGTGCCTCGTGCCAGTCAAGCCAATAAGTCGTTATCGGCTGGAGGTGGTGGTGGTTCAGTGGGTCGTAATTCCATGTATTCTCCGCAACAAGTCTACCGTGTGGTGACAAAATCAAATTTCACCGATTCTCCCATGTCTTCGAGTTTACAAAACATTCCTAATGGCATGATTTATGGCACAAGTGGCGGTGGTGGTGGTGGAGCTAATGGTAGCGGTGGTAACTCGGGTGTGATTACCTCGAATGGTACTAATGGTGGTGGACTTTTGGCTGCACATGCCACCAATGGTGGTGGCAGTGGTTCCAAAAGTTTAGGTATGAGTGTAAATATGGGCAGTGTTAAGAATTTGCATTCAATGTCGCAGAGCGACATCAGCATGCGTCGTAATAATACCAACGAAAGTGTTTATGGCATCTTGTCGGCCAACACTAATGGTGGTCTAACAGCTCATCATGCCACACCGGCTAATGCCACTAATTTAAGACATGATTATCTAATGGCCACCGCCACACCGGCCTCTACGTCCATTTACAGTACGAATACCTCCGGAAATCGCATTAGTTTAAATAATGTCTCGCCACCCACATTGGCCATGCGCAAAGAAGCTTTATATGGTACAGGTAGTGGGCCCCAGCAACATCCACCAGTCCAGCTGCAGCGCAGCAATCATCTGCCATATGCCTCTAATAAACATTACCCATCGGGTGCTGCTGCCTCAACATCTAGTTCCAACGAAAGTGTATGTGATTCTCTATCATCAACGAATGGCGGCGGCGGTGGCGGGGGAGGCGGTAGTGGTGGCGGTGTAAGCTCCAGTCGTTTATTATCCGCCCGCGGTTCCATCGATTATGTGCCACATTCCTCACAGGCCACATCTTTATCCACACTATTGGGCTCTCAGGTGGATGATGTGGTAACAGCAACTGCTGCTCCTTCTATGATAGTGGGCAGTACGGGTAGTTCATCAAATGAATATGGTACGACACCGCAAAAAGTACATCGCAATAAAGATGTTACCCAAATTAAGAGAGACTTAGAAGCGGGCACAGCGTAAGTTTTCTTATTTGGAAATTAAGTTTACATTGAAATAAATTCTATTGATATTTTTAGGCGAGTACGTACTTTGTATGCTTGTTTGGGTGAGAGCGAAGGTGAACTATCATTTGAACCAAATCAAATTATAACAAATGGTAAGTGGAGATTGTAGAGATTCTGATATTAAATGATTTAATGTAAAGCGAATTTATCTTTAGATCTTTAGTTAATAAAGATCAGAAGATTATTAAAAACTTTTAAAATCAAAGATCAAACTTAACTATGGTTCAGACTATGATTAAACTATAGTCCAGATTTAAACTATACTCCAAACTATACATTAATATATAATCTAGACATAAGATTAATATATATTCCAGACTATAGGAATAACTATTCTTAAGACTATAGGTAAACCTATATTCCAGACTACAGACTATAGATTAAACTATACTTTAGACTTTAGATTAAATTATACTCCAGATAATATATAGAACTTTAACCCAGACTAGAATTGAATTAATACTAAACTAGAACTATACTTGAACTTTACTTGAGTTCAAGTAGAACTGAACTAGAAGCGAATTAGAACTGAACTAGAATTAATCTAGAACTTAATTAGAACTAAACTTAAACTTATCCAGAACTTAACTAAAACTGAATTACAGTTGAACTAGAACTGAACTAAACTGAACTCAACTAGAGCTGAATTAGAACTGAAATAAAACTGAAATAGAACTGAATTTTACTAAAATTGGGCTTAAACTAAACTTAAGTTGAACTAGAACTGAACGAGAACTGATCGTGAACAGAACTAGAACTAAACCAGATCCAAATTAGAGTTGAAGTAGATCTAATTGTACTGAATTAAAACAGAACTTAACTAAAGAATGAGAGACATGCTTGTTGCTAATTCTATTAAATTAGAAAACTTTTAAAATAATTAAATAAATTTGTATTATTTCTAATTTGAATTTAGTGGGTTTTTCACATGAACCTGGCTGGTTGCAAGGTACATTAAATGGTAAAACAGGACTTATACCAGAAAACTATGTTGAACACTTAAAACCATACCATTAGTCATGTAAGTCTAATCATCAATTAACTTTATCTTTATATAGATAAACTATATACTATATATATATATATATATATAATAAACATATATAAATAAATACATAAATATTTAATTATTATATAATATAAAACATATAAATTAAATAATTAATTAGTGATAAATTGAATTAATTTATAAAAAAAGGAACTAAATTAAATTAAATTAAAGAAAAACAATGAATTATTAAAACAAGAAAAAACCACAACAAAAAACAACAAATGTGATGTTTTGCAAAAAAAATTATTAGAAATTCAAATTATAAATTTTGAATTTAGAAAAAAAACTGAAGTAAATTTAGAGAAAAAAATTGAAACCAAAATTTAAATTTAATAAATGTTTTCTAAAGAATTAAAAACAATGTAAAATAAACAAATAAAAAAGCACAAAATTTGTCATTAGTTTAGAAATTTTTAATAAAAATGGAAATAAATTTAAACAAAAAAGGAGCTAAATGTTGAATGTGAATTAAATTAAAATTTTCCATAGAAATTTTTAAATGTTAAAATTTAGAATTTCTAAATAAAAAAAAAACAAATTAAGCAAAAGAAAAATTCCTATAAAAATTACAAAAAAAAATACCAGTTTACTTTAAAAAAAATTATTGTTATTTTTTTAAGAAAATTGAAAAAGGAATTATTTTAAAATTTTGCTAAAAAGATTTTGTAAGAATTTTAATTTCGAAATTCAGATTTTTTTTTTTGACTTTTAATACAGTCCTGAACAAAACTGTTGGCACAGCAACAAGTACTTTATGTTTTATCTTAATTTCTCAGTCATTATAACCAAATTTTAGAAGAAAATATCGTTAATAGTGAATGCAACCATAAGTGGTTTGACTAATACAAATACTAAGTGACTAATGGAATTTTTTTGTATACAATATATCATTATGTGTCAATTCTAATCGGCTAAAGTGACAATTTGTTGATATAAAACAAACTGGCGAAACTGAGCGAAACATAATCTTTCACCTGCATAACCAGAGCAAGTTATATGTCCAGATAAATCTCATAATGGAATGAAAATTAATCCTAAAAAAAAATATCGAAAGCTTAATTGTTGCTGAAGTCCAACAAAAATATTCGCCCTATTACTGTTCCTAGAGTGCTGCATTAAGCTTCTTTATAATGCTCCAGTTGCTAAACGTAAATCACTTATCTCTTCAATAAACCAAATTAAGCGTTTAGATTATGCGCAAGAGTTTAAAAGTAAACAGGTGCTTTTCACCGTTGAAAGCAAATTTTATACATTATGATGGTAATGATGGAGAATATGAAAAATAAAATCTTTCTCCCACTGTTTACTGGGCTGTATATCATCTACATCTATTTAATTACATCTATTTAATTAATGAGCGGAAAATTAAATTAACAAACAAGTTTCACATACCAACAAGACAACGATCCAAAACGTTGAGTCCATGATGTGCATATGTGGCTCATGACCTAGAGTACCAACCATAAACTCCAGACCTCAATCTACTGAGCATTTGTGGAAAAAACTAGACAGACGGGTCAAGAAGCGACTAATTTCAAATTAATCTCATCTTCAAAAGGCGTTAAAGGAAGAATGAATAAAAATCGTGGAGGAAGTTACATGTAACAATTTAGTCAATTCAATGCCAAAGCTTTTGGATAAAGTTATAAAGCAAAAAGTCTTTCCATTGGGTGTACCAATACTTTTGTTCGTCAAAATCTATTTCAAACACCTTTTTATACCCTACACCACCGTGAGTGGTTGGGGTATTATGTGTTTGTCGAGATATTGTATACCGTTCGACACAGAATCATTTTCTGAGTCGATTAAACAATGCCTGTCCGTCTGTCTGTCCGGCAAGCTATCCATGTTTCGTTGTGTATATTCTAAAGGTCACTTCTTTGGCTCTGGGAGGAGGCCTATTGAAATCGGTCATATTCGGTCTAATATGTCAGATAGCTCCCATACAAATGTCCTTTCGGAATGGGGTTTTAGGATGATGAAAGTTTTATTTATATAATTATAGCGATTTCTACGAAATTCAACAAAAATACGTACTATGGTATTCTAAATCGATATGCAAAATTATGAGTGGGTCGATTCATAACTTTTTATACGTCTCATACAAGCTCCCTTCCAAAGATCCCTTTGAGGGAAATAAATCTTCCATATACGTCAAATTAATATAAATAAAATCTAAAATAAATGTTCGAAATTATACGAGGGTCAGTTCATCATTTCTTCTACCTCCGACCATTTCAAACGCATAAATTTCACATAAATGTTAGTATAATAAACATAAATCATAAAAGTTAATTATACGAGGGTCGTTCACCAATTTTTCCTAACTTTCATTTACAACCACTATTGTGGTTTGTAAAGTTTTTAAAGTGTTTAAAATTGGGAATAAAGAAAAATACCCCTGCTGTGCCAATAGTTTTGTTGGGGACTGTATATTATTTTTTAATAATTTATAAAAAATAAAAAAACTATAATTATAATAATTATTTAATAATAATTATTCTTAAAACAAACCCAAGCTTTTACGCACATTTTTACATGTTATTTATATGAAAAATTGAAAAAAAAACGGAAACAAAAATGTAAAAATTTATATAAAAAAATTTATAATTTGTAAAAAAATATTTATTTATGAATTTCTTAATTAATTAAATGCTTAAAATAATATATATTATTGATATTAAATATATAATAAACTGAGACTAACCCCTCCCCCTGCCCCTTTTTGCAACCCCTTTAAACCTCTTTACTACCCGTCTCTCTTTAACTCTCTATGTATTTAAGCTAAAAAAATTATTGTTGTTGTATTTAATAAAATTTATTAATAATCTATTTCCCAAAATCAAGCTTAATTATTTGAAAAGAAATTGAAAAAAGAAATATTTTTGCTATAAAAGATTGTCTATATAATTTATATATAAAAAAACAAATGAAATGATTAACTAACTAAAACGCTTAATTTGTATATAAAACTTGAAATTTTATAAAAAAGAAAACAATTTTTAACTATTTTATTGAAAAAGTCCAAAAAAAGCTGAAGATTAAAGATAAAATTAAAAAAATTAAGAACTTATTTTAAACGATTTGGAAAATTAGGGTCATCACAGTTTCAAATTTTAAAGAATTTTTTTCAGAACTCTGTCAGATATAAAACTGAAATGTGTATTTTGAAAATGTATCAATTTAATTTTTTATTTAAAATTTAAAAAATCGAAAATCTAATGAATAATTTCAAATTTTTAAAAATTGATATAATGAAATGCTTTGACCTTTAGAAGGTTAATTAAAATTAAACTTTTTTCTTAATATTGTTATACCCTACACCATCATAGGTGGTTGGGGTATGATGCGTTTGTGCTTAAGTTTGTAACGCACAGAAAGAAATATTACTACCACCATTTTAAGTATTCGTTCGACTCAGAATCACTTTCTGAGTCGATTTAACGATGTTGGTCCGTCTTAACGACTGCCTGACTGTCCATGTAAACCTTGTGAACAAAACGTAGGACACATTTTTAAATATATCTTAATGAAATTTGGCATCTATCATTATTTCGCCTCAAGAACGATGCCTATTGTAGTTGGTGATGATGGGTCCATTATTTCATCTAGCCCCCATACAAATAATCATCCCGGAATGGGCAATTTAAGATCACAAAAATTCTAAGTATAAAGCAATTTTAATGTAATTTGGCACAAATTAGTTTTTTAATATTCAAAAACGTTGTGCCAAATTATACAAGGATCGGTCCATTATTTCTCATAGGTCCCATACAAACCTTCTTCAAATATCACTTTGAAGGGCTTAAATCTCACATATACATTAGTATTGTAATAAGAATTATATAAATTAATAAATAATAAAATAATAAAATCAATGTGCGAAATTTTTTCGAGGGTCAGTTCATAATTTCTTCTAGCTTGCATGTAACGCGCACAGAAAAAAGCCTTTAAGAACGTAGTAATCCCACATACTGTACATTTATGCATAAATTAAAAAATACTTTATACGAGGGTGGTTCATTAATTTTTGGTAGCTACCAAATATAACCAACAGTGTGGTGCAGGGTATGTAATAGACGGGATTGACCGAGTATAACTTCTTATTTATTTTGTTGTTGTAACTGTTGGTCGTTCTCTCTTATGGGAAAAACTTCCGATTAATAAAGCTGTCACTAGCTTGACAACCTATGGTCGAGTGTAAATCGGGTCCTTCCGAAACGGAGATCCAATTGTCATATTTTAATGACTATTAAAATTTTAAAAAACTGAAATTTGTATTTGAAAAACGAATAAGATTTTAATTTGCTCAGATCGTTAGACGATTTTATAGGAATCTTTTATTGGATCTTAATAAATTTTAAATTAAAAAAATATCAATTAAATTAATTTCTAAGAAATTTTTACTTATTTCTTGCTTTTAGGTGATAATTATAAAAAAAAACAAAATTAATGCAGATTTAAAAAAACGTTAAAGGATTCTTCACTTACTGCTAAAAATAAACCGATACTTTTAAACCGGTTCATGAATCGACTTTTTGGAAATAAATTCAACTTTGATCGGAAATTTACCATAATGATAGCAAAGGAATGTGACATTATAACTTCGGCAGTTTGGGAATCCATAGGCGAAAATATAAGGACGCATAGTGTGGTACTTCGGACCCAACTTAAAATGCATTTTCTTTTCTTATTTCTCTTATTATTAGTTTCACATTCAATTTCAAAAATGTTTTAACACTTTATAAAATATATATATATCCAAAATTATTGCCTCGATCTTGTTCAAATTTTTTTCATTAGTTAAAAACAGCATTATTTATAAAAAAGATGGATGTCAATACCTCCACTAAATTAAAAAATAATTAATTTTCAATTTGAAAATTTAAAAAACTAAGAATTTCTGCGCTTCTTTGTCCCAGCAAGTGAATTCACTTATTTTTCTGAAGGGCTTCATTCTCATGAGAATGTCTCAGTTTAAATTTTGTATCGAAAAATCCTAAAGATCCCTGTACAAAACCTTTCGAATCTGAACCTGTTTTAATAAAAATTTTCTAAAATTATTGCAATTTCAATTTTTTAAATTCCTCCAAAATTCATATTCCTGGATCATATACAAAAAAAAATCAAGTCAATTCCTTTCGAATCTTCGGCTTTACATAAACCCAACGTTCAATGCTTCATGTATATTTTTTCAAATGTGCATTGTGGAGTATTTGGATCATATCAAGTCATACCAAAATTTCACGAATAATGTTAATGTTCACCTCCGAAGTCAAAAGTTATGCCTTGATGTGCATTGTAAAGAATGGAGGGACGGGAATATATCATCCTATATTCTGAGAGATTTATTTAACATTCTAAAAAATTTCAAAAGATCATTTTCTGATTTAAAATTTGTCAAATTATACATGATGATTTAAACGATCTCTAGAAATTCTCCAGAAAGTCATCTGCTTTGGAATTTTTGTGATCCAACGAAAATGTTTCTTTAAATCAGAATTGAAGATAATGGATTTCCCTAGTTAAAGAAGTGAATAAAATCTCCGGGTACTAAAAATATACGATTAATGAAATAACTTTTAAAATTGGATCTACGCTGCAGAACGTTAAAAGTAATGATCGGTTTATCAAGCAAACAACAAATGCTTTAAGCGTAAGTCTTTACCCAGGAAAGAACTATCCGATAGACCCAAACTGTTACAACAACAAATATAAGAAAAATGGGAAAAAATTGCTTGGAAATTCTGTAATTTTCAATTATTGACCAGTGTTTCGTAAAATGGGAGCGGTCAGATATTTCAGGATGTTTCTTTTCGAAGACATGTGAGCCCCAAAAAAGAATCAGTAATATGGAAAAAGAGTCGCACAAATTTTCATTGTGAACATTTGAAATACGATTTATATGCTTTATAAACGAATATATAGATCGACCTTTTCAACTTTGTCAAATATTTAATTTATTCTATTTTAAGTCGAATTAAAGATATCGGTTGTTGCGACAATTCGGCTTTACCCGATAGTTCTTTATTGAGGGAAAAATGCGTATGATACAGCTAATCTTTGACTCGAGTCGTTACGGAACGGAAATTTAATTCTCATTCGTCCGACTGGTTATCCATATAAACTTTCTGAATTTAATTAAGGTCGAAATTTCCTTAAGCCGAAGGACAATACCCATTTAATTTGCCAATCTAGCCCATATGGATCCGAATTCCTTGTATTTTATTTAAATTTAACTTTATTTTTTTTTAATTATTTAAAATCAAAATTCGTTAATTACAACAAAAAAGTTTTTAAGCTTTTTTTTTTTGGACATTTTCAATCGAAATAATTTTAAGTTCCATTATACAAATAAACCAACAAACCATAATGACACCGATTTATAAACAACAGCAAATTTAAAGAAAAACTAACCTAAAAAGGGAAATAAAAATATTGAAAACAAAAAATTCCATTAAAACATTTATTTTTTAAAAAGTATTTAAAAAAAAACAAATTAATTTAAATGTGATATTTAATTATTTCTATGCAAATTAAAAAAATATTAAGGAAAAAATGAATAAAACCAATAAATCCCCTAAATAAAGCCAAGTTCAAAATTTTATCTGAATTTTTTCCAAAATAAACATAACCTAAAAAACCATTCCATTTTTTATGTTTACAATCCCCCTTTAAAAAAATTTATAAAAATTCCATTATTTTCTTTTTTACAAAAAATATGTAAATAATTTTTTCTTAATTTTAATTATTAAAAAAATTGTAAATTTTGAAATTTTTTTTTTCTTGTAATATAAATAATTTTATTATTTTTTTAATTATAAAATACTTTTTTAATGAAAAAAAAAAAAAAATTTTAATTAAAAATTTTGTTGTTTAGCACTTTTTGTTTAAAAGCACAACAAATTTAATTTAAAAATTTTAAATATTTAAATTTAAAACAAAATCAAATTGCGCCTTATTAAAATTTATTATTTAATTTAAAAAAATATTTTAAATTTTATATAAAAAATCTATTTTGTAAATATTTATCAATAAAAATTTTTTGCTTAATTATTTTTTATGTTTAAAATTAAAAAATAAATTTCCATTTATTTTTTTTTTTTTAATTTTTAAAATTCCTCTTGTTATATTTTTGTTGTTAATAATAATTTTAATTATTTACTTTTTTAATAATAATTTAAAAATTTAAATAAAAAATAATATAATTTATTTTTAATTAAAAAAATTATAATAATTATAAATTAATAAATATATTAAATAAAATAAATGATAATTATATATAAAAATTAAAAAAAAAATAAAATAACATTAAAATGAACAACCCACATGCCACTATTAATTATTATCTATTAATTATTAATTATATTCTATAAATGTAAATTTTTATTAAAAATAAAAAATAAATCGAAAAAAAAACAGAAAATTATAAATATAAAAATGAAAATAATCTAGTTATTGTAATATGTGAAGTAATAATTATTAAAGAAAAAAATAAAAGAAAAATTATACTGAAAATAAATTATATAAAAAATAAAAACATCAAATGAGTTTTAATTTTTTCAAATTATTGGTCCCTTTAAAAAAAATATTCCATTATTAACGAAAAATCTTACAAATTCGACTTTGTTCCTTTTGTGAATGAATATCCCAAATTCTGAGCTTTAAAACAGAATACCCTTTCAAAAAGTCCTCATATTTTCTAAATCATCTGGTAATGGATTTTTCCAGACCTGCATTAAATGTAGACTCTATAGACCAAAATCCAAACAAGTAAGAATGTCTTAGTCAGTCAAGCTTAACTATGTAATATTCTATATCACAATGTTGGACCGAGTGAGGTTGAACTGGCAGTTGAATAGATGTCGTGTATCATGTGGTTCTTGACCACATACAGAACTTAGGTTTGGGACGGCACATGTGACTAAAAGGCATTGAGCCCGTTGCTGCATGCAACGGTTGTGCCAGAACTATTCTTGTTGACTGTGGGCGGCCTCCAAGCACGACATTCATACAGTAACATATACGAATTCTGATCCAATGAATCTTGCACATATCTATGTATGATATGTTCCTTTATACGAATATCGGCGGCAACTCCAATTGTGTAATATTGAAGTTAAGATGGTTTCTCCGATGACATCCTAGAAGGAAATGCTTACTTAGCATTTCATTATGTTCCTTTATTGGAAGGATCTTTGTTTCCTCATTATTATATACAACACGTTATAGTTCTTGAGGTTGCTTTGGATATTTTTTCACTACGTGTCACTTAGCGATGGTGTCCACACTGGAGCAGCATAATTCGCCACTGGCCGAAAAATATATATATAGCCAATTAGGTTTCTTTATCCATACCCCAAGTACTGCCGGCTAATTCCTTGAGGTCCTTATTTCTACTTCGCATCTTGTTCGTGATTGTAGTAGCATTTGCTGAAGAAGTGAGTAGGCTATCAAATGTAACTCCCAAAATTTTTGGGTGGAATTTGCACTCTATCTACCGTGATGCCTAAATTCACATTCACCTCTTTTGTCCATGTGGTGAACAGTGTTGCAGTTGATTTCGCTAGTTTCAAGTTTCGTGCAGTGAAAAAGTTGTAGATTTCGCTGTGTAACATTTACCAAACAATATAGGTCATCAACTATATGGCCCTTAGCCATTATCGTACAGTCATCTGCATATGTTATCATGTCTATTCCAGGTGAATGCGCTGGGAATTTTGAGAAGTAGAAATTAAACAAGAGTGGTGGTACTCCCTGTTCAACTCAAGATTCAACGAATGACTAAGTGGTCGTCAATCACAATCTTCATGTTATTCGACAATGAGGACTGCAGAATGTCCTGGAAGAGAACTTTATGACGTTTTCACATTCCCGCGACAGCCGGTTCTTCTTACAGGAATGACCCAGCCTCGTATATTATATAAATAAAAATCTTAATTTGGCCAATTCATTTTACAATACCAACGTATATGTGTGATTTGTAGCCTTCAGGGAAAAAGGGAGCATGTATGGGACCTATGAGAAGCATTGGACCAACTGTCGCATAATATGGCAAATCGGTTTAAAATATCGTAAAACTAATTTCTGTCAAATTTCGTTAAAATAGTTTTATATTTAGGATTTTAATGAGCTTAAAACTTCATTCCGGAAGGACACTTGTATGGAAGGTACCGGAAATTTTGTACCGAACATGACCAATTTCAAGAGGCTTTGCCTTTGGACCGAAATAATAAATTTCATCAAGATATTTAAAAAATTGCAACCTGTAAAGTGTTTACATGTACAGCAGTCGAACGGACGGAGACGGGCATCGTTAAATAATTCTGAGTCGAACAGAATAATGAAATTTTTACTGTATGTTACGAAAGTAGTCTCAATACCGAAGGCTGATCAAATTCAATATTTTGCTACTGAAAACTATAGATTATAGATTTAGACGAAACTGTTTGGAATAAATAAACTACGATATGTTCTGGAAGGTATGTTTTAAGGTTTTTATAGTGCTTTCTGTCATGTAGCTCGAACAGTTAGTCCATCTCCATTTAAAATCTCTTTTTACAAGAACGCAATATCACTACAAAGGCATAAGCTCCGTGCAGTTTGGAGGATTTGTCTCCCTTGGTACAAGTACCACATTATTGTCTTAATACCACTCAAGGGACTGTATACCAAAGTGACCGTACTCCAAGTCAGGCCAAAAATAGGAGACCCATTATAAAATCTTTTGAATGGAAATGACCAGCTTTTGTAAACATTTCTTAATGTAAATTTCGGTATTTATAGAGCTCGTTTTAAGAAGTGATTGGCTTCTATTGCCGCAACCGCATATTGCTTGCTATACCAAGAACTTTTTGGGAAATTTTGACAGCTTTTGGGTCCTGAACTTTTATTACGGTTATTCATTAAGGCGGTTAATTATAGAGCGTAGACAAACTGTATGGAAGATAGAGTGAGATGGATATCGGTCACTTAATAGGTAGAACTGTACTCCCATTTGAGTTTATTTTGCAAATGAATGTTTTATGAGGGTTATAGTAAATTATGGACCGATCTCCATGGTTTCCTGGTTGTGTCTGTACTAAATTAACGAAATATTAGCAAATGCACTTTAAATGATTCTTGGAAGTGATTCTACATGGAAGCTACCTGAATGTTGGAACAAAATGCTTCGTCCTTGGGCAAAAAAATGGTTGGGGTATTATGCGTTTGTGCAGATGTTTGTAACATGTAGAAATAATGGTGTTACACCTTTAAATACACCGTTCGATTCATAATCATTTTCAGAGTCGATTTAGCAATGTCCGTCTGTCTATCTGCTCTCCAATTGGCTGTTGTTGTAAACCTTGTGAACAGTCTACCGGTCGCAATTTTTGAGATATCTCGATTAAATTTAGTAAAAATTATTTTATTCAATATATCAGGTAACTCCCATACAAATGTTCCTCCCGTAATGACGGTTTAAGGCCATAAAGGTCCTAAATTCAAAGCAATTTAAACACAATTTAGCACAAGTAAGTCTTATGACATTCTACAACAATGTGCCAAAATATGCGATGGTCGGTTAATTATTAATCTTAGATCCCATTTAAATCCCCTTTCAAATATCTCTATGAAGGGCTAAAATCTTATATAAACATTGGTATTGTAATAATAATTGGTAATGTAATATAAACAAAAATCGATGTGCAAAATTATGCGAGGGTCGGTTCATAATTTCTTGTAGCTCCCATAAAACCCTCCAGAAAAATTAATTTTAAAACTCATAAATTTAACATAAAATAGTTACTTTTACAATTATAAATTGCATACAAATTATACGAGTGCAGTTCATAAATTATTTGCAACTACAATTTTTAATAGTTGGCCTTGAGCGACATTCTAACTTGTTTTTATATGTCTCCATTTTGCTGAGCAACAAAAAATTTTAAAAGTTCCGCAAAAGAACAACTTCAAATAGTTAAAATTTCCCCGCTTATTTTATTCCCAAAATGTGCTTAGGTGGCAACATTATTTTGTAAGGTTTGTGTCTTTGATATTAATGTGGTTGATTTGTTATATAAAATACTACTTTATTTCATTTATAGATGTCGCCTTTTTATAAAACTTCTCTACATACCTTGAATTTTAGTTGTTTTCTTTTGTTGGCGGAAATTCTTCATGGTGGGCACTAATATTATATTGCAGACTTTAATTTATTATATAAATCTTTAGATATATATTTTTTCAAAACCTTTTTAATATATTTTCTAATTTTGAATTTGAACACTAATATTTTTGCACTTTTTTTTTTATTAAATGAGAGATTAACTGGCATTTTTGCCTTTTCATTTTGGAGCAAATTTACGAATTGCACCTGGAAAAGAAGTAAAAGAAAAGAAAATAAAAACATATGTAACGAATGACAACAAAAAATTCTTAACACACGTTTTTCATTAAAAATTTTAACTCAAGTATTATTTGATTTCTTTTGTGATCAAGTCACCTTTGTAAAACATTATCTTAACTTTCAAACAAATGAATATATTGGTTAACTGATTAAAATGAGTGATCGGAAAAAATTGCTTACTAAAATTATTAAATATTTGCAACAAAACCCTATTTGGTCCTACCAAATTTTGACCAAGCATTTAAAGGTCTGCCGTCAAATTTTTTTCAAACTTGTCCGTTGATAGAAAATGGAATGGTCCACATGAAAAAATAGAAAGCATTTCCAAGAGATGTCCCAACATATCCGTAAGAAAAGCGACCAGGTTAGATCAGGACTCTGACTATTTGGTATGAAAAATTAAAACGAATGCAGATTTAAAATATACAAGACTCGAAAAGTTCCTGAGGAACGCTGCTAAAAAATTAGAGGTCAAAAACGGAGCACGAAAATTTAAGTCAAACTGTATAAACAAATATTCTTACTGCATAATACACGACAATATGTATGTTGTGGCAGATTTTTCAAAACTGCTTGATCAAAAATTTTATGTTCCTAATGCTCGAGGGAATGTTTCAAAAAAGTTTTGGATCTAAAAGCAGTAAAAATTTGCAGTTGAGGCAAAAGAAGCCAAACATTTGTTTGACTCTATTAATACCGATATTTGCATAAATTCCAATAATAATTTCAATGAAATAAAAGAAATTAAACTCTAAGTTTAGTAGTTCATTTGTATTAACACGTGTGTATGTTAAGAATTTTTCGATCTCACTCCTTATATATGGAAATATCATCAAACATATTTATAATTCTTTTACATAAATCTAGATCTACTTACCTTGATTTTTTTCGCTGTTTATCTTCTTCCAGTGAAATATTTTATAACTACACATTTTTTCTATATTCAAAGGACTTTTAAGGATTTTTTCGAAACCTTTTTTTATTTAAAAATTTCAATTTTTAACACTTATTTACTTTATTTACTTTCACAACACTTTTTTTACTTAATTTGCCGAATGCAATTATATAGCAATGAATGAACATAATGAGCATAATGAACACCTGGAATAAAGAAGGATAAAAATAATTATTTTAACATGAATTTTTTATCTTAAATATAAATGAAACTAAATTTAAATGACAAATTAAAAAATATAAAAATACGATTTTAGCTAAAAAAATCAAAAAATTTGCAACACTTTTCTTCTTAGCCAACAGTCATATTCATTTGCATATGTATATACAGCTGTGGACATCAGTGTTGCCAATTCTTGAGGAGCATTAGTGGCTATAGAATTTTATTCAAAACTTTGCACAAAATTTCAATTAAAAATAAAATTAATTCATTTACATTTCAATATCTGTTTAAAAGTTTAAACTAGACTGAAAATGGCTAAATTTAGCCACTAAATGGATAAATTGGCAACACTGGTGGGCATATAAATGTTACAACCTAAAATGATTCATTAATTAATGATTTTTTAATAAAATTTAAATAACTACTATTTTTGTCTTCTGAATATTTTTTCTTTAAGATAGAATATTTACCGTATATTTACGGACTTATAAAATGAGGCAAAAACTTTAAAATATTCTCCCATAAATTCATATTTATATTTTATCTACTTCAAAAAAGAGTTTATAAAAAATAATGATTTGCAAATTGGACCACAAAGGAGGAAAAACAGATCACATAGGAAGTGCACAATTATATGAAAAAGGTGGTGGAAATTGCTGGAGTAATCGCATGTGTTTCAAATCCTGAAATATTAACAAATGATAAATGTCAAAAACCAAGGTCTTGAAAAACCGATTCTCGACCAGATGCAACAAAGCAAATATTTTTGGACGAATATCGAGAAAACATTCACTTCACACAAAAAAAAAAACTTGAAGCAAAATCAACGTTAAGCATAGTTGATTTTAAACAACTTTAATTTTTTTTAAATTAAACTTTTTTAAGTTTGTGGAGAAATAATGTTGTTCATATTAGAATTATTCGGTATTAATTTATAAAATTATACAACGATAATTAAAAAAAAAACAATTAAGTTGTACAATTTCAAGGTGGAATAAACTGTATATATTGAGAAATAATGTTGAATTAACATTTTTTGTATGAAGATTTTCAGTGATGATTTTGCTTCAAGTTTTTTTCTGTGTGTACTTAAAAAAATTATTTCAAATCGAATATCTTTCGCTAGAATTTATAAAGAAAAACCCATAAAGTTTTGAAAAATCGCGTAATGGAGTGATGAAATAAAAATTAATAGAATGGACACGAATGGTAAACTTTTTGTGCATCATCCCAAAACCCAAGAATTTCATCCTTTCTTTACCCAGCCCAGTGGTGACAGCATTATAGTTTAGGAAAATTTTTAACATATGGAGCTATTCGCTTTCGTGTCTATGTCAGTTAAGTGGATATTTATGCAGGATAATAATCTCAAACATTCATCAAGAAACAGTTAATAGAAAATGGTACCATTTAAATGTCCATAACTGTAAATTTATATCTACATACCTTGATTTTTTCGCGGTATATCTTCTTCTCAATATTGCCTACTTTTTCATATATTTAACTGATTTTTAGGGATTTTCTTAAAACCTTCTTTATTTATTTAATAACTTTAATTTTGAACACTTATTTTTATTTTCACGCCACTTTTTTAATTAACTTTTTTTGCTGGTTGCAATTAAATATTGCAAATTATAAACAAATTGCACCTGAAATAAAAAAAAATAAAAATTTTATTATTAAAACATCGGAAAATTTATTTTTCATATAAATTAAACTACATTTTAGTAACAATTAAAATATTAAAAACAAAACGATTTTAGCTAAAAGAGCAAAACCTCAAAGTTGTGAATACTTAAAAGCATTGTAGCCATTAAATTCTTAAGTCATTTTCTTTTCCTATCAAGATTTTCATCACGATTTCTTAGTTGTCACATTGTTAACTGAAAGTTTCAAAAACGCACTGATCTTTAAAGCTAAATACAACACTGCGATAGAGTTTAAAGTAAAAGCTTTCAGACACATACCCGCAACGGATGCAACTACTTTTTTAATAGATTAAAATTATGAGAGTGGAAAAGAATAAAATGCAAAAAATGTTTTCATTTGTAATTTATTCTTCATATTCTATTATCATGTTCTTTTAGACCGAAATTCGACTCTGTTCTTGGCACAACTTTAAATTGTTCGCTAATTCAAGATTTTTCTAAATAAAATTTAAATAACTATTTCTTTTGGCTTCTGAATGTTTTTTAAAGAATTTGCAGTTGAAAGCTTCGCGCGTTAATTTACTTTTCTGTACTAAAACATGCGCATGCTCACACGAAACTTTACATGATTTTGACTAAATTTCATCTAAAAACTCTAAGCGATTTTCTAACTAAACTACACTTGTCACGAAACACGATTAACATTAACCCATTTTCTTTTTAGACTAACGAAGAAAAGAATGTAAAGGAATTTATATCAAAGAGGAGGGAACAGTTTGTAGTGCTTAAAAGCTTTATAATACATACACAGACGTCCTCTATTTGTTATTAAATTTTTGGACACACGATTTCAAAGTTGTCATTATTAAGAAACAATATCAAATCCACCAACCTTTTAAACACAAATTCATCACTGTCCTAAAAGCTTTTTTCTATACTAATCCATGCGCACACTCACATGACACTAAACACGAACGATTATGCGTGAAATTTCATTTCTAAAATTAAACGTGGACTCCACAGAGTCGAACAAATAAACACTTTATTTCATGAATGGAACATTTATGTTGCAATAAATTTTATTTTTCTTCTATTTCCCCGGATAAGGTACTCACGTCCAATATCATCCTCTATTTTATTGTACTGAATATGAGAAAGAGAAATTAAAAAAAGTAATGGAAAACAAAGCAAAAATTGGAACATTATTCACTAGAAATGAGCGATATTTTCACGACTGTAATTTAATCACTGTGATTGCTAAATCACTGGTAACTACAGTGACTGAAGTTATGAAATAACAGTTACTAATTATGTCATTCTTTCTTATTTTTTTGAACCGCAAAATTTTTAGAGGACGTGCTGAACATAAATTCGCGGTTCATCTAATATGGAAACTATTCGTTTGCTACATGGCACAATTTGAACTCTTATAGAGAACGGTGACTGCGATCACAGTCACCGTTTTAAAGAATAGCGATTTAAAAATCATTTTCACTGGGAACGTTATTAAAAAAAAGCAAAAAGCTTTCAGACATCTTTGCTCAGTAGTAACAGCAATTTCAACCTGTTTTCTTGTTAGACTAAGGATGAGAGAGTGGAAAAGAATGGGATGCAAAAATTTTTAAGAAGCTTTCTCTATCTTCTTTCATAGTTAATTTCCATCTTCTGTTAACAACTACAGTTTTATTTCAAGTTCCCATATTAATAATTAAAAACTATAAAAAATATCTAATTCATCAACCATTTTAGATCGTCATAGAGCTAAAAGCTTCTCGCGTTAATAATCTTTTCTATACAAATACATGCGCACACTCACACGACACTTAACAACGACGACACAAATGATTTTGCATAAACTTAATTTCTCGAATTTAAGGCGAAATATATAGAATCAAACAATTAAGCAGGTTTATTTTAATAATTAAACTCTGTATTTAATTTGAACTAAATTTTATTTTAATTTGAACACTTTTTCCCTTAAATTTTCCACTAAAATTACACGTGTCACAAAACACAAATAACTTCAACTCCATTTCTTATAAGACTAAAGAAGGAAAAAGTGAAAAGGCAACAGTTTGTGGTGCTTAAAAGCTTTCTTACACATGTTCTATTGACATCCCCTATTTCTAATTAGAATGTATTACATAATTTCTAGAGTTGCCATATTAAGATAAAAAGCGTACAAAATATCAAATTCACCAACCTTTTGAACACATATCCAACTCTGTCCTTAAACTAAAAGCTTCGCGCGTAACTTTTATTTTTTTTACACAAATACATGCGCACACTCACACGGCACAAAACAACGACAACACGAATGATTTTGCAAAATTTTCTTTTCACAAATTAAACGCGAAATTCATAGAAACAAACAATTAAACACTTTTATTTTATTAATTAAACACTAAATAACGTTTTGCACTAAATTTTATTTAAATTGAAACACTTTTTCCCATTAATTTCCCGATTAAATAACAAGCGTCGCGTAACACGTCTGATTTCAACCCGTTTTCTTATAAGACTAAAGAAAAGATGGAGAGTTATGGAATGAAATGCAAAAAGTGAGAACAGATATCTAATTAGAGTGCTTAACAGGATTGCCAAGTTTGAATATTATTGATAGTTTAGTGTTATCAATTAAAGTGAAGAATAGGAAACGGAAATTCGACTTTAATAATTATTCAGTAAATATTTTTTGTTTGATTTAAATTGAGATATAATTAGTTGTAATTTTTAATAATTGGAGTCGAGATAGAGTAAACTAATTAGTGAAAAGTCTTTTCACTTTATCTCTAAAATTCACATTATCAAGATTAAAAATTCGTATTTTTTGGTTTTATAAAAAATACAGCTAAATCATGAGCTCCGCTATGTATTTTTTATTTGTTTTTTTAATGCCACATATAATGGACTTGGCTACACTAAATTTATTTGAAAGAACTATAACTCCCACTCCTCTGTCCAATTCTTTAATTATTTCTTACTTAACTTTAAGAGAAAGAGATTTTTTTGGTTTATTTAAACTCATTTTAATAATATTTATACACACAACAAGATCACATGTAATAAAGTCAAAACCATAAGAAATCTCAATAAAAAAGCCAAAATAATGTTATTGTAAAAAATGTGTGTATAAAAGCGAAAAATACAAATAAAGTAATAACTGTCGTTAGACAAAAAATAACTAACAAAAACTTTTGATTTTACATTTTTTTAAATTCCGCGATCACTTTAATGATGTTGTCGAAGTTCATTTTTAAGAGACTCCAATGTAACAATTTATGCATTCGTTGTATCCGGTAAGTAATCTTAAAAAGTATTCCCGATTCCACTGTATTTAGGATTTAAAGAAGAACTTTATATTTACAAATTCAAAGAGCGTTCAGCATAGAAAAAACCGCATCGAAAGAAATTTTAATTATTAAATATTTAAAATTAATTATTTTCACTTTATTTATCTCACGAATATGAAAAGAATCTAAAATTTCCCTAAAGATTACAATAAAAAAATATATATTCGAAATCACATCAAACTAGTTTGTAACCACATGAAAGCACAAATCATATTTCGGAACGAAAACTTAAGGAGAAATTCTTGAAATACTTTATTTAAACTTGCACTTACAAGGACTGTAAATGTAAATAATTAAGCGTTTGCGTAAATAGGAGAGTTGCACAGTTCGATCCCGAGCCTGATCTTTTATTCAAATTAAGCGCATTTTTAGTAACCAATTCAAATATTCAATTTTTCGCCAATTTTAAGAATTAACGAAAATTTTCTTTATGATGAATAAATGTTTCGATGGTTGATATATAATCTACTTTTCATCACATCTACGCCCTTTTTCGTTGTATTTACTACCTTTTTTTGATTCAGTGTAGTGTTCAGAAATCTTGAAATTAATTCTGAAAAAATGGAAAATAATACTTAAAGTTGATTTAACAAAATTTTGTAACAACTTTAAATATTTAAAATTATCAAGTGAAATATTTAATTTTTGGATAAAACTTTAGTTAAAAATCGTGTATGATGCGATTTTTTTGCATACGGTCGATAATTCCTAAACATTTATTGTAATTAAATTTCCGTTTCCTTTCAATTATTTAGTTAACAACACTTAAATACCTAAAAATTATTTATCTTAAACATGGCAATCCTGTGTCAATTTCTACTTGTAAAATCTGTTCCCATTTTTTGCTTTAATTTGCAAATTTCTTTTCTCTCTCTTTCATCCGCAGTCTACTCGGAAATATTAGAATTAAGTTGTGTTTTCGCGACGCGTGCTTAAATTGAAGTCAAATTTAGGGCAAAATAAAGTTTACAGTTCAATTAACAAAATTAAAGTGTTTTATTGTTCGTTTCTATGAATTTCGCGGTAATTTTGTGAAGTGAACTTAATGCAAATTTATTCGTGTCGACGTTGGTGTAGTGTCATCTGAGCGTGCGCATGTATTAGTGTACAAAAAGAGTTAAATGAGAGAAGCTTTTAGTTAAAGGATAGAAATGCATTTATGTTCAAAAGGTTGGTGGATTTGATATTTTTAAGAGTTTTCTGATAGAAATATGGCAACTCCCAAATTATTTTTATAAAATCTAGTGGGGAAATAGATGATGATAATAGAATATGTAGGGAAATGAGAAAAAGCTTTTAATAGAACTTTCACATATACACAAAATCTGAAGGTTTTTTTTGCAAAATAAAAAAGTATAAGTGCTGCTAACATAACATTTTCTTAAAAGCGCGCAGTTTTCAAAAAAATATTTTTTTCGCAAAAATTGTATCGGTCAGAAAAAAGTTGTTTTTTGGTATACCGTTCGACTCTGGATCACTTTCTGAGTTGTTTTAACGATATTCTTGTGAACAAAATGCAGGCTGCAGTTTTAAAGACATCCTAATGAAATTTGGCGTATATCATTTGACGATGTCTTTTGAAATTAGTGATGTTATTTTATTTATTCTTTAAAACAAACATTTAAAAAATTATTATTATTTTTTTAATTAAAAATAACAAATTAGTCAATAACTAAAACAGCATTATACAAAAATTATTCATACTATTATTTCGACACTTATATAGCAAATTTTTAATATAAAATTTAATACACACAGAAAAAAAAACTTGAAGAAAAATCATCATTGAAAACATATTTAAATTGAGATTGATGAAAATCCACCATTTAACTTAAATTTTAAAAATCTTCAATATATTTATGTTTTCCTGTAATTATTTGAATTTGGTACTATTTGCGACCTTTCAAAAATAAACTTATTAACTCATTTTATAAAACCAAATGCACCAAATTAATATATAATTTTCAAATTTGGCTTTATGATTTTCCATTTTTTACCATCCTTTTTGGTACAATTTTCCTATCGAAATTTACTTCTTTCGATGAATTTAAAAAATATTAAAAAACTAATTACGATAAAATTACCAAATTACCGTATTTTATTCCCTTAACATAAATGTTTTCAAAAAGTATTAAATTTATATTTTAGATTCATTATTGTGAATTTTCGAAAGTAATAGTAATTTCTTCCATGTTTACTCTTTAAAAAGATATATTAGGTGCCACAAAAATTTGTTTCTTCCTAAATTAGGTGGTTTTTCAAGAAGGTACCAACCTTCAAGAAGGTACCAACCTTCAAGAAGGTACCAGCTTCTTTCTTGAGAGAAAAACGATAAATATTAAATCTTTTTAATGACGGTTCCTTTACCCCACAAACTCCCAAAAGTCCCATCTTCGTGAATCCACAGTTCAGACTTCAAGTATTACAGGCGTTACTTTTCTTTATATTTAGACCAAAATTGTTTTTTTTTTATTTTATTTTTAACACGTTTACTTTCAATAATAATATTTTATTGTTTATGAAACTTTTTCTTAAGAAGAATTTTTATTTATTAATTATTTTATTTATTTAAACATCCGTTTCCTTTCAATTTTTCAAAATTTTTATTAAAAAAACTTAAACATATTAATGCTATTATTTGAAGTTGACAGCATTGTTTTATTTTTAATTGCATATCTCTTCCTATTTTTCCATTTTTCTTCTCTCTTTCTCTCTCTCTCTCTGTGTTTCAGTTTAGTAATAATTAATTTTTTAAATCATTCCTGTCGTCGTTGTTTAGTATCGTGTGAGCATGCGCAGAATATAAAATTAACGCGCAAAGCTTTAAGCTCAAAACAGAGTTGAATTTATCTGAAAAAGGTTGGTGAATTTAATATTTTTGAAGTTTTTGGATAATAATGTGGCATCTTTGGAATTGTTTCTTATAAAATCTACAGGGAAATAGAATATGAGAATAGAATAAGAAAGAAAATGTTAAAAAGCTTTTTAAAGCACTTCCCCTTATGCACACAGCCAATGTTTAATTTTTTGCAAAAAAGTGTTAATAACTCTACCTTTTTAAAAAGGAAAAGTTTGGAAAAATGTTCTATTTCCGCAAAGAAAATAATTGTAATTTTAAAACTTTTGATCAAAAATAATAATAATAATAATAATAATAATAATAATAATAATAATAATAATAATAATAATAATAACCCTGTTGTCAATTCTTAAGGAACACAAGTGGCTAAAGCTGTATAAAATAGTAGGTAAAATGGTTCAATTTTATTTAATATTTAAACTAAAAGCAAAAATAACTCATTTATTTAAACATTTGTTAAAACATATTTCTTAAAAAGATATTATTAATTGAATTATTTAATTAAAGAATTATATTTTTTCATAAATAATAAATAAATATTTTTATACTGAACAGATTTTTATCATTTTTAGAATAATAATGAAGTACATATAGCATAATCTTAGTACAAAATTTCATTCCAATTTATCAATTTATAGTTGAAAATTCTACGTATGATCTTCTTTTGAATTTGGTCTCAGATATCGGTCTATATCATTAAATATACTAAACTTATTTTATTGGTTCTAAATAACAATTTTCTCAGGATAAAAATAAATTTCATTAAACTTTGTCAATTATTGTGGATGTGAGGATGCCAACAACAGGCAGACAGGTAGCTAAATCGACTCAGATTTTGTTTTAATGAATATAAATATAAATTATGGTTACTTAGATGATTCCTTCTTAGCGTTACACACGGAATGACAAAGTAAATATTCCCTCTTCACCAATTGTGGCGGTGTAGTGTATAAAAATAAAATCATCTCTAAAAACAGATTCGTCAAATACAATCGAATATATTAGTCTTCCTGCATTAAAAAAAAAATTACAACATTTAGCCCTTAAAAGGCTAAATTTACTGAATAATAATAATAATAATAATAATTATTATTATTATTATTATTATTATTATTATTATTATTATTGTTATTATAATTATTATAAAACTACAAAATAGATTATAAATATTTAATGATAAAAAGTCATAACAATTGAGGTCCCTAAATGTAATAGTTTTTGCAATTTAATTAAAATAATTTATCTACTTTTTAAATATGTATTTAAATATTTTATGTATATAAATATTTAATTATCATCAATAACGCAAAACGTTTATTTGGAATATCGAAAATTGCTACAAAATCCCTCGTCCAATATTTTTGCCTTAATAATATGAAAAATGCAAAAAGTATCTTCAGAAAAAACAAAAAGTACCACTCAATAACCACAAATTATGTTTATCCATTTAAAGGTATATACAAATTATTCCATTGGTTCAGGTTTATTTTGTCAAGGAATTCACAAAGTTCCATAATAAATTTCATTAGGTATCATTTAATGCCTTTCGATTAATTTGTATCTATTTCAAACTATGAATATTAAATTCCATGAACATAAAGTAATTGTTATTAACAATAATAGAAAAACTACTTTCAAAGAATCCTAAATAGCACCACAAAAGGGTTTAAGATTTTTTCTGAGCAATTGGATTCAGTTTTTTACTATCTATTTGGGTCTATGTATACATTCTTTCAAAAAGAACTTAAAATATGTACATTATTTGATATAAAAGATTTAAATGGTACCACATGATGTCCTAAAATTATTTTGTATCTACATATATTTATTTCATAAGTTAACTTATCAATCGCAAAGAATTAAAAAAGTACCAACATATTTTTTTTTTATTTTTCCCCTGGAAAAATAACATTTTTAGAATTGAATCTTCAAAATACGCGAATTTGGTACTATTTATGACCTTTTAAAAGTAAACATATTAACTCAGTTTGTATGACTAAATGTGCCAAATTAATATTTATTTTTGAAATTTGCCTTAATGATTTTAAAAAGACTTTAAGTCCCCTTTTGGGTACTTTTCTAGTAATTTCACATTTATAGCCCCCTTTTTGGTACTTTTTTCGACCTTATTTTTTCTGTATGTGATATTTTAATTGTATTGCTTTTCCATAAATATGAAAGACAATTTACGAAAAAATTACCAAATATAGTTATGTCTTTTACCGAAACATTAAAATTTTCCAAAAATACTAAATTTATATTTTCGATTAATTCTTTATGAATTTTCGAAATTAATAACAATTTTATTTCTACGTGTACCTGAAAAAGTACATTGGGTGTAAAAAAGTACCAACTTATAGTTTTAACCTATTTTCTCCCTAAAAAAGGTGGTATTTCAAAAAGGTACTTACAGTTTTGTTCAAGAAGAGCGATAAGTTTTAAATATGTCTAATATCTATTTTTGTATAAGAGATATAAGATAACTATTTCACCCATTTTCTCTTTTACCACTTTAAGTCACGATTTTCCAAAAAACTCATCTTAGTAAATCTATTTGGGAGAAGAGAAATTCACAGTCCAGATTTCATGTAACGATATAAATCTCCTCCTGTAATTTTTAAGATGTTTTATTTCCAAAATAAAATTATGGGGTTTTTATCGGGTTTAAAATTTTATTTTTATCAGTAAAAGAATTTTTATTTATTAAATTCAATATTTTTAATAAAAAATAAAATGAAATTTTTTGTTTAATTTATTTAAGTATAAATAATCAATTCATATTTGTTTACTTCTAATATTTTTTATAAACATTTAAACATATGAAAAGAAATTATTTCAAGTTGACAACATTGATTCCATTTTGATTGCATAAATCTTCCTATTTTTTACTTTGCACTTTTCTTCTCTCTTCCTCTTCAGTTCATTGAGAAAACGTATTAGAATTAGTCGTGCTTTCGTGACGCGTGTAGTTTAATCGGTAAATTGAAGGAAAAAAGTGCTCGAATTAAAATAAATTTAAGTGCAAAATAAAATTAAGAGTTTAATTAATAAAATAAAAGTGTTTAATTGTTCGTTTCTATGAATTTCGCGTTTAATTTGTGAAATGGAATTTTGTGAAAATCATTCGTGCCTTCGTTGCTTAGTGTTGTGTGAGTGTGCGCATGTATTAGTGAAAAAAAGAATATTAAAGCGCGAAGCTTTTAGCTCAAGGACAGAGGCGAATTTGTGTTTAAAAGGTTGGTGAATTTGATATTTTTTTTAACGTTTTTTTGTATATAAATATGGCAACATTTATTAAAGTATAATTGAAACTAGAGGATGATAAAAGCTTTTTAACACCACAAACTGTTCCCTAT
Source organism: Cochliomyia hominivorax (assembly GCA_004302925.2). Classification (NCBI taxonomy): domain Eukaryota; kingdom Metazoa; phylum Arthropoda; class Insecta; order Diptera; family Calliphoridae; genus Cochliomyia; species Cochliomyia hominivorax. The sequence continues at coordinate 56,592,779 of PYHX02000495.1, read as the reverse complement.
TCTTTGCATTAATTTCCTTTTCACATTTTACTTCCCGAAAAGGGTTTGACGCTTTTAGTGTAGTTTCTATAAATCGTGTAGGTGTGCGCATGTGTTAGGGTAAAAATGAAATCAACGCACGTAGCTTTTGATAGAAGAACAAAGGTGAATTTGTTTTGAAAAGGTTGGTGGATTTGATATTTTTGTATCTTGTTCAATTTGTTTATTATATTCATTAGATTACGAGACCTTAGGCCTACTTAATCTGGCATAACATATATACGGGTTTTACTGTAATTTATTTATCAAAATTTCGATCCTCATAGGGAATGTTATTGTTCCAAATACAAGAAACGATTAAAGCACAAATGTATTTTGCTAATGTGCTGTTCAAACGTATCAGAAATTTCAAAGCCATAACTCTCTTCTTAACATGAAATAGTAGAAATGATCCCAGGCAATATAGTTTTCTCAGTATAAAGGACAATTTTGATATAACGTAGTTGATGTGAAAATGAAAATTCAATTTCAACTCCAAGAATACGCCAAACGATTTGTAATGGGATACAAAAACAACAGTTTTATCCATTATACGTATGACAGGAAACGTAGTAGTATTAGAGAATAACAAAGCTTTTTACTTTGAAGGATTTAAACTCATGTAATTATATTTACATTTGCACCATTCCACAACATGGACAAAGTCGCTTTTGACCTAAACCTGTGTTATATTAATAGCGGAATATAAGGAATATTTTTAAATTAAAATAAAATTAAGCGCAACACGAAATTCAGTGTTTAAAGAATTTAGCATTCAATATGTGAACTTAAATTCATACACATGCGTTCTTTAATGGCGTTATTTAATGTCCTGTGAGCATGCGCATGGTTAAAATAAAAATAATATTTAAACCGCTTGAGCTTCTAGCTCAAAGACAGAGTTGAAGTTCCGTAAAAAGGTTGGTGAATATGATATTTTTCGCTGTATTAAGGTATTAATGTGGTTACTTGAAATCATATATCAAATAATTTTCCATTTTCTCATTCTCAGCCAAATAAGAAAACGGGTTGTAATAGTATTGTCCACTATGCGCTTGTATCAGAAAGCTTTTTAGCGTTAATACTTCACTCATTTTGCTATTCTATTCAGTGTTGTTAATTTTTCTCTACCTGGTTTTAGTATCCAAAAACGCTACATTCGATTTTATTGAATCGTAGGAATTCAGCTTTTTCATTTGTAAACTCCAACCCAGATTTATTTCAGTATTTTTAGTAATTCTACAACTTTTACACAATCGTGAGAATTTCCGATTAATTCTAAAATTAAATTTTTCCCTCGTTGGGTACTTCAAAATCGCGTAGAAATCTCCAAACTAGCAACACTGATTATTTTCCTTTTCACTTTCATATTTAGTCTAAATAATAAAAAAAACTATCAAAGTCATATATATTCTTACATCAAATCAAAATCTGAGTCGATTTAGTTATGTTCGTCTGGCGTCCGTCTGTTGAAAGCATTCTCAAGCCTGCAATAATTGACCGAATTTAATGAAATTTGCCCACTTTGTTTGTTATTGTCATAAGAAGTTTCCTATTCAAAGTCAGTTATATCGGTTCATTAACAAAAAATACCGATATCTGAGACCTCGAAATTCCGAAAAGGAACTTTTCTTATTTTTCCAACAAAAAGTTACTGAGTTTAAACATAATTTAACTGTTGTATAGAGTTATATATACTTCATTGTACAAAGAATTATCAAAGTTGGATCAATGGAAAAAATTATAGGTTTAAAGATGCAAATTTTTGATACATCCCAAAATTTGTGTGTCATACAGGTCGCAATTTTTAAGAAAATTTTCTAAAGTTTATTATTTTATACAATAATAAACCATAAGAAACTGGAAATTGAAGGATCCTTTCCGAAATATAGTACTAAGCTTATAAAACTCTAAAATATTAACTGAAATTTGACACAATTATTTCTTTTAAATATCTCTATTATATATTATTAATTTGACCGATTTCCATTTTCTATAGCTTTCCTATAAGTTCTCATCCCAGAAAGCAGTTTTGAGATTATAAAACTATTTAATATAAACCAATTTGGAAAATTTTTTGTTCCAGCTGTCTCTAAAACATATTAATAATTCGACCAATATGAAGTTTGCTATAGTTCCCATTCCCGGAAGAGGTTTTTGAGCTCATAAAACTATTTTATAAACATGAACCAATTTGTTTTATCAAATTATCACAATTATTTCTCTTAAATAATTTAACAAATATCGGGCCACATTTTGCTCTAGCACCCATTTAAGCATCCTTTCAAGAAAAGTGGTTACTTTCTGGAATATGTTGCCATATTTCACTGTAGTTTTTATAGAGTCCTTTTTTCGCAATCAATGTTTAAGCTGATGATCGAATAATTAATTGTTCTTCAAGTCATAATAATTTTTACATAATGTAAGTGGTGGAGGGCATTTAAGAATCGGCATAGACGAATAAAACTTTACTTACTTTTATAACAATTTGCATAATTTGCAAATTTTCTACAATGAACTTTAAATCGTTTCAAAATATTTTATTTTAAATTTTAAGCAAATTTATAAAAATGATTAATTTTTTCTCTTATTTTTTCAGTTAATTAAATTTGAAAAAAAACCCCGGCATTTTATAATCATTTGAGTTGAATTCGCCATATTTTTGCAGCGCGTGTAGTTTTCTCATAAAATTAATTAAAATGTTGTTTAAATTAAAAATGTTGTTTAAATAAAAATTAATAAAAACTAAAATCGAATCTTACACTGAACCTAAAAAAGGTAGAAAATATAACGAAAAAGGGTGTAGAATTAAAGAAAAGTAGGTTGAATATAAGGCAATGAAACTTTTATTCATCATAACGAATATCGTAAATTCTTTAAATTGGCAAAAAAATTGTCAATATGACTATTTAAATTCGTTAATATAAATGCGGTAAATTTGAATAAATATTATTCAATTTGAATAATATATTATTCGAATTGATAAAAATAAATTCTTTATATTGATAAATATTATTCAATTTAGTTGAATTGAGGAAAGAACTACGTAATATTATTGAAATTAATGAATTTATAAACTGTTAAGGACCAAGGAAGGGAGTACTCCCCATACAAAGCAAATATTGATTATAGAATATCTTAAAGACTTTAACAGCTCATTTTCTTGTTCAGATTTCATTTAATATGACAAAGAAAATATACAAAATTATTTGCCGAAAAAAATAGTTAAGTTAACAAAATTTTATTCAAATTCACTTTATTTTAGTACGTAGAATTGAATAAGTTTGTGTGATGACTTACGATGCCGTTTTTACTAAATATCTGTTGATATAACATATTTTTTGTTAATTTTTTAAACAAAATTTGATTAATTAATTTTTTAATAGATTTAAAGAAAATTTTTCAATTTGAGAAAAAAATATTTAATTAGAATACAAATCTGTACACTTTATTTCGTTAAAGTTCTACGAAAATTTTTTGTTAATATTACGTCCGACATTAGGTTCAGTGTTTGTTCTTCGTGTTAAAAGTTGAGTTAAATTTCGCATTGCACTGTACGTATTTCGCAGCTCGTGTATTTTTTAAATAATCGTCTTAAAATAATTTCGAATATATATTTTATTTTAAATATTTAAAGATAAAAAATTGCTAACCACTTATTATGGCGGTTCCATAAATTTCAATAATTCATAAGTTTATAAATTTAATTTTCTTCGCCTAAAATTTGAGCGGCGAAAACAGAAAATTGTGATTATAAACCGATCTACTTAATTCTGTGCGGCTTAAAAAAGGTGAGTAAATTTTTAATAACTTTAATCATTTATTACATTTATGAAATAATAAGGAGTGAGATCTTAACACACGATTTCACTAAGACTTTTAATATTTGGGTTACTTGACAGTTACTTTTGTCAGTTATTATGTTTAATGTCATAGAAATGAATATATTTTTAATGTGATTAAAATGTGTGATTAGAAAAAAGTGCGTACTAAAATTATCCTTTAAAAATCACAACACTTTTGGATACCTTTTTGTGCTCTTCAATTCTCTTTTAACAAGCTTCCTGGGAGCAAATATCACATTATTGTTCTTGATCTTCTCAAGGCTTGTTTACCATAGTGACAGGATGCCAAGTCAGGCAAAAAATAAGTGGTCATATTGTGAAGTTTTATGAATGGAAGCAGACCTTTTTGTAATTATTTGCTGTTCTAATTTTCGGTATTTATAAAGCATTTTGTAACAATTAATTGGTTTCTTTTGGCGCAACTGTATTTTGCTTGCCACATCCAGAACTAAAATTTTCTTCGACATTTACTTTAGCTTCAGCAACATAAAATATTTCACCAGGAAGTTGCAAAAATACTAATTTTAACCTCTAAATTTTTAGCTGCGTTCCTGTCAGGAACTTTTTGAGCCTTGTATGTCTTTAAACTTGCGTTGGCCTTTAATTTTTGACCGAGTATTCAGCTCAACGGTCTGCTCTCCTACCGGATATTTTGAGTGCCCTTATGATTTTTTTGGCTTTAGAAACATGTGGACCATTTCTTCTTCCTGGCCAGGTTTTCTAACAATGAACAAGTTCTTCCGGTACCGTTTAATAACATTACAAACTATATTACGCAGACTTTTGAATGCTTAGGACTTAATTGGATTTTGTGGAAAAATTTAGTACGTACTTTTTTCTAGTCACTCATTTTAATCAGATTAACATGATATTAATTTGTCTGATATTAAACATAATAATTGACGTTCTACAAAGGTATTTTGATCAAAAACATGTCAAATAATATTTGTGTTCACAATTTTAATGAAAGACGTGTGTTAAGTATTTTTCGATTTCACTCCCTCTTTTTAATTTATTGTTAATAATGTTTTCTCTCTCCTTTCAGTTCGGGTGTTTCAGATTTTGAATTCGCCGTATTAATGCAGCGCGGGTGGTGAATAAAATAAAGAAGAAATAAATTAAATTAAATTAAATTAAATTAAATTAAATTAAAGAGCATTAATTTGTGTGAAAATATTGATACCGCGATGTATTTTCGCAGCGCGTGTGTACTTATCAGGATAATTATTAGAAAACCGTTATTTATAATGTTTAAAATATAAAAAAGTTCGTGGAAATCTCTAATTTCACGTTTTTTTTTAATGGATAAATCCGCTGTTATCGAATCCGATTTAATGTATAACAAAGAAATCGTTATTTTCGGCTGGGTGTTAGTGGATCTATATTTTGCTGTGTGAATTAATTAAGGTAAGTAAATTTATATTTATTACTTTCGAAAAGTGTCCTAAATATCTTTAAAAGTAATCTGGGGTATGCAATTTTTTGATATGACCTCCAGACGACTCCACTATTAGTTTTAAAATTTAGCCGTAAATGACCTAAATATTTTATGCGAAAAAAAGATATTGGGTCGATAAGGATAATGGGGGGGTGGAATACTCACCATACAGATCAGATTATTAACTGTTGGAACTATTGAATTTAAAATTTAGTCTCAACTGAATATAGAACTGTTTACCTTGGGAAAATTTAAGGGATGGAATCAGTGGGAAGTATATAAAAAATTCATGAGCTATTACCTTGAGACATTGATAATTTAAACCAAATAATTTTTTTATACAAATGTTTTGCCGGAAAAAATACTTATTTTTGTCAAAAATTACACTTATGAACAATTTTTAAAACTTAAATGATTGAAGTCAAATATCTCTTAAACTAAAAATAATAATCGATGGTTTTTGGGTCTGACCTACCAGAATCTACACATGTTAATATATTTTAAATCTTTAAAAATACAACAAATATGGATCAGTTTTAATATATCGAATACTAAAGATTTTTCAATTTATTGAGTCTTGAATTCGCCCGCTTTTAAAAGGTTTATGAAATCGAAATATTATGTCACCACCAATTCTACCATCGCAATTTTACAGGTATCTGGATCAAATAATGTGCTAATTATTATTTTAGACCTAGAACTGTTGGAATTGCTTCGTTAAGTCTATTAAATAAGTTAGCTTCTACACAAATGTCCTCTCAGACTGAGGTTTTAAGCTCATAAAAGTTTTATATTTGAAATATTAATTAAATTTGTCTTGTATTAATTCAAATCCACATGCATAATTACATGAAGATCGCTTCACAAATGGCCGCAATTCCCATACAGACCCACTCACACGGCCAGTATTTATGGTCCCCCATAAACCCTATTTCCAAAAAGACAACTTAAATTTCATATAAATATCATATAAATGTGATTTATTATGAAAATTAATTAAATAATCATTTAATCAAATTCTACGAGTGTAGGCCCTTAATTTTTCATGACTTCGTAATTTAATCGGTATTAATTTTTTTCATATGAAACAATTTGGACGGATGTAATATATTCGGTATTTGAGATTATAGCATCCACCTTAGATTTATAAGATCTAAATTCAAACAGTTCTAATCTATAAGAACAGTTTGTTTTAAATTAAATCCGATGATAATTTTTGTCAAAATTTAAAGAAATAAATTTTAATCTTAAGTCTTAATTTAAATTTTAGTATTAAAATTAATTTTAATCTTAAATTTAATTTTTGAAGTCAAATAACTTTAAAAATTGATCTCTCTTAAAATGAAATAGGGTTTGACTTTCCACTCTAAATCCACAGAAATGGTATTGCAGTATAGAATATAGCTGGTCCTTCTAGCTTGATCGTGAAATAAAAGTCTTGGTATGAACAATGGAGGTCCTACGAACTGGATAATATTTTTGCAATATTTAATTTAAAGGATTTATTTTCAAACTCTTAATTACACTCAAAGTAATTATTTATTTCTTACTACGATTTTAGTTATTCCTTTCCTAACACAAATATAATTTTAGAAACACTATAAGATAATGATTTTAATATGAGTTTATTATAAGATTTATAACTTAAGACAAGAACATGAAATTTCTATAATTAACAAGGACAACTAAAAATCACAAATAATTAAAGCTTCAAAGATGAAAGGGGGTGTTGTAAGCAAATCGGTTTTTATTATCTCTAACATCTCTAATGTGTATGTGTGAAAGACTTTCTAAAGGATTTGAAAGGAATTGAAAAAGAAAAATATTATAGGCATAAGCTGATTGTCCCCGGTAATAGAAATTTCAATTTAAGCATTTTTTTTCTTTTGTATTTGTATTTTTTTGATGATAAATATTTATGAACAGTAGAAGATAGAAGACAAGATACCAAATGTTGCACGTGTAACTTATGTACGCACAAAATGTCGATGACTACGATGACGATGTTGTGGATGATGGGCACGATAAGGCAGTAATGTTTTATCCTTTTTGTTATCCTTTTCTGCTAAAGCTAAATCCAAATTATTAGTACTTTTGCCATTAGACAAAACGGAAGTGGTCAAGTCTCTACGTTTACGTTTACCCAAAACAGCAGCACCCGGAGCCACCCCAGACACCGTGCCCAACTGCAACAGCAGGGGATTACTAACCAAAGCAGCAGCTATTCCCAAAACAGCAGCACTGGCTAAAGGAATGAGAAAACTTTTGGCTAAAAGGGCTTTTTGTGATATGTCTGGATGGGATTTGTGGACAGCTGGTTCATGAGCCTCCGAATAAGAATAGGAAGCATAATCACCTCCCCCAGAACTTGGATAATGATGTTTACTACCATAGACATCAAATGGTATGGCTTCTGCAGCTGTACTGCCATAATAGCCACCCGTATGGGCTGTGGTGGCAATATGACCACCATATCCCGTATGGTTGGGTATGTAGTCTACATGATGTGCTTGTCCACCATAAGGACGATTGTCGTGTGTATAACCAACACTTGCACTATTGCTATGTTCGGATGTACCATAATGTCCTAAGGGGACAATTGTTAGAAATGAAAGAAAACATAACAAATGTAAATTATTCAATTTTTTCCTTTTTGTATATGTGTTGGTGTATGTATGTAAGTTTGTGTATTATATTGCCTTGATTACGCATTCATATCACTTACCCACACTGATTCTATCCTGTAGTGGACCTTTTTTATTTAACAATGCTCCCACTTTTCCTTTGAGATGTTGCCAAGTATTGTAACTGTTGGCCAAATGTACGTCGCTATTATCTTGTATTCCAGCAGCTACATTGTATTTAATATTGTTGCTGCTGCCACCTCCACTACCACTACTGCCGCTACTACTGTGTGTGTCTGGAAATGCTATGGGCTTGGAGATAAAAGCATTTGTGGGTTTATAATTATTATGGTTGTTAAAGTAGGAAGGTGTCATTGTTGATGCATAATGTTGACCTGTTGAACCAGGTCCTCTGTAAGTAGAATTATAATTATGAAAAGAAAATGATTATGAGTTTTATTTTGTTTCCGTAAATTGAAACTATTTTTTAGGAAAAGTAATTTAATAGTGTAATTTAATGTGAACATGAAGAAATTAACTGAAATAATCTGAGAAGGCTAAAATAAATTGCTGTGGAACTTAAAGACCCATAACTAAAACGCTAAGATTTCTTAGATCGCAAAAAGTATTCAGGGTCAAGCTTGAGGATCCAGCTACTTCCGGAATATTTTTGAACTTATCCTCTCTAATAGTTTCTCAGATACAAACCTTAAGGCGGCACTATATAAAATTTTCCAATTTAAAAGATTCCTACTTTTACACCGATGGTCTTCCTTCAGAAGGAACTTGTTCTTGAATTGTTTCTCTTGGTTTTAATTCAGAAAGGGCTTTGTATGGGTTTCTCAGCATTTCTTCAATACCCTAAATAATACAGCCGTCTAGTGGTCTATGAAAGACTTGTTCGCTTGGACAATATCTAAATGAAATTTTGACACGTGGTGTTATTTTGGCCCAAGGACGATGCCTATGGAATTGATTATGATTGGTCCATTATATCTTATAGGCTCTACACAATTGTCCAAGGAAAAAAAAATCCTAAACGATTTAAATGAAATTTTACAAAAATAATATCCTTAAGCAACTCCCTTCCAAATATGATTTGGAAAGGCATAAATCTCACACATACGTGAGTATTGTAATATTATATTTTCAAATTAAGATAATTATAACAAAAAACGGTATGCGAAATTATACGTTGGTCGATTCAAAATTTTTTTTCTAGTTTCCACATAAACCTCCAGAAAAATTCCATGAATTCTATTTGATCCCTATTGAATCGTTAATAATTTTTTCAAATATGGTGTAGGGTATTGAATAACCGAGCTTGACCGAGCTTAACAAGACTATTTTGACTTGTTTTAGGTACATTTAATTCACCTTTGCCATTCACTATTTTAAGTTAAATAAAAATTTGTTTTTATCACTTCCCTTTATGGTCACGTAAATTACCGGGGCATTAGAAAGTTGTTGTCGCATATAAAAGGATCTACTCAGAATAAACGTGAATATACATGATATTCCACCTGCCAGCATGTTGATGACAATGAGAATATTTAGATGACATTGTTTTGGGAGCATATAAGTGAATTTAATTTCCCTGTACAGGGAGCAGTGACTTAAAGGAATGAAATCGTTTTAATTTATATGCAAACAATACACAAACAATTACAAATGAAGTATAGATTTACGGGCAGAAAACCTATGGCTGACTCATTGGAAAGGGATTGTACCTCAACGATCTCAAAGTCCATGATTGGTGTTGTATCGCGCATAATTTTGGACTCATGGAATTGCGAATACTGGGAAATATGGATACATTATGAAAAAAAGTCCCGAGCAATCCGCCTAATTATCATCAAAACCCAATTTCTATGACATAAAGGCAATGATCTGTGTTGCAGTATTGTTTTGCATTATGAGTTGCGGAAATCGGGTCAGACTTTTGTCGAAGGTAATTGCTTTATTTGAGTAGAACAATCAATGTAAAGGAACTGACGTGGGAATAATCGAACAGACACGCTATTTAGTTCTGTTTTCGCCTCTTTTGACTTACAATTGCTTCTATCAATGAAGTAAAGCACTTTCGAAATACGCTTTATTTCAAAACAGATAATTCAAAATTGCAATATTTCATTCTTTACCTTCAGCCGAAACATTTTTTTCTATTCTTTTCATTTCACTGACCGATTTTCCAGGACATTATTATTTATTAAGGTAGAATTATTGTACGAATTAAGAAAGTTAAAACCTTCCATTTCCAAAATTGTATGTCATCATGGATATTGAAAATGAGGAGTAACATTCAAGCCCCTTTGATCGTAACCAAATGGTTTCAGAACAATATGAACTGTAGCTTTCCATGATAGTGAGTTTGGATTATTTTCCCTTCTATATGTTATTCATATATCAATCTCTCATTATTGATATATTAAAGTTCTTTTAAGATTTTGATATTTTGTCCTTTGAAAAGAATTGATTATTTTAAATATTTTTCCTCAACAAAAGCTTTGTGCATTGTCACCTACTCATCCATGACTAAAAGTCACTGCTTTCTCAAACTAAAAAATATCCATTCTCCTCTTCATAATTTGTTGATTTTAGTCCTTTTTTAACATTTTCCGTTTCCCTAGATTTTTATCACAACAAAACAAAAATTTGTTCCAAAATATTTTATTTGTAAAATATTTCCAAGTGGTTGAATTGTTTGTTTGGGAGGTTGTAAAAATATTTCATGGTTTTTACAAGTTTCCAAAAAAATTCATGGACAGAGGAATAACGAACCTTTTTTCGGTTTGCTGCCAATTTTATGGAGTAGTTTTTAGTGAAAGTTTTTATTTTTTCGGATTTTTTTTATGGTATAAAAACATTTAAACTTTGCACTTTTTATAATCTGTTTTATATGTTTTTAGGAATGTTATTTGTTGTTGCTTTCGTTCCTTTTTTGAACATTCTTTGGCGAACATGCACCAAAGAATGTTCAATTCATGTTCAATCCATAATCAGAAAAAGGGGCAGAAGGAGTTATGTTATTATTTCTTTTAGTTTTATTAGTTAAAAATTTGCAGTAAATTCCTAAAATTTTATGGACAATGAAAAAACTCTGTTCGCATGCACAGTGGTCCCAGAACGCTTTGTTTTTGGAAATAATTTTGTAACTTATTAACGAAATTTCTGGTGTTTCTCAATTGAGTTGGAGTAGTATATTCTTTAAATGGACCCCAAAAGTTGGTTACCTCGAGTATGACGATTTTTGAAAAAATCGCCGAAATTTTATTTATGATTTGAAAAAAATGTTTACACAAATAAAGTCCTTATAATTCTCTTTCACATGTGTGGAACATCTCTAATTGTTTAAAAGATATTTAGACCAAAGTAAAATTTTGACCCATTTTTTGGACAGGTTTTATAGTTTTTTGATCTTGGTGTGGGTTTTTTTCGGGTCCAAAAATTTTGAAATATTGTCTGGATTCTATACAAAATTTTTAAATAATATTTGTGTAAGAATATGTGGATTAAATAACAAGTTATGTTATTTTGAAATAGAAATTTAGCGAAAAACTGGATTTTTTCTGATTTGTTTCAAAAAGGTGGAAACATTTTTTTACTATATAATCACTATACATTATTTTTCTCAATTCTTAAAGAATTTCTAACGGTAATGCATATATATTTAATCGGAGGTCATTAGGGGAAACAATTTCTCTGCAAGTCCTATTGGAATTTCGTTAATTTTCAAATATTTTTCTTTAGTTTTTTTTTTAAGGAGCAAAAAAATCTCAAAGCCGGAATCGTCAAAAAGGTACCTTAATTATATAGCTACATTTACTAGCTACTCCCTCAAGAAATCCGTAATAGGGCAAATCTCTTATAGCGGCAGGGAGAACAATTTAATGAAGAAAGTAATTTTTTTTAAACAAGTTTTCCCCGGATTGGAATTTTGGGTATTTTGGAAAGAAAAAGGTGGGAATAGTTTTATAGCTTTATATTAGGGATAATTTTTTCCATATTATATAAAAATTTCACTAAAATATCTTAATTCTTATAGAATTTATTTAGTGTCAAGTATTAAAAATTTCTTTTACAAAAAGTGCACTGAAAAAAATTTTTGAATTTTGAATGACAAATTTATTAAAGATACATATTTTAAATAGTTTATAGTGTACATATAATTATTTTTCAAGTAATTGCCTTTCCAACGATATCAAATACTTATAAAGAAACTGTACACCACCCTTCAAAAATTAACTGAAACTTGGTTCCCTCCCCAGAAATTTGCGTACTTCCCACACAAATTTGTGCTGAAGTATTGAATGGAATAAGTGAAAAGCAATTATAAGGTACTTGTCAAGTGTTCTGGTGGAGCATAGGTTTTTAGCTTTAGTCCACATAGGTATAAGATTCTTGCACAGAAATTTTTATTTAATTTTGTATAGAATCCAGGATTTTTTTGGACACGAAAAGAGCCAACCAAATTTTGGCGATTTTTTAAAAATCGTCATACCCAAAGTGACCAACTTTGGAGATCCACTTCCCAACCCCGCGACCCACTAGGAATATGTTCTCCAAATCAATTGGAAAACACCCCAAAAATGTCCATGTAAAATTTCGTGTAAGAATATTTAATAGTTCCGAAGTTACAGAATCATTAAAAAAAAACGTTTTGGCACCACTGTGGCATGTTTTTTGAATCCTCTGCCATTTTTCCAATTATTATTTATTTTGGTATTTACTTTTTTTCAGTGTAGTCATAAATTTATTTAACTTATAACTGGGGAAATAAGTTTTAGACAGAATATATTTTGGTTTTTCGTTATCAATATTTATTGACCGCAAATATTTTGATTGAAAAACAAACAAATCTGAAATCGAAATGTTTAAAGGATTTTTGGTAGTGAAACAAAAGGATATACATTTTTATTTAATATTTTCCATGAATTATTAGAGGATTATTTTGGGGTTAAATTTAGTTTATGAAATATTTTAAAATTAAAATTTTAATAAATTTTGAAAGGACGAAAATACAAATATAAAATATAATAAATATTGATTTTGTGATTTTCGTTTAATTAAATAAGAAATGACAAAATAAGGAATGAGATCGAAAAAATTTATATATATACTTTTCTGTAATTAAGTTATCTGTAAAACATGTCATAAATTTTGTTTAATGTTTCTAAAGACAAAAAATAGAAAGCATTTTCAAAAGAGCTCTCAACACATCCGGTAAAAAGCAGTCCAGTTATCACAGTGTTTAGACTATTTGGTTCCTAACAGGGATGTTGCTAAAAACTTAGAGGCCAAAACAGAGCACGGATATTGAAGTCATTTTTTTTTATCTACTGAGTCACTACTCATTTTCTGTAACCCTTTTTCTACTGAACCGATTTTATGAAGTTTGGTAACGATGAACAGAATGTTATGGCAAAATTGTATTCTAATTTATCAATTTATAACTAAAAATGTGTGTAAGTTTTAAATTTAGAGATGGTTTCAGATATCGTTCTATATCTTTTATTTTCTGAACTGATTTTGCTGGTTTTAAAAGGAGGAAACTTCTTTGTTTATTAACCAATGAGAACAAATTTCACCAAGTCCGGACAATGATTTGGTACGTGCCAACATCATACAGACAGACAGATATTGCTAAGTCGACTCAGATGTTGTTTTCAAATCTGTGATATATACTTCATGATGATTTGTTCTTGTTGTTTCACATGAAATTACAAACTTAGTTTATTTTTCAACCACTTGTGGTGCCCTTCAAGGAATCAATCTGTAACAATTAAAAATGTTATAATCGTTAAAGCCCGACTATGTAATACCCTACACTACATTGTTTTGAGAGTGCAGTACATTATTGTTTTACTAATATTTATGTGAAATGTATGAGTTTTAAAAGGATTTTTTTCTGGTGGTTTACATGGGACCTATAATAAATTATGAATCGACCCTTGTAAAATTTCTCAAATCGATTTCTGTTTATATTTATTTTAATGGGACTAATAATTATCAAAAGCCAACGTGAATGTAAAAATAATGTACCGCCTTAAACTTCATTCCGAGGAGAATATTTGTATAGGCGCTAGATAAAAAATAGAGCCATAATTTTAATAGGAGTCGTCCACGGCTCTAAATAATAAAGATATCTTTTAAATTGCAACACTAGTGGTAGCACAGTTATCACTGTCCCTTCTAAATTTCTGCACAAAAGGACATTTTACTCATTAGATTTAGTTCCGTATATGGTGATACATTGACCTGTTAATGATTATAAATATTTTTATAAGACCATTTCGTGGTGTAATTGGTAGTGAATAAAAATTATCCTAAATTTGTTTACACTTTAAGAAAATTTGTAAAATTTATTTATTAATTCCATTTTTGTAATCATGTCACATGTTCGTGCAATCACAAAATTGTTGTTGTCACAACTATATTATAGTCATAGATATGTATTTAAGAGAAAGATAACTATTATATAATAGTGGAGCAACCATGATATTTTCTGCAGGTAGAATTATTTTAAATTTCATAGATTCAAATTATATTTTTAAATGTCCTTATGACCTTTCACCCACCTATAAAATTCCGGTGGTGGATCATAACTTTTAGCAGCAACTCCAATTGTATCGACCGCTTTTAAATCTGTTATTTGTATACCACGTTTAGTTAAACCCTCCGCTGTTTGTGGTATAAATCCTTCCGATGTAGAACGTTGTAGAGTAGCGGTGGGTGTTATAGTTGTAGTTACGTCGTGGGCTAAATCTTTTGCACCGATTTCAAATAAAATTACACTGAATATTAAGAGAAATAAATTTTGAGAAGAAACACTTATGAAAATCATTTTGAAATATTTTTAATATTTTTTATATCAACCGATTTTTATCCTTTTTCGATATTCATAGAAGTTGTCGTTGTCACGCGTTAAGAAAATCAACTGAAGTTGTCACCTTAGCAAACATAAACTTATATAAACAATTTTTATTTCGAAAATTATAACATTTTTTTGTGAAAATTGTTAATTTATATGAAAGAAATGGAAATAAAACACAAAGTAGGACATAGACAATTTAAGCCTAAAATTGTCGATTCCCCCTTTTCTGTTGGTTGAAGTTTAAAAAAAAAGAAAATAAAAATTTAATAAAACAATTTTATTTGTTTTTTTAAGTTTAAGTCACAATAACTAACTTAAACATAAATTCGTGTGGTTGACTTTTTGATTTAAGTAAAACAATTAGTGACGCCAGATGTAAACATATTTTTACAAGTAAAATTCATTCATTCATTTAGTTAATTTTTATACCCTACACTACAATAGGTGGTTGAGGGTATTATGCGCTTGTGCAGAAGTTTTTAAAGGGCAGCAAAAAATTTGCTACCATCTTATTCTATCCGAGGTTTTATCCAAGATCTTGGAGAAAATTGTCCCTTCCCGGCTTCGTGATGAGCTAGAAACTTTTTGTAGGACTATAAAAATATTCCCACTTTTTCATTTCAATATGCCCAAAATTCCAACCCGCGGTAAACTTATTTAAAATATTCACTATTTCAAGTAAATTGCTCAACCTGCCGTTATAAGCGGTTTGGCCCATTACAGATTTCTTAAGTGTCAGGAACTTTACGCTTTAACTTTTCCTACAAAATAGCGCGAGCACTGAGCGCTGTTGAGAGCTCTTTTGAAAAGCTTTTTTTGCTTTAGAAACATCAACCTAAAACAGGTTTTTTTTCAACAGACAAGTGCTCCCGGTACTGTTTAACAACATTGAAAGCAGTTTAATGGCAGACCTTTAAATGCTTGGTTTTTGTAGGCCCAAGTTGGGTTGCGTTGAAAATATTTAATATTATTCCTGGTCAATCAGCAACTAAAAAACATCTCAAGAATGTCCATGTCAATTTCATTTAAACAAAATTATAGTTCCAAAGTTACAGATTTATTAAAAAAAAGCATTTTGGAATCACTGTCTTTTGAACAAAATTCAGGTAGCAATTTGAGGTATATCTTGATGAAACTTTTCACCTGTCATTATTTTGGCCGAAGGAAATTTTAATTGATGATTGGTTCATTCCATCACCCAGCCCCCGTACAAATGATTCTCCGGGAATGGATATAAACGGAGGATCGATTCAAAATTTCTGATAGATCCCATACAACCCTCCTGCCAAATATCACTTTGAAAAGTATAAATCTCCCAATAAATTGTTATTGTGATAAGAATGAGTCAAATTAAGATAAATATAAGCAAAAATTGATGTGCGAAATTTGACAATGGTCGGTCCATAATTCCGCTAGTTCCGGATTATTTCCCAGAAGTAAGAAAATACATTTATACGATGGTCGTTTATTTTTTTTTAACCAACAAGTGGTGTAGTGTATTAAATAGTCGGGTTTGACCGACTATAGCATTCTTACTTATTTTACAATGTATAAGTATGTTGCACCCATACATAAACATTTTTTTAATTTATTTACAAATATTTTTATTATTTCATAAATTAAAAAAAAAAAAATTCAAAGTATTTGAAAAATGAAATCATTTTAATTTTTCAACATTTTCATTTTTTTTGTTATTTGGAAATTGGAAAAATGTTTTGGGTTTTATTGTTGTTGTTTTCTTTTTTTTTCTTGTAGTTTTCATAATCACTAATTTAGCTTTGAAACATTTCCACTTATTTTTATTTTTCTGGCGTAAAATGTCATTTAACTTTAATTAAATTTGATGGTTTAATCACACACACACAAACAAATATTATTATATCTTCCACTTCCACAAGTGGTAGATTGAGGTATGTTAAGTTTGTCATTTCGCGAGAGACACCATATGATTTGATTAAATATCTCATGATAGGATCTTTGGTATATTTTATATAAGTATATTTGGACCTGAACTTAATGAAATTTAGATATACTCTCTTAGTCCTGTAACTACCGTATCAAAACACTTATAAATCGATATCTAAAAAATATAAAAAATTTGAAAACAGACGAAATTTACAGTATAACAAGTAAGAATGCTATTTCGGCTGTGCCGAATGCATTATGTTTCGTTCATACACTCACAAATATGATTTTTAAGTATATAATATATGAAGACTTAATGAATCATCAAATTGGTTATATTATTGACTATAACTTTTATTCAAGTGAACCGATTGTCATGGGTTTTTGGAATGGTAATGAAGTAAATATAACCTAATATGATGGCAAAATTTTATTCTAATTTGTCGATTGACAGCTTTACGAAAGTTCTTTACATGAACTAAGAGGTTGCCTTAGATATCGGTTTATATATTTTAATATACTGAGCCCATTTTTTTAAGGTTTTAAATAGGAAACTTCTCAGGTCTATACGAAATACTCAGGCCAAATCCCATTTAACTTTGTCAATTACTGTGGATGTGAGCGTGCCAACAAATAAACAGACAAACCGACGGACTTAGCTAAATCGGCTCAGATTTTGATTTGATGCATGTTTTTATACATTATATGTGGTCTTAGATTACATATTCTTAGCATTACACACGGAATGACAAAGTTAATATAGTCTCTTCACCACTTGTGGTGGTGGACGTTATAAAAAGTACGTATAATCAAGATATTTAAAGGCAAAATAATTTTCTGAGGAGACATGGAAATGATACTCTCACAGTGTCTTGGAAGTCTTCGCACTTTATATTTTTAGGCTAAATATATTTCTACAGGCGGCAAGGTTTAATATGCTTCCATACAAACCGACCGCAGCCAAAAATTTCTAATGTGATTGCCTTGTGATTGTGTATTGCCTTATTTTCCTTCGAAGAATTAACAACAAAAATAACGAAGAATCCTTGTAGATAACCCGACTTTAGATAAATATGGAGAAAGTCAACAAAGAAACACTAGAGTACAGTTAGTTAGTGCCGCCATCTTACATTCTGGAGAATAATACAGGGAATGAAAATGACCAAAGTTCTCCACCATTACATTACACATAGAGGGCGTTGTTCTAGGCAGCGATAGATACAAAAAATTCTTTGTCCCAGAACTTTGCTAGAGCAGATTAATTATTAGTTGGATTAAAAGAATTCAATAAATGATTTAAGAATATAAAACAAAAATGATCAATCATTGGGACCCAATACTGCTTTAATGAAGAAGGGGAAATTTTAAGTGAAGGGTATTTAAAATTCTTTGCAGCCGATTTTGAACATTTCAATTTGGTTTTGCAGTTGCTTTTGTTTCTTGTTAATTTTGTTCATAGATTTCATATCATCTTATTAAAATGTGATAATTTATTCTTTCAATTTGTATATCATTTTCTTAATATTCATAATCATTTATCTCCCTGTAAAATATTTTATATGCCTTGTTATCCTATGCGTTCTGCTTCCTTTGAATTCATTTTCAATATTTAATATTCGATAATCAATATCTCTGTTTGAGCCAAAAATTTTAAAGGCTTCTCGAAATATGGGGATCGTTCTGTAATCGTTTTTTAAATACCTCTGATTTTACAAAACACCCTGCAAAATCAACGCCTACTATAGGTCTCAAATTGGGTTTAAGAGGAAAACCAAAATAGTTTTCTTTTGCTAGGGCCATTTTCTGACCATGCTTCCACATAAACCTCTTCAGAAACATGGTCTTAATAAATCAATTTTTTGAAACTTGTTCATATTTTTTTGCTTCTGTTTGTTTTTAAAATATGTAAAACATGTACACGTCCCATGTATGCTTCCTTCCGAAAATTGGAAACTTTTAAATATAAACTTATTCTATTGAAATTCAGCGTAATGGCCATTCCATAAATTGTGGTTTGAGCCTAAATAACTTTTATATATGGACCACTTTCATTGAAAATCCTCAAACTTGTTTTGTCTTTGTTCTGTTTTGACAAATATAAGTCCATATTTAGGTAAAGCTCCCAAAAAAACTCTATCCCGGAATAGGGTTTTTATCCGAATAGAAACTTCTAAATGTGGACTAATTCTATTCAAAGTCAACACAATTTATTTTCATCCAATTTCCTTCCAAATGGTTTAAATCCGATTAAACTCTTTAATATTAATTTTTTTCAATGAAATTTGACAATAATAATTTTGGACTTGACGTAAATATATGTGCACGCAGAGAAACGTCATTTCACAATACGTTCGTCGCAAATATTTATATATTCGCTGTAAACATTTATTGTTATCATCAACATGTTAATTGTTGAATTTATTTTATTTTGATAAAAATTTCGTTGCTGTAATAAAATTATTTTTATTAAATAAAAAATATATCGTGGTCGCAATATATTTGACTGATCACAATTTTATTGTTATTGAACAGCCCATAATCAAAAATACTATTGTTATTACGACAAAATATTATTTTCAAAATTAGTTATTTTCAAATAACAATTTTGTTAATGACGCTAATAGGGATGAGCGATATTTTGATTTTTGATTGTGATTTAATCACTACTAACTGCATTGACTGAAATTATGAATGTTGTTGCATACTCAAACTTTACCACAAACTTTAAGCATAAATGCGCGATTCATCCAGAATTAAAATTATCGGTTTCCTAGCGTGCACAGTGTGAACTTTAATAGAGACTCCCATATTCAAAGAAATCAATGTTCTTTGTTGTCTTTTATTGAACCTTTTTCCGTGATTTTACGTTTTTAGTAAATGCGATGACTGTCACTGTTTTATAGAACATTTATTAAAAAATCACTTTCCCTGGGAACGGCGTTTTTCAAAAATCTCTGTATCGCTCTTCTCTATACGATAACAATAACAATTGTTATCAATGCAACATAATAATGAAAATAAACAAATGTTTTATTGATATAAAAATACATTTAGTGGCGATAACAATAACTTTGTTATTAATGCAAAATCATAAAGCGAATAAACAAATATTTTAGTTACGGTAACAATATCTATTAACAATAGTATGTTGTTTCTTGTTTATGGTTACCGCAAACATATTTTTTCTGTGCATATGGGGTTTAAAGCATATACACGCTTACATATTGATTTAATCCTTTGAAATTCGGCCCAATTATTTTTTTGTCAAACCTTTAATTATTATCAATTATTTTAATTATAAAACTTCTAATTCAATCCTGATGGACGGACCATACAACTAATGTTGTTATTATATTATACGGAAATGTAAAAGTTATTTTTTTATTACTTTAAAAATATATTTTTATAATCATCACATAAAAAGATTTGTTTCTTTCTATTATTTTTACCGTTAATTAGCTTCCACTTTTTAATAAAAATAATTTTCTTTTCATTTATCATACAACATTGTAGAGTTAATTTCGATAAGTTGCGTAAAATTATGTTTAAATTAAATTATTAACAAAAAAATAAGAAAGAAAAAATGTTTAAAAGGCGGAAAATTTACATAAATTTAAAGAAAAAATAAAATATAAATTAACATTAGTTTTTTTTTTTTAAAGAAAAAAAAAATAGTTTAAGCAAAATTTTTACTTTAAGTTCAATGTCAAAGTTATATGTATCTCTACGTATATATGTACATACCCAATACAATCACATGTGTATTTAAAGCTACAAATTTTATGATTTTATTATGTTCATCAGTAAGACAATAAGACCACTTTATGTGACAAATCCAAAAAAGCACTAACAACAACAAAAAAATCATATATAAATGTAATCAACGTAAATAATATTTGTGTTTGTCTCCAAACAAAAACACTAAATCCCCAGACAAGAGACAGTGGAACTGAATGAAATAAATAGGAAAATTTTGTAATTTTTATTTGAAATCAAATGGAAGTAGGATCTCCTATTTTGGCTACTACATATGGTAGAAAGGTCCCAAATTATGTGCTCACAGGCGTGAATACATTTTAAACACTGGCAAAGTTTTTTTCATTCAAATTCTGGGCACAAATACTTATTCAACTGTTGGAACCCGACGTAAGAAAATGTGCTTCTACATGATGTTTATTCTTTATGATTTTTATTGTTTGGTTTAGCATAATTTGAGATCTCTAAACTCCGTTCTTTGGCAGTCTGTGTAGTTTCTTTAAAAACCACTATTTTGTTACGAAATGTTAGCAATTTTTAAATCCAACGACGTGTAACGGCTGAGTATGTTCTAGAACCTTTTGACATAATGTAGAACTCAACATTAAAAAAATTTCGTTGAATATTCAATAAAGTCAAGAGTTTCTTCGATATCAAGAAGTATCGAAAAATCTCTTAACTTAACCCAACCTCGTTGTGGTACTTTTCGAAGAGTGAAAACGAGTCACCACTTTTAAAACCATTAAAATATAAATTTTTGAAAAATTTTTGAAAAATTAATAAGAACCAAAGTGTAATAGAATCAAACCATTACATATTCACCAAAGTGTAAAGGTTTTAAAGTATTCTCGTTTCAATGGTTCTATACATATTCAATTTCGTGTTTTGAGGTTAATCGTACCAAAAACTCAAAAAGTTTCATTGCAAAAATTAACAAAAGTAAAAAAGTATCATGGAAAATATCTAAACGTACCATTATAGGGATTTCCACCCATATAAATAGGTCATTGTTTCTAAATGATGTATTAAAACTTTCACAAATTTGTTTTAATAAAGAGTGATTTGCCGTTATTACCTTTAAGGTACTTTTTTCATGCTTTCAATAATGCTCAAATATAGGTACCTTTAGGTACCCCCTTAATGTTGGAATATCTAAAAGGTACCAAATTTCACCACTTTTAAGAATAACGTTTGATTCCGAATCACTTTCTTAGTCGTCTGTCCAACAGGACGGCTCTCTGACCATAAAATACAGTTTTAAAAATATTATAATGAAATTTAAACATTCATTTTTTTGCCTCAAAATAAAGCCTATTTAAATTACCACATGTCCCCCTGGAATGGGATTTCATGCTCATAAAAGTCTTAAGTATAAAACAAGTTAATGAAGTATGCCACAAATAAGTCTCCTGAAATTTTAAACCGATGTTCAAAATTATACAAGAGGGATTCCATTATTTTTTATAGGTCCGACACAACTACATTCCCAATATTCTTTTAAAGGACTTAAATGTCATATATGCCAAGGCAAATATGAACAAAAATCGATGTGAGAATTTTTTTGAGTGTCGGCTAAAAGCTCCACAACTTTCCTCCAGTAAAATCATTTTTAAAAATAAATATCACTTAAATGTTGGTGTCACAATAATGTACTACACATTTGAGCCCAGATCAGAAAATAAAATTATACTAAATGAGTTTCATTGAAGAGCAATTGGATCAAAATTTTAAGACTCAATTTAAGTTATTTATATCTATCGATATTAGATAATTAGTCTTAGCCTCTAGGTTGTATAGGATTTTTTGATGTATGATATTAATAATTTTATTTTGTGTAGAAAGTAAGACTCCCTTTGACCCTATCGGTCCAAAATTTTTTCTACTAAATCAATTTCATTGGAAAAAAGTTAGAAGAAAATTTCCAAATAATTAATGAAAAGTTCTTTCGATGTTTATAACTTAATTTTCGCATTGCATAAACTGTATTAAATCTTTAGATATTCGATAATGAATATTTACATTCTTTGGGGGATAAATCGCCCCTTGAGCTTTTTTTCCGTTAAATCACTTTTGTTGATATTCGGTAGGTAAAATTTGTTTTGTATAAGGGGGGGGGGGTGTTACCTCTCCTTTAATCCTATCGACAAGAATTAAAGCTTATGTTGCCTGGAAACATACTGAAACAATTTTAAGAAAATTGATAAAGTAGTTGAGCTTCCTTCAAGGCCCAAAAATATATATGTGAAAATTTCCACAACCTGCCCACTGTGTGGTTGTATGTGTGTATTGTCACACGTACACCAAAAATGATTTGTATTTAATTTTATGGCGATAATCTGGAAACGAAAAATGTAAATAAAACATCCACCAGAGTCCAAGGAGAAAATAAAATCCATTTTATCCAAAAATAAAAAATTATAATGAAAGAAATATTTTATTTTCCTACTTATTTTTGTTGTTGCTTGTTTGTTTGTGGTTGTGGTGCAAAATGGTCATAAAAATAGTTTTTGCATAATTGAAGTGTGTATAAGAGTGTTTCCGTTTCCTTTTCACACACACACACAGGAGAAGTCTCTAAAGAGAGAGAGAGAGTGTGGGTGGATAAGTGTCTTACAAAAGGTTACAATGTTGATGTTGATGTTGTTGTTGGTGTCTTCCTGTTTTTATTTTTGTTTATTTTTTCAATTTGTCACCCTCCTCTTGCCATCACTTCATTCTTTGGTCAAATTCTTCATAAATGGTTTTTATTTGGATGATTTTTTTTCCTTTTTTTTCTTCTTTAATTCATCTATAATGAGTTTTTGTGGTTTTTATGTAAAACCACATGAAATTTGTGGATTGTTAAGTTAAAAAGGCAAAAACTATGAATGGAAAAATGCCTTAATTTCCCCGATTTTCCATAGTTGCTCCATTAAGTCTATAAATTCATTTCAATCTCGTTAAAATTCTTGTTGTTTCTGTACAAAAAACCACAAATATTTTTATTTCCTTTTTTCCCTTCGTTAACTAAAACTAAAATTTTTGTTAATTTCCCCTTTTGTGGGAGTGAGTGAGTGTGTGTGTGTTTTATCCTGTTAACAGTTTGGAGAAAAAAGTGTAAATGATTTATGATAAAAGTTTAACTCAAAGTTAATTAGTTTAATGCCAATTTAAATGTATTTAAATTGGAAAAAGAAGAAATGAGCAAAAAACTATATGAATTTTTTGTTCATAAAAATGTGTTACAATTTATAGAGTTTTGGTAAGTTTTAGGACACCAATTTTGGCAATAATTTGTTATATATATGAATTAAGGATCAATATTAGGGAATTTTTGCGATATATTTTGTGTTATTATTTCTATAAGATGACAAATTCTTTTTCAAAATTATTCTGTAACTTTTAATTGGTGGAATGTATTTACGAAATATTTTTCACAGATATAGCAGAGAGTTCTACATAGGAGGTCCTACGTTGTTCGTGAAAAGAACATAGGCCTATGTTGAGTTCTTTTCCCTTAAAACTAATTAACAACTTTAACACTAACTGCCCTTCTTGTGTTGTCCTATATCTTGAAGTATTGAACGTCTCTAGATGTTTCCTGACCGGTCACGACTTCTGAACCCCTAAGGTTTCAACTCAAGCTCCATTCTGGTTATACTTTCCATATGTATTCTTATTGTATGGCCGGTCCATCTCCTATTTTTAACTTTTTTTTGCATTATTATGGGTTTCCCTTTTGCTATGTTCCAGAGATCTATATTATTGATGTTATTAGGCCAAAATATTCTGTATATAACTCATGCTCATTGAAACCTTAAGTTTATGCGTGATCGAGGTTTGATTCTAACCAAGTTTCACTTATGTACAGACATTTTTGACAAGCTGCTTCGCTTGCTGTCATTGCTAGCCGTTCTATGAATATTCTTTTGTCTCTTCTTGCAGTTTTCTTTTCTTTTCTTGCCAGTAGTTGATTCTGCTGTTGCGTAACTCTTGTTTGAGTTTCCTTCATTGAGAAATTAGGTTCCAAGCGTCATCTGCCAAGTTTTTCTCAGTGGTTGCACTACACCCAATGTTTCCTCTGTAAATCGGTTTATTGTTGCAGTTATATCTTCCCATGAGTGATGTTGATTAAATGGTAACTATTCACGGATTATCGCTGCTAACGTACTCTTTGCAATGTTTCTTCGTCATGTGTGCTTAATTATTCCTTTTGGCATTTCAGTTTGATTTTTAGCGCCTGTTCTATTTCTAACATCTGTTAGTGAGCTTCTCCACCTTCTGCTCGGGCATATGTGATCTATATATATAGACTAACATGCATATTTGTGAATATTCTTATGCGGGAAGACGGAGTCATCAATAATGAGCTAAAATGTTTGGCACTTTTAAATTTGGCGCTCTCCTTTCTTATTCATAATTCCACATCCATTGTTTTCAAAATTATTGCTGGTGTTAGTGTTGTCACTTTCTATCTTTAAAAAACCGATTGAGAGTATTTGCAACATGTACGTAGAATTCATTTCTTCCAGTATTCTTTGCTGTTCCCGTTGGAGCATAACACTGTATTAATATATCTTACTCTGCTTTTGAATCGAGCCATTATTGCCGATCTGATATAGACTTTCATGTTTGAAATGAGGTTCTAAAGCTTTTTGATATTATAGTTTCAACTCCACTTCTACCTTCATTCATTCTCCCAATGAAGAGTACAGTATTACCATTTCCTATGATAAATAAGCAGTTATTGTTCCATTTTATCTCACTGATACCTGGAACTTCGATCTTATATAATGTCAATTGGTTTTCTAGTCGATTTGAATATCTGTGTAATGTCAAGCATTTCGAATGGAAATTAAAATAAATCCGTTTTCAATGAACTTTCTGCAGCTGCACACAGAAAAAATTAATGTTAATTTTATTAAAAGAAAAAATTTAACATTTCAATAATGTTAATTTAACATTGTTTTACAATAAACACAGTTTCTTGAGAATATTCTTGAAATTTTATTACTTGAAATTTTATTACTTAAAAGTAATTTTAAAAATTTATGGTATAATTTTATATATTAATATCGAAAGATTCTAATATATACACTGAACCAAATATCGTAGGTAACATTAACGAAAATGTTTTTAAAAACTTTAACGAAGCTGATTTTTATTCTAATTAACCTAATTTTTCTTTAAATTGAAGAATTTTCTTCAAATCTACAAAAAAATTAATCAGTAACTTTTTAAGTGAAAGATGTTAAATTGAATAAAATTTCGTTAAAAAATTAATTAAAATACGTTATATCAACAGATATTTAGCAAAAATGGCAGTAACTCATTAATTAACTACAGAAAACTGACAAAGAAAATGTAAGCTGAATATAAGAAATCAAGCCGGTCGTCTCACCACCGTCTTATTGACATTTACATTTAAGTCAAATATGGTATTGAAAATTAATTATATTCATCAACATAAAGAATTTAGTTTTATCAATTTGAATAATGTTTTATTCAAACTGAATAAAATTTATTCAAATTAACCGTATTGTTATTAATGAGTTCAAATATTCATATTGAAAATTTTTCGTCAATTTGAAGAATTTACGAGAATTTTTGTTATTATGAATAAAGGTTTCGTTGGCTTATATTTATTCTATATCCTTTTTCGTTATTTTTATTACTTTTTTTGGTTAAGTGTGCAATATTATTTGACCATAAACGTGGAAACCTTTAATTTACACTGAATGAAAAAAATATCTATTCAATCTCAAATCAACTATATTCAACGTTGATTTTGCTTCATGTTTACTTTTTTGGTGTAACTGAAGTCAATCCACAGGGTCCTTGGTTAACAACATTTCAAATGATTCGTTATAAATTGAAAAATTTTAGGATTTTGATTTAAAGTTGCTGTTAATGAAATAAATCCATTATTTTGCAAGTGACGGGATCTATCCAGCGCTTTTTTAGTCGTATAAATATTCATCTTATTAAAAAAGAAAATTAATTTTTTTTTACAAAAATAAATTTATAAAACTTAAAAGTTTTATTTCAGACAATTAACAATTGTGTAGAATTATTTTTATTAAATCTTTTTCACAATTAAACTCTTTTTGAAAAATACACCAAAAATATTAATAAGTGTTGAAATTGAAATATTAATATTCGTCTTTGTTCTTGTTGGCATTTGTTGCAATGAAAAGAAAAAAAATTAAAAATTTTTCTTTACATTATTTAAAATTTTCCATTAAAAGAACTCCCCATACTCTTTAGCCCATTTCCAGCTCATACAATTTCAAGACCAATTTTAAGCTTTTAACTACTCGAACAACTAAACGAACAACGGAGTTTGTTATTAGAGTCTAAATGTATTCACACTTACAACTTTTCTTTTAACGATTTAAACGTCTTTTGTTAAAATGGAATTTCTTCCCCATTCAGAAGACAGACACACGCTCACACATTATAACACTTTTTCATAATTTTTAAAACGTCCATTCATAACTTTACTTTGCCTCAACTCATCATCAACACCATTATTGTCCTCAGCATCTTCATCACTCCAGAAATTGTAGCTGTTACCGTCATCATCATCAACATCATCGTCTTTAACTTCATCACTCATTCTCTTACTTGTTTCTTCGTTGTATTCATGCGACAAAAGTAATTTCCTGCAGTCATTTTTCATACTCCATTATGTACATTTTTATTTCATTTTATTATTTTAAAATTTCTTTTATTTTTGATTTTCTTTCTTGTTTGTGATTCTTTTTCTGGTTTCTTTAAAATACTTTTATCAAATATTTAATACAAAAGACTTAAAATGAAACAAGTGAGATTTTATTCAACGGGCTTCAAACGAATTGTGAGATCGGTATTCGATCATACTCTCTTTAAATACTCTCTTTACATATAGAAACAGCTGAGATCTGGTACGCTTTGCCGCTTATTTAAAGTGAAACAAATGTTAGCTACCTCTCCCCCTGATCCTTTCAATTCCAAATTTTGTCCTGTAAAACTGTTCCTTGGAGAGGAAATTAGGATGGTATTCTTAATAATTTCACTTCAATTGCTTTATGTGGGGACTTGCTCTACCCGTAATCCAATTTATCCTACATTTTTACTGATAAAACAGTCCTTAAGAAAGTGTTTTGGATCAAATTGGAACATTTGTAATTTATATTTTCTTTGTATCGGGGTACCTCTCTCCCTGATCCTCTTGGTATTTTTATAGCATATGTTATTTTGGTCATTCTGGTTAATGATTAATTTTATAGATTTTTGAAACCTTTTTTTCAAGTAAAACTTATTCCTGTGAAAGCGTTCTGTACCGATCGGAACTAAAGGGGAGAATGTAAGCAATAAGGCGGTTGAGTCAAAACTGCCATCATCAGTTACTCAAGATTGTTGTCAAGATGGAAAGCTATCATGTATATTATTTTCTTTTCCCGAATCAAGTGTATTGTGCCATTTTTCGATCCGATTTCAGCATCGATCAACTAAACACACAGAGCATTTTCATTTTCATATCCGTGATATTCGGATATTATACGTTGCGAAGATTTCTAAAACGCACAAAAAACATTTTCCCAATCGACAGAGAATCAATTCTTCTTAATTCAATGCCCATGTGACTTTGTGAACACTTTAAAGGTCATAATTTCAAAGATATCTTGAATGCAGCCTATTCAAATTAGTGATAATCGGTTCAAAATTTTAAGCAGCTTCCATACAAATGCACCTCGAATTGGGGTCTTAAAGTCATAATTTCGTATATATTAATCAAAATTCTTATAAATAAGTTTATTTTATCATTCCAAATTCATATGTCAATTTTTATTAATTTCGAGGTACCGCGGACATTTAGTTTTTAGTCCACGATCTTATAGCCCCTATCTAGACCTTAAAAAAGTTAACATAATCTTATTCTTACACTTTCCGAGGTATTTGCATCTGAAGTTTCTTAAACTTTATAAGTGTCAAAAAAGGAAAAACTCTTAATTTTAATCTTTATTTAATAAAATTACACAATCTAAATCTTAAAATGGAATAAAATTTCGAAACCCTTTATGCGTTTCTAAGCATAATCGATTTTTCATGTACCGGGACCCTACTACATCTACAACTCCGCCCGTGTAGCAATTATGGAGTCCAAACTCTTATAGTTATAATGCAAATTTTCTCTGCTATGCTTACGTTAAATTTCATTCATCTGATCAGAAGTAAAAATATAACTTAAAAATTTGCGAACGATTGATCCGATTTCTGCACTAGCATGGAACTATTAATTAACTGCAGTTTAATATAGGAAGTGTCCCATTTTAGAACCTGCGGACATAGGACTATTTATCACTTTAACTCCTCTTCTATCGTTTTCTGAAATTTAGTAAAACCCGAATACCCTTCCAGAAATTCCGATTTTTTCCATTTCATATTATAAATGCGATACTGACGAACATAAGTAAAGTTTCTATGGACACGCCTTTTTTACATATTTACATTCAAATCGTTCAACCCTTTCGGAAATTTAAACAAGTAAAGACGTTATGTTTTGTACATACACACTCACATATGGACTTACAGACGTATACAATATATAAAAGTTTTTCTTAACACTTAATGAGTCATAAAATTACACTATTGGCTATAACTTTTTTTATGCTAAACCGATTTTGATAATTTTGGAATTGTAATACTGGTTATATAGCTGAATATATTTCGTCGATTTACATTTGACAAGATTATTTTAACCTAGAGTTTGCTTCAGATATCGGTTTATATCTTCTAATATACTAAACCGATTTTCTGGTTTTAAATAAGAAACTATGGGACTATAACAAGTAATCATGCCAAATTTCATGGAGCTCTGTCAATTATTGTGGATGTGAGCGTGTCAACAACATACAGACGGACATAGCTTAATTGATTCAGATTTTGATTTGATGCATATATATATTCATATACATTATGGGATCTGAAATAATTCCTTCTTAGCGTTACACATCGAATGACAATGTTAATATATCCTCTTCGCCACTTATGGTGGTGGAGGGTATAAAAATGCAATTTCTTTCCATTTCATATTTTAGATTTAATACGGACGAACATACCTTAAATATCTAAGAATTTCTCTATGCTCCAAAATATATTAAGTCATTAATAGATCTTCCCGACTGTTACATTTAGAATAACAAACTTAATCTACCTTTATACTCTTATAGAGAAATGTATAAAAACACTTAAACATCCACCATTTCGACTCCTTTAAAACCAACGGAATTTATGTTTTATTAAATGTTGGTTTATGTGTGTGTGTTCGAATGTATGTAAAAGTATGTGTATGTTAAATGTATGTGTATATGTATGTACTAAAGTCCTTTAGTTATAAACTCGTTTTTACTTAAAGTGAAAAGGATGCTGTCACAACTTATTAGCATGAATGCACTTTATTTATGTTAAATTTTGTTCGTTGAAACAAACTTTTTAACTTTTTTCCAGCAACATTAAGGCGATTTTCTAATAAAAACTTTAAATACTTATGTTTATAGTTTTTTCTTCTTCTTATATTCGTTTGTTTCCATAATAACCTAAAAGTAGTGCTGAGGAAGTGGAAGTCTGTAAATATTTTATTTTGGAGCTTAAAATATGACTTTTAAAATTGAAAATGTTTAGTTTATGTTGTTATGGCATCAAGTGGAGGAAACCACTTTCAATTTTATTGGAATTTAGATGTTTTTGGAGTATTGGAATTATGCATTAGTTGTGAGACTTTAAGGAAATATAAGATGTGAAAATTTTAATTATGGATCCCATCAAACCATTCAGATATCAGAATTATCAATTTAAGCGGAATGAAGTTTCAAATAACTATTTTTCATCAAATCATCTTCTACATAAATTAATATCGAGAATGTCGATTATAAACTTTAATTTAATAAAGTTGATCAAATAAGGACATTTCTACCTCAAGTTTCATAGCTTTTATAATCACTTATTCTAATTCACAGTCAAAAATATTGAGACGGTGGTAGAACCTTTCCAGCCGATAGTCCAGTATATGAATAATGGTGTGACCATATTGAAACTTAAACGTCTGCAAATCGCTTTCAAAATAGCAACAAAAAAGAAATTTCTACTTAAAAACAAAATAACTTTTAATTGGATCCAATATAGATTTATAGTTCTTGTACAAGAACAATGACTCAAAAGAAACAATGACTGAAGGTAGTTCTAAATTGTATGTTCGTCTATTTATCTCTTAAACTATAAGAGTTATCCCATGAATGTAAAGAATTATAAGTAATATAAGTAATTATAAGTAACATGCACAGTGGGGTAGAAGCGATTTTTTTGGAAAATAAGACTGTAATTTTTGATTAGCAGGATCTAATAAATATACCCTACACCACCATTGGTGGTTTGAGTATTATGCAGATGTTTGTGACGAGCAAAGAATGTTTTACCACCGCTTTAATGTTTACCGATCAGATTTCAGAGTCACTTTATGAGCCGATTTAACGATGTCCGTCCGTCTGACCATTGGTGTGGTTCGGTGTCCGCACAAAACAGAATTGTTGTACCAGCCGCCTCCTAGAATAAAACAATAGTTGGTGCTGTTTTTAAAAATGCAAAATTAATAATGTTTGCCACGTCCCAAAATACAGCCTTTTTCGTTTTATTTGTGCAAAACAACCCCATTCTAGGTCATGATTTGAAAACGACTTTATTTATTTATTTCTTTATTTATTTATTAATTTATTGATATTTGATAGATTTTGAATCCATCTTCATCTTCTGGAACTCACTTTTTATACTTTGAATCCTTCCCCCTAATTTCCAACCCTGAACAACTATAACATTTTTAATTGTAAAGAAAATAAAATGGAAATAGTAGTGTGACCTTACGGGGGTTGGTTCACAGATTCCCAAATTTGGCAAACTCGGGTCATAAAAATATTTAAAACGATCCAGATTCCTTATATCTGAACCGTTTTAAAGATTTTTTATCATTTATTATTAATTTGTACCGTTTTTATATCTTTTAAAAAGGCCACTTTAAGTTTTAAAAACTTAAATTTTGTGAAAACCAGAGTTCCCCAAATTCAATCAATTTTTTCACATCACTCTAATATCTGACCAACTATAAAAAAACATTCATACTTGTTTCTTAATATAAATGTAAATAATTAAAAAATAATTTAATAGCTTTGCACAGTGGATCCAAAACTTATTTTTTTTTGAATAATTCAGTAACTTTGAAACGATTGAATATTTTTTTTCACGAAATTTGCCATGAACATTTTTGAGTTATTTTCCAATTAATTTAGAGAAAAACATGTTTCTAGTGGGTCCTGGGGTAGAAAAGAAGTTACCTCTGTTATGATGATTTAAAAAAAAAGTCGCCAAAATTTTATTTATGAGTTGATCGGAAAAATCGAAAATATGGTGACATTTTTCCTTTGGACTTTTAAATTTTTTTCTCAATTTTGAAATAACTTCGAATGTGAATGCATATAAAGCAATTCCGAAAACATTAAGAGAAACAATATCCCCGCTAGAACTATCGGAATTTCAAATATTTTTCTATAGTTTTTGAGGAGGAAAAAATGTCAAATCTAAAATCGTTAAAAAGGTATATGAAGCGTATTTTTCGTAAAGAATTATAAGGGTTTTATGTATGTAAATAATGTTTTGATCACAACATAAATACAATATTGGCGATTTTTCTTTTAAATCATCAAACCCGAGGTGGTCAACACTGACCCTAAGACCCACTAGAAATATATTCTTCTCTAAATCAATTGGAAAACACAAAAATGTCCATGTGAAATTTTGTTTTAAAATATTTAATGATTCCAAAGTTACAAAATTGTTACCAAAAAATTGATATCATCAGATATCTAAGAATTTTTTAATTTTTATTACAAAATTTTCCAATCGTTATCATTTAATGTTAATTACCAGAGACCTTTTTTTATTTTCCTTAGCAATTATTTTAACAATCCGCCTTATAATTTGAATTCAAAATGTAATTTTTCTTATTCTTAAAGAAAAATGTCCATAAAAATATGCCAAAACCAATCAAACACCAACAAGAAATAATCATAACAATCATCACAAGTAATAGACATCAAAGGAATTGTTCACTTCTTCCGTTTCTTTTCTCTACAAAATCACATTCCCTTTCTTACAGTAATTTTGTAATAGAAAACAAGTAGGAATGCTATATTCGGCAATGCCGAATCTTCAATACCCTTCACCAGAAATGTGTGTGAAGTTAAATCGTTATATTTCATACATACATACTCACACATATACTAGAGGACGCATATGATATATAATGGATTTTCGTTAATAAAACATAATGAGTCAGTAAAATCAGTTATATATTTGGCTATAACTTTTTTTCAACTTAACCGATTTTGATATATAAATTTTACGAAAGCTTGAGCTCAGAGTTTGCCTCAGATATCAGTCGATTTTTATCACTTTAAATAGAAACCTTCCCAGGACTGTAACAAATGCTCAGGCCAAATTCATTCTAATTTGTCGATTTTTAATTAAAAATTTTACGAAAGCTTGAGCTTGGAGGTTGCCTCAAATATCGGTCTATACATTTTAATATACCGAACCGATTTTACTGCTTTTAAATATAAAACTTCTAAGGACTGTAACAAATACTCAGGCCAAATTTTATTGAACTCTGTCAATTATTTTGGATGTGAGCGTGACAACAACAGACAGACGATTTTTAATTGATCCAAAAACATATATACATTATGGGATCTGAGATGATTCCTTCTTAGCATTACGCACGGAATGACAAAGTTAATTTGCCCTCTTCACCACTTGTAGTGGTGGAGAGTATAAAAATGGAAAAAAATTTTATGGCTTTTTTCACAAAATAAACAAATAAAAAGGAGGAAAAAAATTATGGAAAATAAAATATTTTATTTTAGTTTTTTGGGTGATGGGTGGCGGGTGAGTGAAAGAATTTTGTTCTCCCTCAACCATGAAATATGAAATGTGTCTAATAATCATTACAAAGGCGACAATTGGCTACAAAGTTAATGTTAAATAGTAAAAATATCAAAAAGTCACTCCGTCAGTCAGTCAGAACAACAACAACCACATTTTGTAATCTTCTTTAGATTTTGTGATTGTTTCATTTCAAAGGATTTCTTTTCCTCTTTTTTTTTGTCCTTTTTTCATTATTTTTATGATTATTATAGTTATTGCTTAGGTTGTTGCTATTTTATGCCATTTTCCATATTAGAAATTGTAATATTATGATTTTCTTCCTTTTGTTTGTTATTTTCTGTGTTTTTGCCATTATTTGTGCTTCATTGCATGATGGACATTGACAGGGAAATTCTTATTATAATGATAATAATGAAAATGACTATAATAATACTATTTTGTTTGTTCCAATGGACCATGTAATGATTACAACAATAAACAAGTTGTTATTATTTCCATCATAAATAAGTTGAATTGTAATGGATTTATTAGAAGTAGACGATATTTGCAGAAGAATACCATTAACTAGTTGATATTTATGAATATTATATTTTTGACCTAAATGGAGACAGAAAAAAAGTTATGAAAATATTACAGTCATAATCATGATCCGTTATTTTGCTACTGATGTTTTGACATTTTATTATGGAAGATTTTCTTGTTCAAGATCTAAGAGTATCTTACGTTTCCAAAGTGTTTCTTAGCGGTAACGGCTGGTTGATCCCTGATAATATCACTCCAGCGATATTATTGTTATGCTATCAGTGCGGCTTCTGATAGAATGACTGATTCAACTGCATTTTCTACATTTTATTTGTAATATTCCTTTGTACCATGTGGGCTCTGTCGCACAAGAATTATCCTCTGCCCTGGATTCAGAAAAAATCATAATTTGCGAAGTGTTTTAAAAATAATTTTTTGCTGTTGATATTTGGCCAATTGGGGAAGGGTATTAGGCTACTAGTTCCAATGATCATATTTGCTCTATAATTTGCCACCGAAATTTGTTAGCTCTTGCTATAATAGTTTTACTTCTTCAGCTAATCTTATACGTCCTATATTTTTGATGAAATCTTTATAGTCTCACTTCAGTAGTTTTTAATTTACTCGATATTTACTATGTATGATCCGCTGATCCAGCTGAAAATTTTGTATGGGCTATATAACTCTCGCATGTATTAAAAAATGATTCATGTTTTTTCGTTGTTAATGTTCCCTAGATCCATCCTATTCTACTTATGAATGTAATGCTGAGTTGCTTGTTTTTCGCGGTGATAACCAGTTATCACTTCCTTATGGATGTTTGTAAGCATCTTAATATTGATCGTGAACGTATTTCATTAGTTGTCCCATTAGAATGATGTACACTTTGCTTATGTTTTTGATTCATATGACCTTGGTTTTCCTGAAATTTACTTTAAGTCCAGCATTGCGTTCCAGTCTATTCATATCGCTTGCATATTCATTATCTTAAATAGACTTATACCACCACGAGTTGGCTTGACAGAATACTCATGTGTATAGACTTCGTTTACGGTGATAAATAGCTGAGGTAATAAAAGGTATCATTGCTTTACTCGAGCAACAAAAGGTACAGAAAAGTACATGGTTTCGCAGTTCCTACTTGATTAATCTCGTTGATTTTCTCTAATTTTGAAAGTCTTCACTATATGATGAAAGCTAATAATCTGTTAATGAGGTTAAGAAGATTAATTTCTCTCCGCTAACGGTAGATTTTTTTCTTCTGTGCCGTCTTTACCCATACAATTTTTGCTAGTATTTCATCTTCTCCAGGTGCTTTGTCTATTTACTTTCCAAATGCCTCTTTCACATGCATAATATACGTAACATATTTTCTGCAGGAATAATGTTTTTTTCGTTTTCTTAAGTTACCTCACTTGCGATGACTTTAGTTATTTTCCTGTAATATGCTCTTTATTTGTGTGTCTTTACTGCGGTCAATGCCAGCTTGGTTCATGCTACACTTACAAGAATAAGACATTTAAGCGTTCTAGGATCTTTCTTTGGTATCTTCTTGCCCCTTTTGTTTTACCAGTAGTTGGTACAGCTGCCTCAAAGTATTATTGTTATTAATTGATTTTACTTTGAGTATCAAATTCCAAGGTTCGGTCTGTTTCCAAAGTTTTCTTTAGGGTTGGTCTAAACCCAGTTCTTCTTTTTGTGACTCGGTTATATGATGCTCTGCTATATTCTCTAATTGATTGGTAGCTGTACACGCACTGTGGTTTCCTTCATGTGGCATTAAACGACCCAAAGCAAAGTTCCTCACCATTACTTTACATATAATGGATGATATTCTACGCGACGAGACAAACGTGTTCTTAATTTAGTTATTTTAAGTTATAACTTTGGATGAAATATAAAATTGGTTTAAATATACTTTCCCGTTATTCTTACAAGAGGCATAGGACCTTAATAAAGCTCACTGTTGGTGTTTATTGTTCAGCTTTTGTTTCAGTTTCTTTAATCAATTTCGTATTTTAATTCTTTATTTTTCTGTTTAATGGCAGTTTCGTATCAATCGCTGCAAAATATATCGCCCTCTTTGTGTGATGTAATGGTAGGGAACTTTTCTAAATGTTGGATTATTGGAACCAAATTTTGGAACTCTCGCTGTTATAGTTTTATGAAAAATGTGCTTTTTAATCTAAACATTCTAAATTTTTAACAAATTATTCAATTCCCCAATAAGCGTTTAAGAATTATATATTTACTTTTCCGTTGGTCATACACGGAGCAACAGATGTTTATTGTTCAGCTCTTTTTCATTTTTGCATTTTAATTAGCCTGCTGTTACCAAATCCCATGTTTTTTGTTGCATAAAACATTGCCCTCTTTGTGTGACGAAGTGGTGGGAAACTTAACTAAGTTTATTTCGGCGCTAACTAGCCTCTAGTGATTCTTAAGTGAGGTTCTCCGTATACATTCAAACTGGGATTGGCAAGTGGGCTTCTTTTTTGAAAGGTGGCATTTTTTAAGAAAAATCACTTAAAAAATTGTATTATTTTGTACACCACGTACGAAATGGCTGGATTAAATTCTTAAATTATTTAATTAATATTCACTTTAAGTTATTTAAATAAAAAAAAATAATTTTCATCAGAAAGAAAATCTATCAAAAACAAAACTGCCTGCTAGAACAGACAAAACGTTTCATATATTTTCCAAAGAAAACATATTTTAAAAATTCCTAACTGTGAACGTGTGGTGTTGGGTCTTTATATAACTGTAACCAACATGTTTTTGAACTTTTTTACAAAATTAATATTAAAATATTTATTGTTGACAATTAACTGACAAAAACACATTATTTTAAACAAAAAAGTATTTTAGCACATTATAAATAAAATGAGATGAAATAAAATTTATAACTCGTTTTATAATTTTTTTTCTTTCGAAAAGCCTGTTTGTATGAATTTTACAAAAGGATATAAAAGTTAGTTCCGCTATATTAAACTCGGCAGGATGCCGCCATATTGTTTATTATTTAACTTGTACGTTTGTTTTTGGTGGTTATTTATTTGTTTATTTTTTTGTGTGTAAGAAGGTATTTGTTATGATTTATATTTTGAAAATTGTTAAAAATTTTCTAGCTTTTACCCGGTGAGTTTTGCTGCACAAAAATTTTCCTCAGTCCTTGAAATTAAATTTTTTTTATGCAATTGGAATTTTTCTCAAATCCTTCTGACCCTGTACGTTCTACATTTTTTCAATAAAACTGTTTTATAGGAAAATGACAATAACCTATCAGACATTTGATAAATAATAATTTGTATATACTGGGTTGGCTCTCATTCTTCTTTGTATGAGCACATCAACCATCCATTTTTTTATGTAGAACTGTTTCGAAAAATTATGAAATCTAATTGCTATCACTTCAATAGTTTTTTTGATATCCATAATCAATATATACTTTGTATAGAGTCTTCCTACTACTAGACCCCATGATCATATTTTTTCACTAATATTTGTAAGCTCTCGCTATAATGATGCTACAGATAATCGATAGTTATATTTGCATTCTATGAGGGTTACTTGTCCTGCCGATTTTATACGTCCTACATTTTGTCTAATAGATCTGACTCTTGCGAAAGTACTTGTGATGAATTCTTTATACTCTCACTTTAATAGTTTTTAAGCTACTCGATAGGATCCCCCTGAGCCACTTGATCCACTTAAACAGTTTCTTCAAGAAGTTATTGGGATCAAATTTGAACATTTTCGCTGTTATAGCTTCTTAGATTTTCGATAACCTATGTTTGCTTTGTATGACGGAGGGTGGTTACTTGATCCCCTAATCCTATCCGTCCTGTGTTTTGATCATTGAGAAAGTGATTGGGACCAAATTTGAAAACTCTCGCTGTTAAAGTTATTTTGATATTCGATAATCAATATTAAATTTGTATGGGGGTACCCCTCCCCCTGGTCCCATCGGAATTTTTTAAAGCCTGTGTTACTTTCGGATATATTGGAACTACTCTGTGAAAATTTTAGCAAAATCGCATCTGTATAAATCCCAAACAAACAAACAAACAAACAATTTATTAAAATTTAAAAATATTAAAAAACATTTTTAAAAGAAATTTAAGTTGTTTTTTAATAAAAATGAAAAGAAAATTTTCTATTAATAAATTGAAAAATTTAATTTAAACTTCTGCTTCATTTCCCACATTAAATCACCCCTTTTTCTATTAAATTAAAGAATTTTATTAACATTAACGTGAACAATTGCTGTTAAGTTATGAAAAAAGCTGTTTTTTTCTCTAACCTGAGGCGAATTGGGTACGACGAAAAAATGTATAAATTAGATACTTTACACATATTAAATTAATGCAATCAATTTATAAATTGGGCGACATTTGAGCAAAGAAAGTCCTCCTTGTCCTTGTCAGTATGAGTTAGAAGTTTGTGTTAAATAAAGGGTAAATAAATGGAAGCCCCGTCAAATACGTGATCAACATTAAGAAATATATAAAATAATCTAACAAATGAAGTTTACCAAATAAATAAACAACTACTTAAACAAATACATTTATACAATATGAACTCATATTTTCGATATATATATATATATATACGTTCATATCCAAAAGGAAATGAAAGGTTTCAAGTGGAATTCAGAAAGGCCCATAATGAATTCTTTTTTGGAGGCCTCATTACAAACAACTTTTCATATTAAAAACCATGTCATTACAAGGAAATGAATTACACACTCACTGACAAAGAAGCAATTACGGAATTACGAAATGATTTGCATGTACTCTCAATTAAGAGCATTTAATTATTTTCTTTAAAAACTGTTTTTTCTCTTCCTGTCTCTAATATTAATATAAGTCCAAGGAACTAAGGAATGAGATCAAAAAATTCTTATAATACATATTATATGTTGATAAGAATGAAACCCTAAAATTACAGTTTTAATTTTTTTATTTCATTGAAATTGAATGATATTTTGAACCTTTTTCGGAAACCATTTCCTTAACGTTTTTATAGTACAGGTATTATGCTCGTACAGGTAGTCCATCTCCGTTTAAAAACTACCGCGCCTTTGGACAACTTTTTTGTGCTTTTTAATTCTTTTTAAACAAGAGCCCAATATCTCTCTACTGACCTTAGCTCCAAGCAGTTTGGTAGTTCTTGTACTACTCAAGGAATTGTTAGCCATATTGGTAGAATGCCAAGTCAGGCCAAAAATAAGAGGACACAATATGAAGTATTTTAATGGAAGCTGAAGCATCCTTTTTTCGTAAACATTTCTTGAGGGTAAATTTCGTTATTTATTTTATGTTTTTACCAAGAAGTTTCAAGAAATCTTCCAGAACATAAGTTTCGTCTTCTATTATGCAGCAAAAAACTTAACTTTGATTTCCGTGCTCTGTTGGCAGCATTCCTCTCATGAACTTTGTGAGCCTTACATGTTTTCAAACCTGCATTATTTAAAAATTTTTGTACCAAATAGTCCGAGCACTGAGTTAACCGGGTTGCTTTCCTACCGAAAGTATTGGAATATTTTTTTGAAAATGCTTTCTATTTTGGGTGTGCTGACTTTTTCTTTTTGTCCGTTCTATCAACGGACAAGTTCTCCCGATACTTTTTAATAAGACTGGGAACAGTTTGACGGCAGACCTTTGAAAACTTGGCCATGTTTTTGTAGGATCATATTGGATTGGTAGGATCATATTTTGTTAAAAATATTGAATAGTTTTAGTAGGCTCTTCAGTTTGATCACTCATTTTTAAAATAATAATTAGAATAAAATTTTTATGAAGAACCAGTGATAAGGATTTTTTGATCTTCCTAATTATATTAGACATTCTATTTCTCATTATTTTGGATGGCTATGAGTAAGGAGTTGCCAATTACAATTTATCCCGCCATTCCCAACAAAAGCTAGCTGTTGCTTAAGTTTCTTTAATAAATTATCTGATCTATTGTAGCCGAGTTTTACGATTATGCCCTCTATGTGTGGCGTAATGGTAAGGAACTTTACTAATTTTTCAGTTTCCCTAGAGAAATAGAATGTTTAATACATTTG
This sequence comes from Cochliomyia hominivorax, assembly GCA_004302925.2. Taxonomy (NCBI): domain Eukaryota; kingdom Metazoa; phylum Arthropoda; class Insecta; order Diptera; family Calliphoridae; genus Cochliomyia; species Cochliomyia hominivorax. The sequence goes on along the minus strand of PYHX02000495.1, from coordinate 56,552,770 downwards.
TTTCGAATAAATTCGATATAGAATACACTTTCCATTTAACCATCTAAAAAAATATTTTGTTGTCCAGAACAATCCCTGCTATGTGCGATGTAGTGGTGAGGATCTAGCCAGTGTATATACACATTGGTCATATCAAATAAATGATAAATATTCTACATATTCCACTTAGCCAACAAAAAGAATAGAAGTCGGAATTTCTTATATACAAATTTGTTTTGAATAGAAAATTCAACTTTTCTATAAGTTGTTTTTTTAAGATGTTGTAAAACTATTGCAAAAGGCCTTACCTTTGATAGTAGTTTCATAATTTACCCCTTTGTAGATAATATTCACTTATGTATGTGTATACATAAATATTTCATAATTCCTTAAATTCTCAAAGGATGTTAACGTGATTATTACTTAATGCCATTTTTAGCGTGACGTTGACGATGATAACATCAATATGAAATTGTAAGTTTGAAGACGAAGGCAAAGATATTGACAGAAGTATGACATTGAGACAAAAATATAATAAAAAGCATTGAAGTAATGACAAGAAAACAGTGACGGCATTAGAAGAAGGATAGTTATGGAAAAAGGACTTAATATAACATTAGAAAATTAGGATGAAGATTAAATCTTTGAGGGTAAAATCTCTGATATCTGATCTGATGCCAGATATACGAAGGCAGGATAAAATTTACAAATTAGAAAAGAGATTGTTGTGTTCAATAACTTTGGTTAATATCACGAAATTTACCTCTGATTTATTCTCTCGTGCATTAAACATTTCGAAATTTAAAAAGTTACTGGAAAAAAGTTCCATCGATGTCTTCCTTAGATGATTATTTATGTTATCATGCTCATAGGCATATACCTAAGCAACTACTTCAGCTTATTAGATGCATTTAATGTGAATGTACTTCATAAATTTTATTTCAAATTCACGCTTCTTAGGTTAAATACCCAAGTTTACATTCAACATTTTTTCTTTTAATTCCAACTAGATCTTGGACATCTGATATCCAAGTAACCGATTCAGTAATGGATAATATAGTATCCATTACTGAATCAGCTATCAGTAATAGAATCAAGTAAACCATTTCGTGATATTGACGTTGGGTGCTTTCTAACAGATTCAAGTTTGTGAAAAGAGGATGATCTAAACAGCATAATTTGCTGCTTCTTATTACAACAGATAATGTTTAGTCTGGTTTTTGTAAACTCAATATTTAGATATGTTTCTAGTTTCTCTATCGCAAGTAAGGATCAATGTATTCCCCGGGTCATGAAATTTTGCCACTTCTAGAAAATGAGCCCATAAATCTTCTGGACTAGAGACGGATATGTAGTTCCGCTCTTATTATCTGTTCAACGTATCCGAGTATGACATTCATATGTAAACTTGAAACCGTGGAATATGTGGAGGGTCTATGAATGTCGTTAAAAGCTACAATATATAAATGTAAATCCAGATGAAAACGATCTCGCACATACCTGTGTATGGTTCGTTCATGTATTTTAAGATCATTTCTAACCTACCAGTGCTTCTAAATGTGAGAGATTTCAATTGTTGTATGTTGAATTTAGTACTTTCAGGTGCTAACTCCTACATCGAAGTTTCGCGTGATAGTAGTGGCATGATCTGAAGAGGTAAAGGAATTTTTAATTCCATTGTCTAAGATGCCATTGATGACATTGGTCATCAAGTCAATGGTTCGTTGAACTAATTACACAGACGTCCGCATAAGTAATCACTCCAATTCCTGGTGCAGGCAATGAGAATTTTGAGAGGTAGAAAGCAGTGACAAGATCAAAGGACAAGATCATTGTCAAAAAAATGTTAAAATCTTTAGACAGGTCAAGTGCCTCGCATGGTGTCCACAGGTTTAAAACATGAGTCATTTATGTGGAGAGGGGTGTTAATGTTGTTGTACTTTGGATTTTGCTGCAGGAAAGTCTTCATTATTTCTTCTCGATACGTTAATTTTGTCATTATTGAAATATAAAATGATCTTTCAATATCTCTTGTTTCTTCCATGATATTGAACATCTACCAGTGCTTCCAAACGAAGGAATAAGGTTTGTTGTAAGACTCGCAATTATAATGAATTGTCTTAGCCGAAAAATGTTTCTGATTCTTTGATTTAAACTTTTTCTATAGACCAGGTCTTTCACAGTCTCTAGCTTTAAAAGGCTCAAACCATCGTTTACTCAAGATTTAGCAACAATTATTTTGAAACAGGGAAAATTTTATAAGCTGTTTTCTGAAGGTTTTTTAGGTTTTCAAATTTTATCCTTTTCCAATTAATTTGTGAGAGTCTCTGGTATCCTCAAACTGTTCCCGCTTCCGAGAAAAACTATTGCTTCCACTATTTTGTCAATCTAACATTATTAGAAACTCTTCCAACAGCCACAATAAAGTAATAAGACGAACGAAAACGAAGGGAAAAATTAAAAAGGAGCAAACAAAAGTAAATACCAACAAAAAACAACTAAAACCCAACAACTTCATACATAATAAAGACACTTTTACAAGGAAAAGGTAACTCTCATACTCCATACAAAACAATAAGCTTTTCAAAATAATTGAAGAAAAGTTCATGAACACATATTGACAAATATCAACACACATACAATCTAACAAACATGTTTACTCATACTCAAAAACACATACATATACAGATGTTTAAAGAAGTTTTATGAGCCTTTTTACATCATCAACTCTCCTTCATTCGATTTGAGTTCATATGAAAGTTTTTCAGCACGACATTGTTTGACATTCTATGACAACAATATTTAAAGAAAACTTTTTAAAACTTGAAGCTTAAGGCTGGGCAGAATGTGGAATGGAAACAGGACCAAGTTAACACATGCGATAACGGGAACATATTTGAAATATTAAATTTAAGGATATGACATGTTTATACGTCAACGTTAGTTTTAATTAAGAAAAAGGAATTATTTGAAGACCAAAATAGGAAATAACCATTTACAAATTCACTGTTACAAAGGCAGTTTCAAGATTACAAGTCTTTAAAGCAAAAGATTGCGTATAAACATAGCAAAATGCTCTTAAATTAAAAAAGAATTGAATGAAGGTATTTTGAGTTTGTTATTCCGTGTGCAACATCAAGAAAAAATCAGTAAACATTCCATAAAACATTTTGTTCTGAGTTACATCCAATTCACTCTGATCTGTCGGGTTTGCAAATCTCTCTCGTCTTAAAAAGATATGAATTTCTTGAAATTCTCTCACTCTTTTTGTAACTGTATTTTTCATTTCGTTGTTGAGAGCTAACAAAATCGTTCTGATCAAAAAACAGTTATAGTCCGATCTTTAAATAACTTCTTTTTATTTTTTAATTCCAATAGTTACAAGGCGCGTAATATTCCTCAACCTAGTGGTACCTTACAATTTTTAAAAGGTATAAATACCATACAGTACTGAAATAAATCTGCATTAATGGCATTCAACTATGGAGAATGATCAGTTACACGAGTTGCGACATTTTACATAAGGCACAGACGAAATTTAAAACCATAACGGGATCACCATGGTACATAAGAAATGAGTTAACATTAGTTGAATAAGAGTTCTGTAGATTTAGAAAAAAATATATCATAAAATTTTAGAACTATCCAGACCGAGGCACAAGAGTTTGTAGAGCCCACTTATAACCCGTTAATATGAGGACTGATCTGCTACTTATTCTCCCGATGAAGAGTTTTAGTTATGGATTTAAGATTTGAACAGATTCAATGAGTAAAGAAAAACTTAAAAACGACAGAATTTCGTTTTATATAAGACAGAGGTCGGGTGTTCAAAATGTGCTGTTTAGTCATTTGGATCATATCTTGCAAATGATACATAAAAAATGTGAAAATACCCAGGGAATTTATAACTCTTAGATTTAATTAAGATAAATCAGAACTCGATTTTCGGTTATTTGAAGGTAATTATATTTCGTCTACGCATTATGCCAGAAACCGTATAAAATTCTTATGGTGTCACAACATAACTCCCCAAGTTTTATAGAAACCAATTATAGCCATAATTATGGATTTATTTCGTCTTTTGGGACTTATTTTATTTTTATTTTGGGTGCTAAGTCCCTAAAAAATTTTGGGCTATCGATTTTCGGCTGGTCTAAAGTACTTTTATGCCTGTGGTATTTAAATTTCTATAAGTGAATGCTGCTTTTTATTTACCCCAAACGAGAAAGTCATCTAGTCCAGCCAAAAGCAGGTTAGACGTATTGTGGGATTGTCTTACAGTCTTACCTTTAGAAAGTCTTAAAATGAACATTTTTTTCCATTAGGAATTTAATTTTGTTAGGTAACTCTCCCCTAATTTATGCTCCTTAGAATTGTCCTGGCAAGCAGTTATTGGTTTATTTTTATTTTGATTACTACTTTTCCTTTAGCTTCATCCATGGTCCTATTCGTCCTTGCAGTAAGTCCGTTCATTAAGAAAATTATTGAAAATTAATTTAATATTTGCTTCGTGTGTGATTTTCTCCTTAGCCCCAGATCCTACATTTCTTCAGTAAACTTCTATTTTAGGGAATTAAATTTTAAACGAAACAAATTGTTCTATTGATAATCGATAAATTATTTGTATCGGAGAGTAACATTCTCACATCACAGGTGGTGCTGAAGGTATATTAACTTTGTGCGTAACGCAAAGAAGGAGTCATCAAAAAACCCCATAAAGTATATAAATATTCTTGTATCAAATCAAATTCTACCACAATGTTGTCCTAAGAATTTTACTATTTAAAATCAGCTATATCGGTCTATTAGCAAAAAATGTTATACATCGATAATTGAGACAACCACAACATTCCGAAAAAGATCCATTCTAAATGTTTCAAAAAAAATAAAAAATAATAATAATAATTGAATCAAAACAGAATTTAATAAGAACTTACAGTTATATGCACTTTATTATCCTACAAAATCATCAAAATCGGATCAATAGAAAAAAAGTTATAGTCTAAAATATGCAAAATTTTGATACACCCTAAAATCAGTTTGTCAATAAGGATATCAAATTAAAAGATGTTTTTCTGAAATTTTATTTTAATAAACTCAAAGAAGCTAGATTGTGCTGGAGCCATTATTTAATCTAGCTCCTATGTAAGGCCCCTTTACGGAATAGGATTTAAGCTTTTAAAACTCTTAAATATGAATCGATCCCACAGAAATTCGGCACAAATATATTTTTTTAGTATTTTGTGGTTATGTATGTGTTTAATTATCGGTATATGTTCTGCTTCCCGAAAAAATATACACAATTTCTCTTGAAATTCGGCACAGTTATTGTTATAACTGTTTAGAATATTTGTTATTATTGTTGTGTTTCATCTTAGGAGATGAAGTCCTAGTAAAGTCCTAGAATATATCAGTATCGTATCTATCGTTACTTAGAACAACGCCCTCTATATGTGATGTAGTGGTGGGAATTTTTTATTCCTTTTATTTCTTAAGGAGGTGAGATGGTGACATTTACTGATCATTCTCTAGTGTTTCTTTGCGACTTTCTCTGTATTCATCTAAAGCAGAGTTAGTTAGGGCTTCTTAGGCGTTTTTGAAGATGAAGTAATCCACATTTTTAATATTTGAAGAATCATGTTTGACAATTTTTGCTGCAGTCGGATTTAAATTTGGTACCTTGAAAAATTACTACAAAATTTTTAATCACGCCGACCTTATTTGTCCTCCTTTGCCAAATGTGAAGCGAATAAATTATTGAAAGCAGTACTCCCCATATGATTAAAATAACGTTATTACTACAGGGTATTTAAAATTCGTCAAAACTGAATATAATACTCTCAGCATTTAATAACTTAAGACCCATTTTCCAAACTTTTCCCTTGTATTTTTGATTATTTGAAACGTTGACAGGGTGTTATAATGATGTTATGGATTAAAAGCTGTTGTTGGTGTTATTTTCTTTTTTAGAGAATTTTTAATTAATGCGTTAATTTGTGAAGAATTATTGTATTATTGTGTTTTAATTAAATATGAGAGGAATACTCAAACGAGTACATATACTTTAATGTATATAAATATTTATTATTTTAATTGTATGAGTTTTATTAAATGAATGAGTGAATAAATTCTAATTAAAACAATAACGATAATTTATTAAAATTTTGTAATAATAACGATAAACACTCATACTTTTTGAAGTAAAAAGAAGAATGACGAAAAACGAAAACGATAATGATTACTTTTGTGGAAATTTCGGGATGAGGGAGAGATTTTTCAAGTGCAAGATTTGTTGAATTTTTGAAGCAGCGATTAATTATTTATATTAAAACTGTTTGAAATATTTTTGTTATTAATTTAAGTTTTAAAAAACTTTTAAACCAATTATCCTTAGGACGTTTTTGAATGCTAGTATCAGAGAAAAGACTTAAATACTCTACATAACACCCGACAAATATAGTGATTTTTCATTTCCATTTTACATTCCTGGTGAATTAATTTCATTTTTTATTTTATCTTCAAAATGTTTAACATGATGTTTAAGTTATTTGGTGATTTATGGTTTGAGTCTTTGCTGAACTCTGATGTCCTGTTAAATTTCAAATGTGAAATCGTGTGCGTATAAGTCGCTTAAATGCCATATTCTTGTCAGAAACAACACACAAGTGTTGTAAATAGTGGAGATAATTCTAAGCTCGCAGATTATGTCAGTTCCGATAACTATACGAAAAGCGATCATATGGTTAAGAACAACGTATTGGCCAAGTATTGACAAAAAATTTATTTATATATAATCACATCAATTTCAAGCAGGGCATCTAACATAATAAAGCCCCACACATCCATATCTTTTATCTTTTGATTCATGTTGTTCAGCACCCATTTTATCCAAACAATCCATCATAAAGTTGTACTTCTATATAAAAGTTCTTAAAAGATTTTATAAGAGATTTTGATTCAGTTACCACGACTTGGTTCAAAGGAGCACAATAAGTTAGTTATTTCCCTGGGCCATGGCCTACAACATCTCCTGAGCTCGCTGTGCTACCATAAAGAACAACCAACTGATTTAACTGCTATTCAATGGTCTTCATGATAATTTTTCAAACCAGTGAAAAGAAAAAATGTAGCGACTTCAGAATTGCTTCACAAAAACTACCTTTTTAAAGATCTTCCGATAACTGATTATATTATTGATCGGAGATTCTTGCGCCTGTTGGATGCCGTAGTCATAATTAAGTCTTAAGTCTAAAGTCTAATCTTCTTCTTTTCCATATAGTTTGGATCCATAAGTACACATGCTATAGATCCCAGAGTTTTGGTCGTATTCCGAGGTCGTTCCTTTCGCATTAGGAGCAGTTATCAAAGATGCTATTTCGTAACATGTCTTCGAAATTCAATAGTAGATTAGTCTCGACTCAAGTGTGAAGAGTACGGGAATGATAAGATGAGAATAAAGTCATGATAATTCCACGGATTATCAAAAAATAGCATAAAATTCGAGTTCAAGGCAGCTTGTGGACTCATAAGGAACAGTGACAGACAATGTATTATCGCAAAAAAGAGTCTTCGCCGCATTCAAACACAAAGCGTCTGTCACCAGGACGGCCATGGATCTCAATACCGAAGATCATCCGATGGACATATTTATCCATCGCATTCCACCAAACCAGGGATTAAAGGTTCTGTAATCGCAACAATGATGAAGCCTCATATACTTCCGTCCTCATCCGGCGATAATTTTTGATAATTGACTATCGAAAACAATACCCAGATATTTCTTACAATCACATAACCTCAATAGAATCCCATTTAGTCGTGGTGAGGTGAAAACCTCAACCTTATACTATCTGGTAAAGAGAACCAATTCAGTTTGCCTCAGTGTCAGTCAGTGAACTTGTTGACTGAATTTGGTAAACGTAAATAGGATAACTGTAAATGGAGCCACTATAACACGTAAAGCCTAGAAAATAAATATCCGGAACGAAAGACCATTTAAACATTATAATTTTTAACTATACATGTTGACTACTTTTAGCGTTATTATTAAAATGGGATTACATTTGCTAATTATCTTTTGCAATAATTAAACGATTTGTTATTCAACAGAAGTGCTTCCATCAAAACATCATCATCAACAAATTGAACATAAAACATTAACATTTTCCGAATGAACACGTGTGAAGAATTTCATAAAATTTTAGGAAAATACAGGAAAAAACAAACGAATACAAATACAATAGTATTATTTAAGGGATTAGCACTTTTAATGGTGATTTTTCTGTTCACTTCTTTCCTTGCTGCAGGGATCAGAAATACTAATGGAATTTTGACCTTAAGCGGAGAATAGAATAAAGAAAGCAAAAGTGGATGTAGGGAAAAAAACATTAATGTGCAATCATCCCCCTGCCCTCCACTACATCCTGTGACATGAGAAAATTATTTCAATTTCTTATAACATTTCCGTTACATTAATGTAACAAAGACTCCAAATAAAAATAGCAAAAAGACATTTAGCGAAATGAAGATGTTATAAAAAGAGATGAAAATGGAGTAGCGGGATGAAGGAGAGCTAAGTCGTTTTTTAAGTATCATTTTATCTAATGTAAGAGTATTTAATCTGGCACAGGAAAATTTTAACATTTTGAGCACCTGTTTAATTGCACTAATGAGAGACAAAGTTCACATTAACTGCCAGCGATGTAACAACATACGCATTATGTTTTTAACCTTTAAACGGGAACATTTAGAAGGGAAGGGAGTAGACATAAGAAATAATTAGCGTAGGAAGTAAGCAAATGTTAAAGATTATAAAATATATTTTATATTCAGTTTTTATGATTTTATTATGCACCAAAAAAAGGAATAACTTTATGCTAATAAAAATTCCAGACAATTAGTATAATTCCCTTAATGTGCCAGGAAGTGTTTTATGACTAAATAAAGGACTTATTTTTTATGTTACAATACAACAAATAATAATTTTAAATTATGTGTTTCTATATAAAAAAAAATAAATTTCCATTGAACTTCCTAATCTTCCTCCAAATTAACTCCCTCCCAAAAATCATTGAAACCGGTCATATTTACATAACCAAACTTCCATTTCATGCGAGGATTTGTCTTGTCACAGGGATTTACATAAACAGCAAATTTATCATTTTCCACAAAAGCTTCCATGCACGACTGCCTCTTAATGCCATGAACTATCATTTGTTCTTCAAGATCATAAGACCAAAATTGATTACCGCCCGAATTATGACAAGACCACATCCATATAGTGGCATTATTATGACTCTCATGAACATCTAAACATATACTCTCCGATTTTTTGCGTATATCTCTTATGTAGCTAAGACTCCAAAATTGTGTTTGTTGGGGATGTGTTTTATTATTAGCACAACCGTGGAGACCTATAGCTGCATTACTGCCACCACCCATGGAATCTACACATAGCTGGGGAAAGGCTACACTTTGTATAACACCTGAGGCAAAATCAGGAGGTAAAACGGGAGGGTAAGTCTTTAAAATATCGGGAGCTATAACCTCTAAAAACCATTTGAAAGGTTTACATTGTAATTTATTACGCAAAGCTATTTGCTTTGACAAATCGCCAGCATCTACTCCCTCGTAAGTTTCCGGCTGATGTTCATACACATAGTGGGCATATTCATCCATCCATACTTCTGCCAAACGTTTATGGTTCTAGAAATTTAAAAAGATCATTTAATACTTTTCACCAAAAAATATTGTAAACTACTAACCCTTGCTACAAAACTGTAATTCCTTGGACTTGGTCTCCCCTTCATGGGTCCCCGAAATACATGAGCCACTCTCGAACAAGGCACATCACACAGTAGTCCACCACACATCCATATTTTAAAACTTAATTCATATTGTTCAGCACCCCATATATCGAGACCCTCATCATAACCTCCCAATTCCCAGAAAAATTCTCGATTTATAGCAAATAAACCACCCATCATTATTGGATTACGATAAGGTTCTGTTTTATCTTCAGCATCCACTTCCAATATAGGCATTTGTTTATAAATCAAATTCCAATCAAAAGCTCCCCGTGAACCCTCTTGATAGCCACCGTTATAGGCAAATGTAGAATGATCTATACCATCAACTATGGGACAGGTGGCAATACGTTTATTTAATGCTATGGGCTCCAGCAAAGGCGGCAACCAATTATAGTTGCATTCTATATGAGAATCAAAGAATACCAAAACATCTCCAGTAGCCTTACGTGCACCAGCTAAACGTGCCCCTATTAAGCCGGTTCTTTCTTTGAGTCTTATAATTTTGACTAAACCCTTAAAATAATTGGCGACATAATCTTCTAATTGTTGTTTTAAATTTTCACGATCACTAAAATCATCCACAATAATTATTTCGTGTAATAATTCCGGAGGTGTACGATTTTTTATGCTATGCAGTGTACGTAGCAGAACACTGAAGTGTTCATTGTAAAATGGTATCACAACACTTGTGGTGGGTAAATATATGGGATAGAGTTTCTTGTGACATCTGTAAATGAAAAAATTTAAAGAGAATGAATACAAAGGAAAGAAAGTGCAACTAATGGGGAAGTTTTAATTGCTCAAGCACAATAATATTCACTTAAGATCTAAAAATAACCGGTTGACAAGATCAAATAAATGCAGTCTAATATATATATTGATTTTGACCTTTTTGATAAGCTATTCAAGCGATCACAAGGAAGGATAATGGTAAATCAAATGAACAAATGATTCTAATTCGATTCTGTGTGTCAAGGTTAACATTGTATTCAATGTTAAATTCTTGGTTTCAAAGATATAACGATGAAATTTATTAACATTTTATGGATTTTGCTGAATATAATGGACGCTCGATAATTCTATATGCTATTTAAATAATTGCTGGAACTAAAGTTCGTTGTTATTCCATATACAATGAAACGAAATTGGTCGATTCAATGGAGTAAAAAACAATATGAAATTAGGCTTTCATTTTAGAGTTTTTACAACGATGAGATAAAAGTTCGTGGAATTATTGGAGTCTCGAAAGCGATATCTCGAACTCCAACGGCGAGACTGAATACATAAGAACTACTGGGATTGTAGTAAAGAAATAGCTGAAACTCCAACGGCCAAACTGAATAGACAACAATGAAGCTAAGGCTACCGGTTCTGTTCTCTAAAAATTAAAAATCCAGGGATTGAGGTCTTCTGCAAAGAAACAACTGAAGCCGCTAAGGTCAAACTGTAAGCAATGATGAGACATAAACTACTGTAATTTCTTGAATCTATAAAGAGGAAGCTGGAATTCAATGGACGTAACTGACTCACATGTGGACTACAGGATCATTATAAAATGAAAACAAATTAAAAAAAGATATAAAGTAATTTCGAGCTAAAAGAAGTGGACTGTTGAAAAGCTTGTTAAAATTCGGCTTCTGCGTTGAAACAGATGTCTCCATATTTCAAGCAGAATTAGTAAGATAAAATTTCAAGGTGGTCGATTTAAATTGACGCTGATTAAGAGTCCAAAAGTCGGTTTCAATTGGTTTCAAACCGAGTTGGGAATATAAAGCAATATTATTAAGATTAATTTTCAAAATGATTCCAATTCATCTTCTATATTTAGAGTAAAGTATAGAAATGGAATTACTGATCTTAGGCCTACAAGCCTTCACATTGATTTGACGAACGATGTAACCACAAGAGCGAATTTAATGTAAACTCAACGAATATCTGACGTGAAAAAATTGGTGATGATCCACCATTTAAGAGCACATTCAAAATCAAGGGAATTAATTTCCATATGAGTTAAAGCCGTAAGACATTGGAAGACGATATTTAAAGTCGCAAATGATGCTTGAATTATACAAAATGAAGACATTTATGCGTGGTATGGAAGTCCCCACCATTAAATCAAATCGGCGAAAAACCCAACTACTAATAAGGACAAGGTTATACATTATATTTATGAATACAATCTTCCGTATTTTTCATAAGCTATTCGAACCAGCTCAGAAGATTGCAGGATGCTGCACTAAATTTAAGGGATTTTCTTTTGAAGGGAGCAATAAATGAAAAACTACCAGGATGTACGACGAGACAAGCTCTCATAACCACACTTGACTGCATATTGAAATGATAAACAAAAGATTTCGGAAAACTGTGAATATAAAATTATTAGTCACCGCCTAATATCACAGATCTTGCCCTTTGTTTTGATCGATGGAATATGACCTTTCCGAAATAAGGTTCACTTTTGGACAGGGCATCAGCATTTTTTCAATTCATTTATAAAAGGTTATTTTAGTAGTAAACTAATGGTAAAGATAGTGTCCGACTTCTTATTTGGCAAGAATTTCTTCGGACATTATATCGATTCTCAAATCAATAAACATTTAAGACGACTAGACTTGAATTGGTTTTGCCCGATACATGAACAATATAAACATTGTCATAGAAAACCCTTAACGAATACCTTCACTTTCAGACAACTTCAAGAGGGAAATGTTATCTTTTCAACGTTTCAGATATTTATTTTGAATGTATGTGACACACATTCAATTTATCAATTTGACTTCAACTCTTACATCTTTTATCACTTATAAAACATAAAAACGATAAGAAACACACCCGCTTCTTTTTTCGAACTACTACAGTTCCCGGTTGCTGTATTCTAACGCTTTCATACTGCACAGTCAACCAAAAAAAATTATTGAAAAATATTTTAACAAAAAATGATTTATGTGACTCACTCATCTTTTCGCACATCAGGCACCGATCTGTTAACTGATATATAATCAGACAACAAGGCATTAAAACCATTATCCATAGACATTTCATGTTCCAATTCTTTTAGGGATTCATCGGTTATATAAGCTGGCATGCCACGTTCACCTAAACCTGTACGATGTTGATCACTATTAATCACACCCCAATCATGCCAATCACGTTTGGGACCCTTTAATTCGGGTAAACGAAATGGTACACTGTTATTGTAAAATTGTGTCAAATCCAAGATACCACGTTGCACAGATCGCATAATAGGTCTAGCTCTGTGTTGCATAACTATGGGAGTATCATGTGATAAACGTTTCTCCACCACTTTAATGGTGATTACAGAAAGGATAATTACAGTCATGGCAAATAAGAATATTTTCTTTATAATTTTTTTAATGTAACGTGACTTCATTTTTCACGTCAGCGTTAGAGACAAGTCAACGCAATTAATGACTAAAACAAACTGAACGTTCTAAAATGACTTTTAACGATCGAAAAGAAAATTTGTTATCGATATCTAATTTTTGAATGTTTATTTTGTTGTTTTTCTATTTTTAATTTATTTAAGTGCAGTTTTTTTATATAAAATGTTGAACTTATAAAATTGATAAGAAAGTAGATCTTCTTTTTATGGAAGAGGTAGCATCATATCAAAATAATGTAGTAGATATGTTTTTTGGCCTCCATGTGGAATATTTAGTTAGCATTACACTGAAAAAAATATTCAAATTCTATTAATTTCGGTGGACCTGGAAAAATTATCGAAGATTATTTTAATTTTGAGGGAATTATATCTAAATATTAGATAAAATAAAAGGCCATAGGTCCAGTCTTTTAAAATATATAGCAACCCACATAAACAGTCCTTTAACTTATTTTCTAGCCCCAAGTGGATGCATACTTCCTACTACAATACATAAAGCCCATCATACGGCTTATGTATTTGACTATTGAAATTTTTGATAAATATTTTTTAAAGATTGGAAAGGACTCATATTATGTGTCGATTATTATTTTAAAGAGTACATAAATCACCTCCATAGTTATTTAATAAGGCTCGGGAAAACTTCGTACCATTGAACTCTCTACCCTGAAATAAGAAGACAAAAATTCTCGCAACCTTGTAAAGTAGACTATAACCGCGAGCTAACAAAAAATGGTTGACTCCCTACCCATATGTGGGAAAATGAGAATGAATCTTATAGCAGTAGTATGGTTAATGGTTTACTCTAATTTAACCAGAGGTAAAGCACTCGGAAGCAAAAGTTGGAAGTTCTTTTGTCGTTAGTTTTACATCTTAATATAATTTCGGTTCAAAAAGTAAATTTGTATTTGCTAATCTACAATACAGGTAGTTCAAGAATCCCAATATATAAAAAATGTGCTTCCCTTCAAATGGAGCATCGTTTTCCCAACATTGGAAAACATGTGTATAGTCAGAAAAGAAGCAACAGAGTGTGAACATTTAGTGTTGCCAACTCAACAGCTGAGAAAACGAACGTTTAGCTTAGATTCTCCCACTATAACACACGTAGAGGGCGTTGTTCTTGACAACAAAAATATTGAATTTCATTATCATACAGCAGCCCTAACATCTGCTTAGTTTGGAATTAATTAACACTACAATCCTATAATGTCTTGAGAGCATCTAAGGATACACTGGGATTCTTTAATTTTGTAAACTTTCTCTTTATCTATCGTACGTCCGTTCAGTTTTTGAAATCGTTAAATTAGCCAATCTATCCCTTTAAATAGTACTTAGTCCAATGGGATGGTCTCTTATTCACCTTGGACCATCGCAAATATAGTTGTTAGTAAAATCCAAAACATTTTACTGACACTTACAATTAATCTTTATAACGGATATAACTCTTCTAGATTTAGAAGGATATTTGTTTGTTACCATTTGGTTATTACAGTGTTTCTTAAATTCACCGTTTTGCGGCTGTGCAATGCTGATTTTCAGGTGTGCTTTTATGGACCCTTGCAACATCAATCGTCATTGTTTGTATAAGATGTGACACTTCTACATGAAAATGTATATTCATCCAGCATATTAAAGTTGGTGATCGCGTTCGATCAGAAAAAGAGAGAGATATATTAAGTTCATATTGATCGCTTTTACTCATTGGTCTCGATTTTTCGCTCTACTAACATATATAAAGTAAAGGTTTACTTCTTTGTATTGTATATACGCTTTAGTTTAAAACGCTTTTTGCGATTTATCTAATAATTCCGTTAATCATTCCCGAATTATTAGTAGCATGGTATATTTTGAAGCTTTTGCTCTAAAATTCAACTGCAGAGCATTATTAAGAATTGGGAGTCCATTGAAACTGCATAGCTATTCCCTATGCCTTATTCTCTATGATAGTTTTTTGGTGATTGGTCGTTGATGTCAAACAAGTTGAGCATTTTAGGTTTTCGCATTCGGTCTAGAGGCGCCAACTTTAACGCTTCACTTGCCTTCCCTAGTGTTGACCATAGAGCTTTATACTTTTTGTTTGCTAGACATAATATCACTAAAAAAGGCCTTTCCCAAGTCGACAAACTTATTCATATATCACTGTCTATTACAGAGAGTTTGATTTGTGAGTTCTGGCGCTCTTCAGTTTGTCCCTTAAGGAAGTTCTGATTTTAAAGTTCAACTTTGCAGTTTTATCGGGAATTGGGGGAAAACTACGGTGTTTATATTTATAAACTTTTCTAATCATGTATATAAGTGGAAACATGTATAATCGCATATCTCTGTGTATGATTACTTGGCAAGTCCTTTAGTTCGATAAAAAGGAAGGCTTTTTTATTATCCTCTCCTTTGGAAATTTTGAGGGTTTTATGTCTCCCTTCATTTACCAAATCGTCTGTCCTTCAATAATTTTCCCAAAAACAAAACAAGTTGACAACTTAAAACACTTAACAACAATTTCATGTATTTTTGAAACCTGAAACCCTCCCAGATGATTAATATAAATTCACTTTTGGATTTAAACATTTTCCTCAAAACTTTTATTATTTTGTAAACATTTAACAATAAATTTCTATAGTAAATTTTCATGGAAAAAGTAACATCATTTATGCAAAGTTTAACCTCCCTTCCATCCCCCTCCTGCAAGTGTTAGTTACTTCTTCATCGCCCACATGTTCAGGTGTTTTAACGCTCATTTATGAAATAAACTGTCACAAACAAGTGTTTTTAGAGTAAATTTCGTGTTAGAAATATAAATTTTTCTGTACATTATTTTTGCTTTTTCCTTTGGCTCCTTTAACTTCATATAACAATTTTATATCCTTGTTAGATTTAAAGCCTCAAAAGAAAAGTTTTCTGTGGGTTTATTTTATGCGCTGTTTTTTCTCTCTTTAGCACTTTTGTCATTTTCAACTTGACAGTAGAAAGAAAAAACTTTTTTATCTCTTTTTCGCTTTTTTTCCTAGATTTATAGAGTTTTTTTATTCCTTGTTGAGTTTTTATGAGCTGCGGTTTTTTTTTCATAATTTTCCCGTGTTTAAGTCTAGGAAAACCTGAAAATATTTATATTTTATATTCCCAGCCTACATTCGCCACATTTATGAACTCTGTGGTGCAAATGTATAATAATTTTTTTTCTATTCGCTGTTTGGTGTGTTGTTATTTACACCTGAGACTTTTTTGCTATTTTATGCCCCAGTGTGTCATCCTTCCCCCCACTTCGCTTCCAAAACACATATTGTTGTGGTTGATATTTTCATGTTCATGTTCACGTTCTGCTTGTTTGTGTTTATTAAAAAATTCAATAAAATATTTCATTTCTTGAAATTGACATTTGCTGTCTCTTTCTCTTTCTCCTCCACTTTTATTCCTTAATGCTTGACATCTTTGAATTATGTGTATTTCCGTTACAAGATACGTAAATTTTTCTTTATGTTAAAGATTCCTTCCCAGTCGGGTGTGAGTTTTTTTTTCGTTCAAAATGAAAGTATTTGTATTCAATCCTTTAATCTAGTTTGTTAGACATCATATTTTATTGTCAATTCCATATCGCGTTTTTACCTTTTGTTAACTCTTCTTAAAAGTTATTTCCGTTTCTTTAGTTTCGTATCGTTGCCGTATTTCCGTTGACTGTAATTTCCGGTTTTCTTTGTTGCAATTCTTCAATTGTTAACAAAATGTTTCTTTATCTTAAAATAAAAGCGCGTAACTTTAAAGTTTAACTATTGTTCTTTGGAGTTCGCTAAAACATAACTGTTCAGATTCAAGAACAGTTCAGATTAAAGTTAAGATTCTGGTTCACATTCCAATTCAGAATATAGTTTAGATAATAGTTCAGATTTTCGTTTAGATTCTAACACACATGATATTTCAAATTCTAGTTTAGATTCAATTTTTAAATTCTAATTCACATTCCAGTTCAGATTCTAGTTCACGTTGCAGTTTAAGTTCCAAATCAGATTCTAGATCAAAATCTGGGTCAGTTTATAGTTCAGATTTTAGTTCAGATTATATTCAAGATTCTAGTTCAAATTCTATTTCAGATTTTATTTCAAATTATAGTTCAGAACACTGATGTCAGATGGAACAATTTTTTTCTTTTCATCAAAAAGAGGGATTGTTACTATATATCATTTTTTTATACACACCAACACAAGTTGTTATGAGGGTATTTTAATTTCGTCATTCCGTATGTAACGCCAAAAATAAATCATCTAAAAACTATATAATATATTTTTACATCAAATCAAAATCTGATACAACTTAACTATGTCAGTCTGTCTGTAATTAGACGCTCACATCCACAACAAGTAAGAAGTTATAGTCTTTCAATTCGACTATTCTATATCGAAAAACCACATTCTTGGTTATAAGTGTTAGCTATCCACAATTAATGAATCACCCTCGTATAATAGCATTTTTTATTTTATGCTCAATAGTGCAGTATTAAAATGGTACTAACATTCTTGTGGAATTAGCGCGTTCAAAAAAAATTTTCCTGCGGAATTTTTCCTGGGAGCAAGAAGGTATTATGTACTGACCCTCGTAAAATTACACATCGCTTTTTTATGATTATTATAATTTAACTAATTCTTATTACAATATATGTCAGGCTGAGCCCTTCAAAGTGATTTTTTGAAGACAGATTGTGTGGGACCTATGAAAAAAATGAACCGATCCTCGTATAACAATGTGCTAAACATGTTTTAGAATATCATAAAACTCATTTGTGCCAAATTTTATTAAAATCGCTATGTATTTAGGAAATCAACATTCCGGGAGGAACATTTATACGAGGGCTAGGTAAAATAGTGTACCTTTCATCACTTATTTCAATAGGCCAAATTTCAATTGTGTCAAAATAATAACACATGCCAAATTTCTTTAAAATATCTTTAAAACTTCGGCCTGCATTTGATTAACAAGGTTTATATGGACAGCCAGCCAGGCAGTCAGACGGCAGGTAAGAAAGTATTCCTGAGTTGGACGGTAGTGGTGGTAGGAGATTTTTTTTCTGCCCGTTACTATTTTTGCACAAACACATAATACCCCAACAACCTATTGTGTAGAGTATATATTGACAGATTTCAATGAGATTTGGCCTAAGTAGTTGTCATTGTTATTGAATGATATATGAGAGAATCTTCTAAAGCTTAAAAAAATTTTGGATGAGGCACAGCTGACGATTTTTCCCTTACAAACGAAACAGTTAATATCGCATATCTCTGAAATATATCTCTAGTTCAGATTTTAGTACAGTTCTCGTTTAGTTCAAGTTCAGTTCTAGTTCAGTTCGAGTTCAAGTTCAGTTCTACTTCAATTCTGGTTCAAGTTCAGTTCTAGTTCTGTTCTTGTTCAGTTCTACTTCAATTCTAGTTCAGTTCAAATAGAAGTTTAAGTCTAGTACAGTTCTAGTTCAAGTTCAGTTTTAGTGCAAATTCAGCTCTAGGTCAAGTTCAGTTCTAGTTCAATTCTAGTTCAGTTCTAGTTCAGTTCTAGTTAAGTTCTAGTTCAGTTCAAGTTCAGTTCTAGTTCAGTTCTAGTTCAAGTTCAGTTCTAGTTCTAGTTTAGTTCTAGTTCAGTTCTAGTTCAATTCAAGTTCAATTCTAGTTCAACTAGTTCAGTTCTAGTTCTGTTCTTGTTCAGTTCTAGTTCAGTTCAAGTTCAATTTTAATTCAGTTCTAGTTCAATTCTAGTACAGTTCTAGTTCAAGTTCAAGTTCTAGTTCAAGTTCCATTTGAATTCTATTTCACTTCTAAACATACCATATTTTCCAATTCCCATTTTCTGAAAATTCTTTCACGTTTGTAATTAAATAATTCCCCATTTCTAATTAATTGCTTTTTCTTCTGAGCTCCGTAAGCAGATGAAAAACACTAATATTATTAATGTGATAATAATGCCACAATATTGTGGCAAATAATTATTTGAATATTACACACAACTACATACATAAATAGTTACACATATTACATTTATTACAAAAGGAAACGGAAATAACTGAAATCTATAAATATTCCACCACTACAATTTTCCTTTTAAGCTTTTTCGTACACAAATTAAGATTCATTCAAATATAAATCATACAAAAACTTATGCAAAAACTAACTTTAATCCTTATTGAAATGGAATTTAATTATAATTTACTTTATTATTATTTGCGACATAAAGTTAGTTTAAGTTCTGTTTGCTATATGTTTTTGTATGAGTGTATGTTTCAAAGGATTTTAATTATTTTTATTGTTATTGTTTCTAATATTTTGAGTGGGTGTTTGTATTTTGTCAGTTTTTGATTTATATTTCCAGAACACATATGTGAGTGTTTAATAGAACCAATTTTATGAAATCGCCAGTTAATTTTATTGTTATTTTATGCGTTAAAATATTTATGATTATTTGAACGCCAAAATATTTTATTTCCAAAAATTTTAATTTTGTTTTTATTTAGTTTAATTTATTGCAAAAACTAAAACGGTTAAAGTGTTAATGGTCATAAACTATTAACACTTTATTTAGTGATTTTTATTGCTGCCATTTTTTCATTTCAATCTTTATTCAGGGGAATAAATTTGAAAATCTGGACAAATAAATGATAACAAATAAAAGGGTTGATTGTTATTTTAGGCGATTGTAAACGATGACTCGGGTATTAAATCAAGGTGCGGTTACATTGGTGGTGATGGCGATTAATAAATAGTGGATGAAAATTTAGGGTTGAGCGTAGCCTGTAATTAACGTTAACACGTCAGATATTCATATTATAGACTTGTTTATGGTTACTTGATTTCAAGTTTAGTTTTTCATGTTAAAGTTAACTAATCGGCTCTGCATGGAACCGCTTCTATTTTCGAAATCATTTGGTATATTAGTTCTTCTCGAAATTCTAGTTCAGCATTCAGATGAAATTCTAATTGATATTGTGATTTCGATTTTAGCTCAGCTGCTAGTTCACATTCTGCTTAGATTTCAGTTCAATTTCTAGTTCACATTCAAGTTCAGATTCTTAATCAAATTCAATTTCAGATTATAGTGCAGATTTTAATTCACTTCAGTTCAACATTTAGTTCAGTACTAATTCAGTTCTAGTCCAGGTTTTGTTCAAATCTAGTTCAGTTCTAGTTCGGTTCAAGTTCGGTTGCAATTCAGTTGGATTTCAGTTTCAGTTCAGATCTAGTTCGGTTTTAGTTCGGTTATAGTTCAGTTCGTGTTCAGTTTCAGATCAGTTGCAGTTCGAGTTCAGTTCTAATTCGAATTCCAGTTTGGATACTACTACAGCTCTCGTTCAGTACTTGTTCATTTCTAGTTCAAGTTCAGTTCTAAATCGGATTCCATTTTATATTCTAGTTCTAGTTCGGATTCCAATTCAGAAACTATTGCAGCTCTCGTTCAGTTTTAGTTCAGTTCAAATTCAGCTTTAGTTTAGTTCTAGTTCAATTCTAGTTTGATTCTAGTTTAACTGTAGTTCAGTATCAGTTCCACTTCAGTTCTCATTCGAATCCAAATTCGGATTCTAATTCTAATTCGGATTCCAGTTCGGATAGTACTTTAGATCAGTTCTAGTTCAGTTTTACTTCATTTCGTAAAGGGTACATTGTACACCGACTTTTGATAATTATTTAAAACCAAAATCTGAACACTTGCCATTACCATTAGCCTTTGACCATGCTCCTGCAAGCTTAACACAGCTGTGAGCAAATATTCCCATTCCTAACTACTGACAATAAATATTGTTCTCGTGAAAAAAAGTGTTTGTAAAACATAAAACACAAAATTCAATAACATTCACATTATCCGAACGGAAATACAACAAATGTGCGGCATTACCAATATAGAAGACCAAACAAACAGGAAATTATGGTACTCCCACACACAATGACACCAACTAACAAAATACTTTTGCATTTTCTGGTTAAAAGGTATTAAACGCTAAAAACGGTTAGCAGAGATTGTGGAAGGATGAAGTGAGTACATGAATTAAATCTTAACAGTTTTTCAATTAAAATCATAAAAATTCCAAATCGAATGTTGTTCAATGAATAAAGGACATGAATAGATATACATACAAATATATACATATAAATATGTGTAAGCAGACGATAGAAATGTAATAATATTTATTTGTATTGAAGCGCAATGTTTTGGCATTTTTTGCGTTTTTTACTCTTTGTCGCAGCTGTGGCATTTAAATTGCAATTTAAACTCTGATGCTATAAAATATTTTAGTGGGTGAGTTGGTGGCAAAATTCATGTTATTTGAGAATGTTTTTTTTTCATATTTAAAATTATGATGTATATGATGGTATATGCGCTGAATTACTTTACCATTTAAATATCAAAGAGAAAAATAAAAATGTGATCTAGAAAAATATATCAAATTCCTTTTAGGTTACAGTCTTACAACCATGTAGTGAATTTTATTAGGCGACCATTACCGACTCTTTAAAATATTTACTGTTGTTTTTTTCCTTTGAATTTAAATTGTTTTTTATGAAAGTATAAATGATAAATCGTAGCTTTGGGACTTCGTAATTTTTTTTAAATATTTTCATAAAATTTATGTTTTTAATATTAATATCGAAGTAATAAATATGGTTTGATATTAATTTCTAATAATAAATTTCATATATTTTATTATTATACACCCAGATGTATTCACACTTTAAGTGGTCCTTCGTACCGGATATTATTCCTCACATACGATACTCTTCATTTAAAATATGTTTCTAAGGTTTTAATGTAGAAAAATGTCTCGTCTCCTAACTCTATTTTTTTCCTGGCAAACATATATTGTTTTCGTCAATATGTCGACTGTTAAATGAAATCATGGAAACGGTATAAGTCTTTCAGATTCCATATTAAATTTTCAGTCTCTAAATTTGTTTCTACTGAACTGATTCTGTTGATTAGCATGCAAACAACAGACAGACGGACATAACATAGTTTCCTATATGAATTCATAAAGTTCTAAATCGGATATATACATTTTGAGAACTTACATGATTTCTTCTTGGCGATGAAAATTTTTATTAATTAAACAATTAATATAATCTCTTCATAACAAAAACTATTTAGGCGTATTTCTAAAAAATAATATGAATTTAAAACTTTGGTAACTCAATATCTTTACACATCAAAAGTCTTGGTACCTCTGAAAAAACTGTGGCAAAAAAATTATTTGCCAAAATTTATACTCCAGAATAGATAATGATACTCGCCTAAATAAATTAAATCATGCAAAAATAATAAATCGCTTCAAAAATGAAAATCGGATTATAAATGAAAAAAATTTAACCAAAAAGCCGAAAATATTGAAATTTCGCAACGAGTTCCAAAAAGGCAACGATCCAAAACACATTGCTACTGATGTTAAAAACTGGCTTGTGCACAACACCTCCTATTTGCTTAGGAGTTTTTTGAGTAATTGTGGGATCATTAGGGTTTCCTTTTTTTTGTTCCCGGAAATTTAAGAAAAAATTGGAATTTCATATATTCTATACAACGTATATTATACTATTAAAACGTTTTCTATATAATTTCTTCATGTGAGAGCTTTAGTAGAATGTGTATTGATGTTATTAAAATTCACCACACATATTAACGCCAAGTCAAAAGTATATTTAAGAGTTTTATAACACGTAATTCTTTTCTAGAAAATGGAAAATTATAAATGAGCTTCAGTCTAATAAGAGCCGATAAAAAATTATGTTGAATTTTGAATGGAATTATTTCACATCAAAGTGATTTTTGAACTTAACTTTCTATTCCGGGATGAGATTTTATCATTAAATTAATAATATAAAATACAGAAAGAAAAATTATTGTGGCGAATTTAGGTAGAACTATTTCATATCTAAGAGCGCTTAAATGTTATTCCGAATAAGGTCCTTGTTTTCGAGGTTTGGGATTATGCTTATTTTCTGTAATAAATATAATGGGGAAAATTCAGAAAATGTCTTTCAAATGTGTTTGTGATATAGTACGTTTAAATTATGTCTCAGATATCTGTCTTTAATAGCAGGTTTTAATAAGCAACTGCTAAAACAATAACAAAAAATCTGGTAATTTTTTTACGGACAGAGATAATATGCCTTCTTCTCTTTCTGATTATTACTTCCGATAGAAAATTGTCCGTAGAGAAACCCTAGATCATATAAAAACATATTGCGTAGTCCTTAAATTTTTAGGAAAAATCAACTCAACACCTTGATTATGAGTAAATGATACAAATTTCTTCCTATTACCCAAAAAATCTTCTGCATTAGATGCCGAACCGATTAAATGAAGTTCTTCGTTATCCCTTAATATCCTATGAGATATTTGATAAACAATTTTCATCAGTTATGTAAACTTAGTTTTTATAACCCTCTTGTACAAAACTTTTTAAAGCATTTTTTTAGTTTCATAGTGTTCATCTTTTTTTTCCTATATATGGAGTGAGATCGAAAAATTTGTAACAAACATATTTCAAACAAATGGATATTTTGGTAATCTGTTTGATAGAAAATCTGGTTCAGGTAGAGGGAGTGGTCCACATGGTGTTTCTAAAAAAATAGAAAGCATTTTCAAAAGAGCTCCCAACACATCCGGAAAGTAGCCCGTTTAGCCCAGTGTTCAGACTTTTTAGTAGAAAAAGCTAATGCAGGTTTAAAAACATTGAAGACTGAAAAAGTTCCTGACGCAGTAAAAAATTTAGATGTCAAAAACTGAGCACGGAAATTAAAGTCAACTTTTCTAAAAAATAACTGCTCAAAAATTTTATGTTACGCATTCTCGAGGGAATGTTAAATAAAAGTTTAGGCCCCAAAAGCAGTTTAAATTTCCCATTAAGCTCTTGGTGTGGTAAGCAATATGCAGTTGCGGCAAAAGAAACAAATCATTTCTTACAATGTGCTCTATAAATACCGAAGTTTACATCAAGGAATGAATTCATTTTTATTTAAATGTTTTAAAGGCTCAAACCTGTTTTCCCGGAAAGCCCGTTATAAGGGAGCTATATGAAAATATGGACCGATATAGTGCAAATTCATATAATATTTTCAGAACAGTCAGCAAAATAATTGTGTCGAAATTCAATAGAATTGATTTTTATTTACTCGTTTTATAAGCTGAAAACTGTTTTCGGTGAGGGGCCTGATATGGGAGCTACACCAAAATATGGACCGAGATTGTTTTAATTAAAAATATACATTTAAAATAGTTAAAAATGCATTGTATCGAGTTCCAATGGAATTACTCTTTATTTAATTGTTCTATTAGCTCAAACCCGTTTTCCGGTAAGGGGCGTTAAGTGGGAGCTACATCAAAATATTGACTCAAGTTAATAAAATTTATAACATATATTTAAAATAGTTAAAGAAATAATTGTGCCAAATTTCAATGGAATTGGTCCAAATTTAAGAGTTTTATTAGCTTTAAATCATATTCTGGGAAGGGGCCTTATTTCGACTAATGTACCTTATGTTGTACAACGCCGTTAATTACATGTAACCGTTATCTTAAGTTTCTTTAATTATCTCGGTTGTTATTTCTATGACAATACACTCAACTAATTCCGTCACTCCTTAAATAATTGTTTAAAAATCTATATGAAACGGTAACACTTTTCACTGCAAATTAAAATCAGTGTTGCCACCGATGGGCATCTGTCATAAAGCTTTGTTTCCAGAAATAACCAACAAAATATAAAATTAGCATGGAATGGTTTCGTTGAAATGCTGTCTGATCTGAGAGAGATTTATTCCAAAAAACTTATTAATTACACACTTCTTGTCGAAACTGGCGAATTTTGAGTTATTACGATTTTGCAGCAAATGAGCGATAAAGGAATTTTTAAACAGTAAAACATATTTTACGTAATTCAGAAAATGTAGTTCAAAAAAATTATGACAACATTGTTATTAATCTTTTCAAAACTTAATTGGAACTCACATAATGGAGTAATCACCTAAAACCTAAGCCTTTTTGCAACAACATGACAATAAGTAGCGACATGCTCAAAATGTCAAATCGAGAATTATTAAAAAGAATTGGAAATATTGATCTGAGGTATTTCGTAGTTATAAATGAGATCATTCTTACATGACTTTAAGTAAAAATAAAAAATGCATGTGTAATTTTTTTAAGCCTGTAATTTAGGATTCACCCAAGTGTAGTATAAAAAATCTGCGGTGGCAACACTGCTCTCATTCTCTTATATAACGGATTCTCTTTCTTTGTGATCTCTTCTGTTTCTCTTAAACCAACATCTAATCCAATTTATTGATTTGTTTACAAAAACAAAAAAGTATCACTATATTAACTAAGCATGCACACACATGTTTTAATTCGTTTCATTTACGCTCTTCTCTCTCTTTCAAATTTGTTTATATTTTCATCTAATTTATTCGCTCTTTTCAAACAATAAAAAAAAAAATACATAAAATGCAATAAAAGAAAATTCCAAAAACAATAATAAAGAAGGCAAACTGCAAGTAGCAGAAGAATAGTGAGTACAACAAAAACAATATAGTATTTGTTGTATTCATGTCGAATTCAGTTTATAAACAACTTTTGCGGTGTGATTACACATATTACGGGTTGTTTTGCGATCAGTGGCTTTTTATTATTATTATTATTTCTTACGATCGGTATTTGTTTATATGAGATTTAACATGATTTTCTCATTGATCGAACGAACAAAATCTTTATAATTCGACCAAACTCAAGTGTAAACGAACCAGAGAAAAAATATTATTTTGTGTGGTTTTTCGGTCGGTGTCTTAGTGATTTTTTATTAATATTTTCTTACAAGATTAATAGTGGGTGTATAAAAATTTTTGCATGAAATCTATATAACGGCGGATGTGAAGCAATAAAATATTTTTATGTTAATTTTATTTAATCTCACGAAAAAAATTAAGAAAATTTTTTGTTAAAAAATTTTAGATTTTTTACTAAAAAGTGAAATAAAGTGAATTTTTCAAAAATCAAGATTTTCCTTCATAAACTTGTTCTTAATTGTCGTCTTTTCCAAAATACAGACTGTATTATGCATAAGTGTTTATTAACCGTGAATTAAATTTTAGTTGTGTGCAACAACAAAAAAAAGTTGATCTTGAAACTTCTTCATCTTCTTAATGTTATTGTTGTTGCCATGTTGTACATGCAACCAAGTAGAAAAGTGAGTGTTTAATTCAATTAACAAGTGCATTATCATTATTAAACCAGAATAATAATAATAAAAATTCTTAAAAAAAGAAATACAAGTAGACAAGTCTTTAATTTAGTTTCCATCACGACAACAATAATATTTAAAGTCTATTAAATATTTAATTAAATTAAAAAAAGAAATCAAAAGCGATTTTCATAAAAATTTTTGGAAAGTGACAGAATATTATTTTGGATACATAATTGGATTACTATTAAAGATTTGGGTGAGTTCCTCGGATTTATAGTATAAAAGATCATTAAGTTATTAAATTTATTAATAAACTTCTTATAAAATTCCTTATTATTTTATAATTATATGGCACAGAGTGTTTCTTAAACGATTTTTGTACCCTACACCATAAGTGGTTTAACCACGTTTCTCCTGCAGCCTGTTCATGTAAAGCTCGTGATCAAAGTACGGGTCACATTTGGCACATACTTAGTATTATTTTGGTCTAAGGACTTCACCTCTTGATAGTGGTTATGATCAGTTCATGTTTTTCATTTAACCCTCTTTTGTGAAAAATGTCTTTATATATTATAAGGATAATTTTTCATAGCGTCTGTACAAGGCCCACATCTGAATATCATTTTAAAGTGTATGAATCTTATTTGACCTGCTATAACTTGTTTACTTGTTTTGAAATAACTTTGGAACTGCTGAATATTTTTGAATGAAATTTGTTCCTCAAGAATGTACGTGTGATTGTTGAGAAGCATAGAAACTTATGGAAAAAGCAGATGACAAATAGCGTCTATTTTTTAATCATCGGGTGCATTTTTGTGTATTTTGCACAGAAGAAGTCTTGGTACCCTCTGAAATACAAGGGCGTTATTCCAAATAATTTACTAAAATTTTTTTACCTAATACTTCGTAGGATATCCCTTTATTGCCATTCACTCATAAGCCAGTTTTTTACTAAATGAATTCACTAGAGCTTAATTGGATTTAAATCTGGGCTCAGGTTTTAAGCAAATGGGGGGGGGGGTGCTGTATGCAAACCACAACTTAATATCAAGTAAAGGTGGTTGCGAATTTCCAATTTTTCAGCACTTTGATTTAAATTATTCTCATGAATATTTAGATATATAATTTCATCCATGGTTCCCTTTATGAAGTCTAAGTTGCATACAGCTGCAGCTGATATAGAACCACATACCATAACACTACCACTTCCATATTTAACTGTTTGTGATCGAGTTTTTCATTTATTTTGCTCCATAATAAGGCGCTCCAATCAAAGAAAAGATATTAATTTTGGACTCTTCTGAAAATATTACTTTGTCCCAAAACTCATTTGTCTTTACCTTATGTGCAATTGCAAATTTTATCCGCTTTCTTCTAGTTTTCTCATTAAATTAGGTTTTTAAATTAAGCTCTTTTGATTGATCTTCGTTCCAGTTAAATTTTTAAAGCGATTTATAACTTTCGATTTACTTCGACAAATAATATTCACTACTTCGGCGTACGCGTTTTCATGTTTGTTGATGTTAATTACAAAATTTGACTCTTCTATTGTTAATTCCTTTCGCGGAATTTTTACAACATATTATATCATTGTAACTTAGTTTTACTTTTAAATTCTATCAACTGTATTTCATAAGAACATGAGAAATAAAAATATAAAGAGCTTTGCAAAATTGATTTCGGAGGTACTAAGACTTTTAATGTACAAAGGTATTGAGTTTCCAAAGCTTTAAACTAATAATATTTTTCGTTTAGAAAATTTTTATAAAATTAAGAGCTTATTTAAAGCTCAGGTACCTTGACTTATGATGAACAGAGTAAAATTTCCTTTAAATAGATAAACCACTTAATGGTTATGGATATACAAATGATTAAAACGCTGCTTTAAAATTTTTCTGTAATAAGTAAGCTGAGACAATTGACTTATTCTCCACAGAGATATTAAGACTTTTGCGATCATTATATGGATGGAAGGAATTTTTGAAATAACTTTGGAACTATTGGAATTTTTTTTTAATTTCCTACAGAGATTCCTAAACGGCAGTCCAATTTATTTGAAGGAGTAAAAGGAACTTCTGAAATATATTACTGGCTTTTGCAAACATTATATGGGTGGAAGGAATTAACACACACTTTTCACAAAGTACTTAAAAATGGTTAATAGATTTTAAAATAAAACAAGCTACCACTAAGTGAATAAACAGATAAGGCTATGAACTTTGACGTCAAGCACATTCAAGTATTTAATATTACTTTTTTTCAAGAATATGTCAAGACCAGGAATTATTGATTTACCCTTTCTGAACCTGCTTTAAAAATTAATGGACTATCAACAATACGATATTGTATAAAAACGATTTGAGGAGTTCCTGATACAATCGGCTTAAATGAATATTTTGATCAAATATTTGCCTAAAGTCTGAATATATATTTCACAGGAATATATATTTCACAAACGGGTATAGCAAATTGTTTCAAATTTAATATAGCTCCTTTACCACTTGTAGTGATGGAGGAATTAAAAAACAATTAAAAATTTTAATGTCCACCATTCGCAATGAGAATTTTAAAATAAAAATGGAAACCGATATGCTTAAGTAGATTATCGAACTTTTTCCCACTACACTGCGAATTGAATGCAGAAGGATTGATGCAGCTGTCCAAAATTAACCTAATTAAATCAAATAGTATGTGTGGGAAGTTTTTTATAGACTCTTCCAGGGCTATGCTATCCCGACAAAAGATTCCAAAATCACTTTAGGACAGAGTCAGCAATCCTCATCTATTAAATATGTTATTTTCTAAGAGGAAAATTAAGCTTGGCTATTTCAGAAGTTAGATATGGACATCGGATCAGGTGTCTTCAATGTATGTAAATAATCATAATCATAAAATTACATCAAGCTGTAAAAGTGCAAGTAGATTTTTAGTATAAATTTTTTTGTTAATACAGCTATCGCTGAGTTTATAATCCATTGCCGAACATAACTAAGGTTTTTCAGAAGCGGAGATCCAATTTTCAGGGAAGGAAATTTGGGAGTGCAAGATATTTTAAAATGTCTTTTTTGAAGAACTATAACAGTGTTCTAGTATGTCAATGTATCTGAACAATACCTTTAAAGTCTCTTCTGGAACAGTACACATTTTCCTCACAGTTGACAACTACGTC
Organism: Cochliomyia hominivorax; assembly: GCA_004302925.2. Lineage (NCBI taxonomy): Eukaryota > Metazoa > Arthropoda > Insecta > Diptera > Calliphoridae > Cochliomyia > Cochliomyia hominivorax. The sequence continues at coordinate 56,523,212 of PYHX02000495.1, read as the reverse complement.
GTATATATTTAATTCATTCGCAGAATGAATTTATCATTTGATCAGTGAGGCGGAGAAGATTTCTTCCCTAAATCAATTTAATCAGTGTTGCCGAACAAACACTATTCGAATCTAGAAGAGTATATAGAATAGTAAAACAAAGTTCCTAGTTTTGGATCTTCACAGGAGTCTCAAGAGGGCATGCGACATATTTGAGATCCTTAAATTCACTACAGTATTTTGAGATAGAAACTTTAGATTTCACAATTTTTGGGGTACTGTCGATTTGAGAATGGAGACAAACAAATAAGTTACCTTTGTTGGCACTCCTTTATTTGATAGTTCGAAATCTTCTAAAATTATGGAATTTATACGGAAAGAAGGAATAAACAACATTATAAATCAAAGAAATAAGAGAAATGTGGAGTCATTTAAGAATTTAAGCAGCTCTATATTGACTATCTAAAGGGAATTACAACATAAGACTCCTTTAACGTAACAGTTTTACTCAGCCTGCTCAACTTAAGTTATTCTCGAAAATAGGAAATTGATTTTTCATTATGTTTCCATCTCAGAATGCATAATTTTGTAAAAATCGTTTTAAAGTCCATTTATTCAATTCGTTTGGTTTCGTATTATATTTAGCAGTTTACCAGAATCTATAACCCGAACCACATGAACAGACTTGACTAAATGAAATTGATTACAACGGAAGACTCTGAAAGATGTTAATATGAGGTCTTTGACAATGAAGTGGATAATTATAATAGATTTGATTGTAGTCACAATTAAAAAGTATTGGAAATCGGTAGCAATAAATGCCGGAGATTATATGCCTACCGATGAATTCAATCTTGTGGCTGTATTGAGTAAATATTTCCTGCCCAGTATTCCAAAGCAACCGCTAACATCTCATTCTCCTGTGTCGTATTTTGTTTTAAAGTGTTTGAGATTAAAAAATCACTTTATCTCGCATCAAGTGTTTTTGCCCCAACACCTTTCTCATTGGTGTCAAAAACATCTCCAACCATTTTCCATTCCCCAACATAATCTCTATCAAACACATTTTTAATTACTTTACGAAACAACTATTAATTTGAATAAATTCAATATTTTCCATTTCATCAAACAATTTAACAACAAAAACAACAAGTGTATCTATCCATTGGTAATTAACGTACTTGAATAAACTCTTGTTCATAAAACGATAATAAAAAACTGCAGAAACAATGAAAAACCATAAAGAAAGAAATTCGAGAAAAAAGTTCAAACTAATTAAGTGGCAAATTATTTATTATTCAAATAACGTAGAGAGTTTTGAATATAATTTTATTTTTCGTATTATTTGTAAATCCAAAGTCATTGCACCCCTACACACCAGCTGTGTTGTGCAGTGGCATGATGATACATAAGAGTGTACAAAGTATCTGAATTCGAGTGTATGTGCCTCCAACTCCGACATTACAAGTGATGTGTTTAAAAATAATAAGAAGACTATTACGGGGCAGAAAATACATAATTGTAGCATTGAAGAAGAATTTCACATATAAACAGCATTTACAGCAACAACAAGAACTACAACACTCACAAATGATAGTAAAGGTTTGGAGGAAGAGGAGGAGGTTCATTATAAAAACTATAATAATCAAAGCCAGCATCTATCTCATCTTTATTATGATAATGATAATCGTACAAGCTTTACATCCACTTTGTATTCATCTTGAACCTCATTATCTTTGTAACCATCATTATCATTCTCAATTATCATCATCTATCTGCAACAGAATCATTATTATGATGATTTTCCTCTTTTTCTTCTTTTGGTGTAATAATGTTGTTTAATAATCCATAAGAGTTCATCATATTTGTTGCTGCAACAGAATGTGTGTACTTGAAAATATTTTTTATACTTTTGCCTTCGGATGTTTGGTTGCATGCAACCGTATACGCACAGAAGCACTTTACACTGGACTTAATAATTATGATTACATGCTGAATATTTCAGCTCTTCGCTTTTGTAAATATGTTTGTTATTATTTTATGTCTATTTGTACAGTGGGCGGAATCTAAAATTTTAGGAAAAATATGTAACTTTGAAGAAGTTCAAGTTAAGACCTAAGTACCAGAGGAATCAACAATTTTAAGTTCAGAAGATGATTCAAGAGACGCAACTATGGCGATTGCAATCAGACAACTAAGATAATGATCTTGACATTTAATTGAAATTACTGCAAGTCGAATAAGAAATGTATTTGTCTTATTTGCTATATAGAAAGGGAATATCGAGCGACAACATATTGCAGAAGTTACGTCAAATATTTGGCCGTTAAAAAATCTAAGTGGAAATAATCCAAAAAAATATGTATATTTTTGCTCGTAAAACTAGTGATAAACGAAAAATGCAACTATTTGGGAAGCGTTTACGAAAAATCCAAGAAGTATTATGGCTGAAAATATTATTTGATTACACGCTTTGACTGGAAACAGAATAACAAATCGGCAAATCAGCGAAGTCATATAAAATGAAGTTGAAGAAAAGGAAACAGGAACTCACCCTTTCAAAATTGTTTGCGAAAATTGTAAAAGAGTTTAATACCAGTTAAAAATCTATCCGCTGGAAAGATAACAAAGTTTAATGCGGCACCACTCCACACACGATGTATATTGATGACGCTTGAAGAGATCAAAAAGCCTCAGTTCTAGAAAAAGTTAACATTTATAAGCGAATAAATTAAAATCTTTATTCACAGTTCATATCAATGATGTTTGTGAGATCTACCAATGTTGAAAACTATCATTATTTAAACAGTTTTTCATATTATTTCCAGACCTGGTTTATTAAATATACACGATGGAAAATCGCGAATACCTTATTTTCTTGAAACCCCGTTCGGGGGTAATATTTACATTAATTCAATAAATAATTCTTAGTAAAAAAGAGAATAAAATAATGATCGTTGGAAAGTTTTATCAAGTAATTTTTGTTGTTGCGAACTGCATGGGCAATTAGTCAGCCAGATAGACGGACCAACAGATATCGGTAAATGGAATCTGAGCAGAACAAAATACCTAAAGAAGAGGCAGCATTTTTCCCCTTATATAAGTACTTAATGTTGCAAATACAATTATGTTTGGCCAAAAATTAGACATAAAGACGTGACTCATAAATTATAACGCCCATATTAGCTGCAATACCTATTATGTTTTCGAGAGAATCTATATTTTATCACATATTCTGGATGAGATTATATTTGCCAAAAATTGAAATAGAACATTAGAACATGATTTGCCATTAATATCGTGAATATTGATTGAACTGCCCCATTTGTTCGGAAAAGATCTGATTACAATCTCTGCTGAAAAGTTAACGGAATCCGAATTATCTTAGATTGGAAGAAACTAACGCGGCATATTCGTTCAGAAACCGATTATGAAAAGGGGTTCAACATGAACAAGATCTGGAGAGTAGTAAAGGCATAAGCATAAAAAGAAGGAATTTACAAATAATGAAAAAGTTTTTATAAAGGAACCTAAATATTTTAAAATTCTAGTCTCTAAAATAAAAAATAAAATACTAAGGAGTAAGATCAAAAATTCTTAACACACATTTTTCATAAAAAACTTATAACTCAAGTTTTATTTGATCAAGTTACCTTTGTGAAACGTGTCAGTTATTATGTGACTGAAAAAAGTTCGTACTAAAATGAAACCCAATTTGATCCTACAAAAGGTTGGTCAATCGTTCAATGGTCTGCCGTTAAACAGTTTCCAGTATTATTAAAAAGTTCCGGGAGAATTTGTCCGTTGATGGAAAACCTGCTTCAGGTAGAAGGAATGGTCCACACGATGTTTCTAAAGTCAAAAACAAGAAAGCATTCCCAATATATCCGATAGGAAGGCCTGTTAGTTCAGTGCTGGGAATATTTGATACGTATAGTTGAACCTAATACGGCTTAGAAAGTTCCTAGAAAGGCTGCTAAAAATTTTGAGTCCAAAAACAGATCACGGAAATTGAGGTGAAGTCTTCTTACAAAAATGTTCTTGCTGCATTATGGATGACGAAATGTATGATCTGGTATCCTGCTGATGCTGATTTGAATATTGAGGAAAAGTTTAGTACCCAAAAGCAGACAAAATTAAAAATGTATAAATATCGAAATTAACATCAAGGAATGCTATAAAATGCTACTTCCATTCATAAGGCTTTATAATGTGTCCACATAATTTTGGTTTGTCATTTTGTCATTATGGTAAAGAAGTCCTTGACTAGTACTGTTCGGAACTATAACTTGTGGAGAAATATTGCATTATTGTTAAAAGAGAAGTGAATAGCACAAAAAGGGTGTTCACAAGTGTGGTAAATCGATAAGCTTTTCGAAAAAAGCATTATAAAACCGTTAATGGAAAGGTTTTCGCAAAAAGGTTTAAAATTCCATCACTACGGATTGAAACTCTATTTTTTGTTAAAATATTAATATTAAAACATAATATTTGGGGTTTTTAATAATTCTTTAACAAATTTAGCAAACTTCTTATTCCGAATACTGTTTATTGAGTTCAATGCGTAACACTTAATTATGTTATGAAATCTGAAGGGATTTGAAAATTTCATAGGAAATTAAATATTTTTTTTATGGTAGGGTTACCCCATTTTTTAAAAGTTTCGCTTGAAGGAAAATTTCCGGTTCGTAGAATTGTTACTGAGTTGATAATTTTTGGTCGTTTAGAAAGTCGTTTATGTAAATACTGAAGGCAATTGGATATTGGACCACTTGTTCCAATTCACAATGAAAATTTGACCACTGTGAAGTTTTAAAACTCCGATTAGATTAAATATTTTCATCATTGAGGTACCCTGTTTTAAGTTCTCAATGCTCCGTTCTCTAAAGACTCTGAGTCGAATCTTCCAAAGTTGTGTAAACAATCTTTCGTTTAACATTAAATAATTTTGCCCCACTGTGTATTATGGAAGATTTAATTTATTTTATTTTTTTGTAAATAAAATAATTTATACAGTGTTGATGTGTGTTTGTTCTTTTGCCCAGACATTGAAGATTTTCAAAAACAATTTCAACAATTTTTTTACTCACAAGTGCGAAGAGAGAAAAATTTAATTTCATATTAAATATACTTTGATGTAAACTTAATAATGATGATGAATTAAGAATTTTAGAGATAATAAATTTGTTTAAATATGTATTTTTTTATGAAAACATGTGATATCAAAATATTGTATAACATTTAGGAAAATAAACAAAAAATATTAGAAAATTCATTTGAAAATATTATGACTAATGACTCAGAGTTTCAATAAAATAAAAATACAAAATTAATATCTCTTCTTTCTTTAAACGAGGGTGATTTGGAAAGTATTTTCTATAATTTTGTTTGTATAATGGAAGCAAATTAACACTTTATAGAATTGAAATAGAAAATATTTAACACGGACCTTGATAGTGAAATGAGATCCGTTGACAAGATTAACAGTGAACCCATCCAAATCCAGTGAAACAAATGATCATAATTCTCAAGAGATAAAATCGTTAGGAATTAATGAATTTGTAGAATGTTAAATAAAATTACAACAACTCTACAACTATTGTATGAATAGGACTACAAATATGTCTCCACTGATCTGAAAAAAATTGTTTTAAATAATATTGATATATTATATTATTTCCACCGCAATTGAACCTGCATTTCTTAATAATCCGAATAAAATTTGGTCAAATATTCTCTACTCATTAACCTGAAGTTTTTTCCCTCATGGAAGAAACGGCAATAACAGCGAAGCTGTAAAAATAGCTGTAGCGATCGCTCATACTCTGACTCATTAGGTTTATTAAAATTCACAAAACAGCTTTCTTCAATTCCAATAACTAAACACTTTTTCTGATTACCCTCTTATTTTGGATGGACAAGAGAAAGTTCTCTAGAAAGTTTTTTATTGTCAATTATATCCAACTATTTTCCTCCTATTGAACATTTAAAAAAGTTGTCTGGAATGTTCCATTAAAAGTCATTGTTAAGCTGTAAGTCATTGCCTCTGCCCTCGTGAAAATTTCGCCCATTACCAAATAATTCCATTGAGGGCCAAAACTTTACCATTTTCTACCCGATTCGGTCTTATAAACACACTCCAACCAAAAAAATATTAAATAAGATCTTGTTAAATTAGTATCGATGGTTCGTTACCTGGAAATTTATTCTAAAACATTTTTCTGAATCAATCGGATTGAATACTTGGAGATCGGTATCGAGCAGAGTTTTTTTTAATGAAAACTCTTGTAAAAAATTGAATTTTTGACGATAAATTGAAATTTTAGTTAATCCGACAATTCACCTGAAAAATTGTAATCTTTGTGAATTTTGAAATAAATGAAGATTTTAGTAAAAAGTTAAAATTTTTTTAGAAATAAAATTTTGAATAAAAAAATAGTTTTTGGAAAGTAAAATTTTTGGTGACAAATTTTTTAGTGAAAAATTCCATTTTTGGTGTAAAAATTACATTTTTGGGTGAAGAATCAAGTTTTTGGTGAAAAATTAAATTTTTGGTGAAAATTTTAATTTATAGTGAAATTTTAAATTTTTTAGTGAAAACAGAAGTTTTGATCAAAATGGTAAAAAAATTTCCTTTTAGAATATTTTTAATTTTTTTAGTAAATTTTGTTCAAAATTAAATTTGATTAACAATAAATTTAAAATTAATAATCGAAATTTGTATTTTTTAGTGAAAATTCGTAATTTTAAGTAGAATTTTGCAATTTTTAGAGAAAAAGTTAAATTTTTATTCAACATTTTATTTCTTGTGGAAAATTAAAATTTTTATTGAAAATATTATTTTTTTAGGGAAAATTTGAATATTTAGTGAGAAGTTTAATTTAAAGCAACAAATTTGATTTAGTTAAAAAATTTATGTTAAAAAAAGCAGAAGAATTTTTCGTAAAAAATATGTTTTTTGCTCAAAACAAAAATTTTCAGTGAAAATTGGAAGAAGGAATCAGGATTTGTAATTAATTCAATGTAAAATAATTAATAATCTGGCATCATTTTTTATAACTGTAGTTATCATTTTCTTCTCTTCCAATATCGTCTGTTTACTCTCTCTTAAAAAAATCATCTCTTTACCTTAAAACTTTTTCACTCTTAAATTTATGTTGCACTTTTTTCTTATTCTCGATATTAAAAACCTGCTTTCGTACCACTTTCATGTGTGTGTATTTCTTTATTTATGTTGGATTTTAAAATCTTTTTTGCCGGTTTTCATCAATTACATGTCTTTGTCTTTCTTTTTGTTCTCGTTGTCTTTGGATTTTATGCACACAGCATTTTGTCGGTTGTCCCAGTTTTTTTTTCACTTAAGCTTAATTATGGCATAATTAATTTACAAATTATGTGCATTTATGGTTTTTTTTAGTCTCTACTTTAAAATTTAAAAATTACTCTCTAAACGGATTGATCACAAATGGGAAAAATTTAATTTTTTTACTTAAATTTTAAAGGTACCCGAATTAAAGAGTATCACAAAGAAATAAAGAAAGAAGAGAGACAAAAACACCAATCACTACCACGAAGGTAGTGATCTTGTATTCAGGGGTTGGTTCCACAAACGATATGTGATCCACTCTATAGGTTCGAAGTCATACTTTATGAATGAAGATCTTCTTATTTGAAAACATTGTTCTATGAGGATCCATACGAAATGTTAAAACAGGGTAGGACTTAAGAGTTTTCTATCAAACCAGTATTTCTTAATCTTGGACACATGGAGATGATTTTCCTAGAATGTAGAACTAAGAGACGTGGAGTTTTACTTTTAGTTTGTTATGAACTGCAAACAGAAAGTTTTTTCCTTCGATCAAGAAAATTAATTCATAACACCAAATCAAAGCAAAATAATAACCGGATCTATCCAGTCATACCTAATCGTCTCTAATGAATCACAGGTGACCTTTTGAGATTTCATGAAATGAAGGAAAACATCACTTGGAATCGTGATGAATCTGAGTTGTCAACTACTGCAAACCTCTCATTATTAATTTGTTAAAAAGTCATCTAGCTGTTCAACAGTTCTCCTTTAAAAAGGACTTAATGGATCAACACTTTTAAGAGTTTATTTGTTTGCTAGTGAGCGCAGTTTTTCATTGTTTCGAGACATATTCGAAAGAATTTATTACGCAAACACAAGGAATCGGATGAATATTCGTTATCAATTGCAGTGACCCAGTCGATCACATCGGTGTAGGCGATCAATCCTCTAAATGTTAGTTATCATTCTTTACATTCTTTGTCCTTTTGTCAGAACTACTATTGATCACTTTGAATCAGTCAAAAATTGAATAAAAAAGTCATGCCAAATCACATTAGTTAACAATTATATAATTATATATCGGCCGATTTAGTTGACGAGATGTTCTCCTTAATGCGAGAAATCCAGAAAGTAACTTTTGTAAGGATCATTATTTTAACTGTTATTTATTACATTTCTTACAAAAGATTAAGCGAAGGTTGAATATAAATTCTATAGATTGATCAGTTTGATTCTGTTTTAAACTGTACAAAAACTGTCCATTACTATGATCAATGATCATTTCTGTTTTGTTTACATTTTGGCAGATCGTCATATGTGTGTTTTGTGGGCTAAATATCAATGACAGAAAAGATATGAATCTGTACGATCATTTATCACTTCTGTTTTGTTTGCATGTTTGAGGATCGTCACACAACAGTTGATAACCCTCTGTATACAAGTTTTCAAAAAATTATCCTGATCAATGATTTTATTCGTTCACCATAAGGCGAGACATCATTATTATAGTTCTAACAGAAGAATAACTTTGACTCAGTTTAAAAATGCGTGAACAGACGATCATAGTGGTTGACAACGCTCAGTCTAAAGTTGCCAAACAAGTGATATAAATTATCCCTGATTTTACGATCAGATGATCCCCTTAGTGCGGGATAACGAAAAATAGTTTATTTATTATTTTTTACCGTTATGCATTTGTAGTTCTAACAAAAGGAACAGTTTTAAATTGACCAGTTTGGTTCACATTAAAATCGTACCAAAAAAGGTTCATTTATATGATCACTGATCATCTCTGTTTTGTATACATGTTGGCAGATCATATCATATGGATGTCATATGAATGTGTGTGGGCTAAATATCAATGACAGGAGAAATATTTTTATAGCTTTTTTACAATCTTTTTTACATTTTCAATTAAAGAAAAAGGTAAAAAAAACAATTTATCACAGCAAAGTCTCGCCATTTCAAAAATTCCAAATATTTTACCTCTTTCTTTCAATTTAATAATTATAATTTCTTTCTTGATATAAAGAATCTAATATTCCAGTCTCACTACGACTGTCAACAGCAATCAAACAATTGAAAAGAGATTTCAAAATATTTTTCAACCACCAGCATTTCATCAGATTATTTTCTCTACAATTAAATGACAAAAACACAAATTGTTCTATAACAAATTCTTTCAATTAAGTTAAATACAATTTCCATGGATTAGTTGCGTTCCATTAGTTATTTCCCGCATTTTCAATTTCAATTCAAAGTGAAATGAAACCACTTTCTATCACGCCAAAACACTTCACTTCATCGACATTTGTATGTTAATTGTTAATATTTTTCAAATACGTTTTTTTTCTTGCTCTCCTCTCTTCATATTTTCCCAATTAATGCCTTCTTTTGCATTGTAAATTCCTTTTAAACTCCATGAAGTTATTTTACTCTGACTAATCAAACATTAATTCCACATGTGTTGTGTGCTAATAAGCATGATGCAAACATGTTCCGTTCCACACATACGACTCCACAGATATACATAAATAAATGAGTTTCTTCAACTTCCAACCCCATTTTCTTGTTGTTGTTGTTGTTATTGAGATTTTCATTTTTATTACTTTTTTTGGCTGAAATTTGTATTCAATTTTTAAATAAAATTTGTTTGATTTCTTTTTTTCTTTTGTATCTTTTATCTATTTTGTTGTATTTTAGAAAGCGAGTGTTATGTATGAATGTTCAATGAAAGAAAATTTCGACTTTATAAAAATATTTATTAGAATCATTGTTTATTGTTGCAATGAGTTGCAAATATGTTTAATACATTTGCAACACAGAAGTGCTTTTTCACGAATTGCAAGATGTTTGAAGGTATTAAATCATTGGAGTTTTAGGTGAACGTTCACACAGAAGATATTTGCAAAGGAAAATTTTCGTTGAACGTAGTTGATTTTAGACAATGTTAATTTTTTCATTTATTTTAAATTTAACTTTTAAATTTTGTTGGGGATTCGCCGAATACTGTACTTATCACCTATTCGTCTTGCCTTCCTTTTTCCTTAGATTCTACAAATAATATGCTTTTCATAGGGTGTCCCGCAGTTATTTATTCGGCTTTCCGTGTAAGATTACATTGAGGTGTTTTTAAGTCCATACTATTAGAAAGATTTCCTGCTGACGATCCATTGTCAACATTTTCTTTGAGAACTTGCTAAGGTTCCAATGACTCATTATCATGATCTAGGTTAGGTTATCAGGCTGCCATGATATATTAAAAAGCAGGTGTTGCCTAAAAGAGAAAAATTGGAAAAATTAAAAAAACTAAGTTGAAATTAGTAATCTAAATCGATAGGCAAAAAAGAAAAGGTCAAATAAAAGTCAAGTTAGATAGGAAGAGGAAAGTGAGATAGATGATTGTTGTACAGTTTTGTCAGCCTTTCACATCACATAGACTGTGAAGATATCCATGGAGTAATCATTTCGGATAAAGTTAATATCCCTCACATCAGCAGTAGCTCAATTCGTCAGAGATTGTTGCGAGACGCTTCCAAATGAATGTATTCTCAAGCCTTTAAAAGCAGGACAGTGGTAGAGATCCTACAAAAATCAGTCGAATAGACAGGATCTATACTGCAGAATCTGGACACTGTCAAGAGAGAACAAGAGATATTGAATGTATGAAGTCCTAACTCCATCCAATCTGGGTCTTATCATTCTGGTAATCAAACATTAATTATTTTATCGGTGTTGCTTTAAAGCATAGAACTCGTCCTCCAAACATCTTTTAGAAGCGGTCAGGTAACCCTGGTTAGTCCCACTTCTAGATTAGTACAATATTCGAATGCTCTGCTAACCTACTTAAAAATATGCCGAAATCCCAGTGATATCTTGAGCGTATATCCAATAATACCTAAGCCAGCTGATCGCTCTTTGAATTGCAACAATCTCAGTTTGGATTGGAGCCAGAAAGTACCCTAATCAAAAGTTTCTTCCATTATAATGCGCAACTTCTGTTTGCCTAAAGTTCTACTTGTTCAGCTCCTTATTTTTCTCTTTTTGTTTTGAATCCTTCTTTGGTGATTATCAATATTACGAAATTGGTTTTTACCAGAATGGTTCTCTTCCAGTAATTGTTGTCTCACAAGACGCTCTCTTACATTAATAGACTTTCGTGTTGACTCCAATGTAGTGATTAATTTTATGGGAGGAAAAGAAATGTATTTACTTTATTTTAATTGATCGATTTTATTGTGGGAGCGTCTTACGTTTCATGTCTTGCAGAAAAAGAAATTTATCATTTAAGAAGGGAAATGCGTTCAGTCTTATGCGATAGATATTCTTCTAGAGTACTCGTGTTATAACAGTACAAAAGCTATTAATTATATTAATGTTTTAATTTTATGCTTGAGACTCTCTCTTTGTACACAAACTTCCTATATTATTCCTATATTTGGTTCATTACTGGTTCAAACTTTTTAGCCATATTTGTTGCTCCTTCAGCCAAGATGATGCTTCCTTGTATTTATAACTTTCAATATTAAATTTCAATAAATCGGTTACAATATCTAAATTAATTACGTTTATCTCCTACCTACATCGAAATTTACAACAGCGTTAATTTTTGCTCATATTCGATATTAATTACCGCTTCTTCTAACCGGACAAATTTCTTTGCATCAGGATTCAATTCAACTGATTCTTTACAATAAGTATTCACTCCAAATACTAATACAGTTAACATCTTATTTATGAGTTAACTGGCATTGATAAATTTTTTCTGTTGTAGTGTTGGTTGAGTTTGTATGGATCTAATGACTTCATGTCTAATTTTAGAAATTCAAATGTTTTCACTCTCTCTTGGTCCTTCGAACTGGATTAATTTTCGTTCATTCGAACCGGATAAATTTCTTCGGACAACATGAATTTCTTTACAATCGGATTCAAATCGAATGATTCTTTACAATTAGCAAACACAAGAGCAGTTCTCATAAACTTTAGGCGCTATCTACCACTGATTTATTTTGCTAGATGCTAGAAAAGCAAATATTTGCCCCATCTTTCGATGCTTTGAACAGGACTACTTTCCTGTCCTTCGAACTCTATAAATTTCTTTACAGCAGGATTTAATTTTGTAGCGAATATACATTTTTACCAGAATTTGGGTAAAGAAGTTATTCTTTTAATTAAAAGAAATCTGATTCTTTATAACCTGTTCAGGTTGTCTTCTCTAATATATTTTCCTTCGATGATATGACGCAAAAAAAGAAGGAAAGAAAACCCAACTCATACCAAAGTCATCTGTTTAATATGTGTCGCCGTCCTCTTATTTTCGTCTTCAAAATTGTCTTCATATAGGACTCCCACCATGAAATTTGCTATGAAAATATCTTGTAACAAAAGTAAAAATAACAAAAATGCGCAACAACTTCAAACCGAAGAATAATTTCAAATGTACGTTGTAGCCAGTTTTAAAATAAATTTTCGGTTACAACTTTTATATTTTGCATGTTTGAAATTGTTGAAGTCATTTCATATTCATTACATGTTGTATTCTTATTGCGACTTTTTGGCTCTTATTTAGAGTTTTAGGGTTTAGCAAAGAACGTGTGCTGTAAGGAGGGGAGTGTATGTGAGTGTGCATTTTAAAGAAACTTAAAACATTTTCGGCAAAACTTGTAAAAAACTGCAACTATCGAGAGAGAAAAGGTGAGAAAATATTTATTTGCTCTATTTCAATAAAGAAACTGTAAAGAATTATTGATTTGGAATTTATATTTCGAATGCGTGGCAAATTGATATCACATTTCTTTCACTTTTGGCTGCTACAAGTTATGAATTTTTGCTGCTTTTCGTTTTTATTTTTTGCTTCTTTTACCCTTGTCTTTTGGTGTATCGCTCTTGCAACAGAGATCATTGTATTCAGGTGTTGATATAGTTAATGTGGATTCTACATGTTTGATATTTGTTTATATCATTTGTTTATTCAAAGGTTGTTCCCCTTTGATTTCAGCTTATTATTGCATTTAAATTTTTTACCTCCCTAAACATAAGATAATTATAGTGTAATTTTTAAATTAAATACATTAACACAATGGGTCAGTTTAGGATTGAACATTGTATATTCACAGAGATTAATTTAAACAGATATATTAGGTGGGTGAATAAGTTTCTTCGTTGTCAGCAACACCATTTTGAAACTGTTGTAATGAAATGATTTGCAACTTAATCACATCTGGAACTCTCAAAAGTTTCAAGATTATATTTCTTCTATGTTTAGAATACTGCAATATCAGTGTTTATGAGCGATCGCGTGAAAAAGTCATAAGCCTTTGAAGACTCTTAATTGGGTTTACTTGTCTATATGGATCTAACCTCAATCGCATGAACTACTTGCCTGATTTCATTTGCAAGCATTTTAAAGGTTTCGTTTAAATATTTCAGCGAGGAGTTAAAAAATAATTGATTCGAAGAATCTAAAATGTTGATGTATTTATTCGTCTTATCAGATTTCAAAAATTATGGAAACACCATCAGACAAAGCTGAATTTAGGGTTAACTAGAAAAGCTAGTATTTTATTTAGATTTAAACAAAAGACTATCTCAACTATTCAAGAATCCTTTTTTTCTCGTACTTTTTTTCCTATATTAATTATCCCTTTATATAAAAAGACTAGACTTGTATTGATCGAACATTTCATTGAAAGAAAAGACTGTAAAAAAAAGCTATGTATATGTATCAGTTCATCAATTGTGATTTTTGAAGTGAGAGAGATAGAATTGGCTTTGCAATTAAACAGACATCGTGAATCATGTGATTTTCGGCCATATGCAAGACATTGGTATGGACGGCACTACAGACCACGATAGACTTTGTCTAACGTCTGAAGTACTAGATTCATACGGTAACTTATAATCCGAGGAATTTATGACCGTTTCTGTGAATATAGTTTAAAATTGTCATATACGTATCTCGTATCTTCCACATACCTAACTGTTCGAATTCCTGTCTAATATGTCATGAAGGAGAATCAAAATTGCGTGATACTGAAGTTACGATGATACATCCGATGATATAAAAGAATCCATAAAGGAATTGCTTATTTAGCATTTCAATAGTGAATGAAAGCAACAAATTATAAATGATTTGGTACTTCGAACCGGAAAATAGAGAAAATAGCAAACATTTGCAGAGTCCTGAGATGAAGCATAAATAACAACATTCAATTTCATTCTGCTAATATTAAAATGTTGAAATTAATTATTCCTTAATCGCTAAATTTTACTTGTTCTGTTCGACGGTCCAGACTCTTATAAAGTAAAAATATTAGTGGGAAAGATCAAATAACTTTATTATTCACCTAATAATTCCAGTAATGATTCATTTTTATTACTCTAACCAAAAGCGCATTGACCATGAAACCAAACTAGAGATCCATCCACCATAAACAACAATAACAATTTAATTCAACACATTAAAGTGCAGCAAAGACAAGAACATTACGCTCGGATCTTGTTGCATTTCTAAAGCTTTATTTGGTCTTTTTGGTCTGTTATAGTAGAAATACTTAAACATAATAATAAAATGAGACACATACAATGTTTTAAAGAGATGAGATGAGATAAGCAAAAACTTACATAAGTACCCACATCATACAACATTTTGTTATTTTCTTCTTTCAAGTCTCAAACAGGCAAAACTAACCATAATAGACCATCAAATGTCAGTCAAAGTCATGAGTATTTTAACAGTATTCTTGTCTCTATTTATTACAACGTTTACTGTGTTTGTCTGTCATATACAGGAAAAAAACAGAAAAACTTGTTCAGATAAGAGTTGCGTGTTTTTTCTTCATTCTGCTCTTTTTGTACAAGAAGTTCAAGATCTTTTGTTCACATTTGGTAATATAATATGGCTTAAATAATTGTAAGTAAATTTAAAAAGAGATAAGACAGTTTTATACATGACTTACTTAGCAATTAGGAAATTATTCAATGATTCATCAATGTTTTCGTAATCAGTTGGTCTACACAAATTCAAAAATGGTAAACTTGTTCAAGATTAAGGATTCATTTTAAAGCAGATTAAGTAATATGATCTGTTGAATGTGTTAGAATTTATATAGTCTAACAATAACTATTCTGTTGGACAGCTATTGAACTATGAAATCTAACAGTTTCTCATCTGTTCAAGCATATTTACAGTTTGGAACTAAAGGCTAAATTAGTATTAAATCATATACATGGTCCTTCGAACAGGATATTATCACATAAAAATGCTATTTTTGTTGTGAAAAGACTGCACAAATGATAATGAGATATTAAATAATTTATAGATTGTAAGTAACATAGACCGAGGTGAAGTGTTAGATTCCAAAGAGATCAAAATCATTATGATAATTACGATGTTTCTCTAACAAGGATGGTCATAAAAATTTTAAATATATATCTATTCTGTGATAATGCTTTAACTCATACCCGCCTCTAACTTCAGACTAAATTAAACTTCTCCATGTATGCACCTGGGTGCCCCTACTTTTGTTTCCTTGCGGGGTGGATTCTTTGACAATTGTAGTAATGTTGATGTTCTGCTTTCTAAGAATATGGCCATGTCAAACCTATTTTTGCCCCTTTTCCTAATTGCTAATAGCTAATATGGTATATGGTATTCCAAATACAGCAGTTCATGAAAAAACTACATCTTTTGAATATTGGGAGAAACATCGTTCCAAGTTTCACGTCCTTAAATAAATACCCTCCTGTATTTACCCCAACGGCATTGATGATCGCAATATTTGTACACGTTAAAAATTGTGATTTACAAATAGTTTTAAACCACAAAATGTGTTTCCTGCAAGAGGTAGTTAATGTCCAAACCCAAACCCCCATTTATTAAACTACAGAATTATTTAGATTACAAAATTAGCTGGCATCTCCTTTTTCGTCTTTGTTGCTTCTGTCTCCAGCGTAAGTTCGAAGCAAGATCTGAGTAGCAGTCAAAAGATTGATGATTGAACACAATGATAAAGGTTGTAACTACCAAATAGTTTAAAATCGTCAAATATTTGGCGTTCTTAGCTGTAATCAATATCCAAACCAGATCTTGCATTTATTGATATTATGTTTCCTTTATAACAGGATTTGCTGGCATCTCTTGCTGCTTCTGTCTCCAGCATAAGTTCGATAAGATATCTGAGTTGTTGTGGACTAGTAGACGTATATCATTTACATAATTAAGATCGTTTTGGCGTCCTTGTAATACCCATTTCAGAGATATTGCTGGAATTGTGTCCAAAACTATAGTAAATAGTAGTAGTGACAAATCGAGGCCCTAACGGAATCCTACTCTAACTTCCACCTGCAGAAAATATTTATCATTATATTGGCTCGAAAATAACTTATTCTAGTTTAAAACCTTTTACCCCATTTTGAAATGATAATATTCAACATATATTTAGAAAGAAGATGATATATTTTTTAAGATCAATTTTTAGAAGAAATATTTGAATCGGTTCTTTAATGTACTCGAAAGGTAGTTGAAGTTATTTCAAAAGCAATATTTCTTACTGAGTTTAAACAGTGTTGCCAATGAAAACGTTTAGATGATAACTCCAATAGTTAGTGATAGTAGCAGAAAATTGTATAGGGATCTCAAATGTTCTACGAAGGTATTAGAAGTCATATCAAAAGCGTTTAATTAAAACAGTCATATGCATTCGATTTATATGATTATGATTCCTTCGAACAATATTGCCAACAAAAATGTTGGACTGATGACCTCAATAGATATTGATTGATTTTAAACTAAAAAAATATTTTGAATAATTTTTTTTTAATTTCTTATAAAACTTCAATCTGGAATATTATATATAAATTCATATAAATATTGGAGAATGTAAAATAATATATTTCAATTTTTTATTCTTTTTAAATATAATTATTATATAACAAAATATTAATAATAATATTTATTATAGTTCATATTTTAACTTCTATTTATTTAATATTTATTTTATTTTCTTTAATTTATAGTTCCAATAACAAGTATCCCAATAATAATCTCAAGACTGTGAAGTATAAAATTTATTTGATCCTCAAAGTATGCAACAATAAATGCTGTTAACATGACAACCGACGAAGTTATATTGAGGTGAGTTTGAAAATAAAAATATTTGTGTATCCACACCCATCCACACACTACTGAATAGTCAAGTATGTAAAACCCAACAAACTCTAAGAAAAAATAATGAAATTAAAAAATAAGTGGAATTAACTTTTAAAAAGAAATTATTGTGAATAAATACAAGATTTTCTAAATAATAAACAATTTTTCAGAAAATTTATTTCCAATGTTTGTTGGGTTTCTTCCCATACTGTAACTAAAGTTTTCCTTGGCAATTTCCCTAAAAAATTAACAATTGAAATGTAAGAACTCAATAAGAAAACATTTTTCAACAAATGAAAATTTTAACAATAAAAAATTTAAATATGCCCCCCCCTTCCAAAAGAGTAAAATTCGCAACCACTTTATGTTGCCAACAAAAAAAGGGGGAAACATTAAATATTTAAGTATTTTATAGAGACCTGAATGAAAAGGAATTGTCTGTAGTTTACGAAAAGAAAATTAAAAAATATTTGAATTATATAACGAATCTTCAGCGTACTCTATTAGTAGAACTAGAAGCAAACAATGTGATTTGAAAGAATCATATTTGAAATATTGTTGCAAGAACTTTATATGTCTTTGATCTGTTGTGGACGCTGAATTAAACTCCATAACCTTCTTCCTCTCCATTTCAATTACTGCAATAAACTAACACCTTCCAAATACGCAACATTAGCTGGGCAGAATTCTATATGAACCCATTTTACATAATTCGGTATATTTCTGGTCCTACAGGCTGGATTGTGGTTTGTGGCTTTGATAATTAAGATTTTTAATTTTATGAAAATCGTCTCAATGATTGACATAATGTATGAGAATGTTCCTAGATTAAGTGTTATTTCGTCTAATAGTGAACTGAACCAGAACTAAACTAGAACTAAACTAGAACTGAACTAGAACTGAAATAGAACTGAACTAGAACGGAATTATAACTGAACTAGAACGGAAATAGAACTGAACCAGAACTAAACTAGAACTAAACTAGAACTGAACTAGAACGGAATTACAACTAAACTAGAACTAGAATTAAACTAGAACTGAACTAGAGCTGAACTAGAACTGAACGTGAACTGAACTAGAACTAATCTGGGCGGGCTTTTCACGTTCTTAAGGACGAATATGTAAAGACTGATCCAAATTAGGAATAAATTAGAGTAGAATGATGAGCGTGTACTCCACACTACAGTCGCAGATAAATTGCACTGAAGTTACTGGTACAGGCAAATTCAGATCATGTGGAGATGAAATACTTTCTGTTTTTCGCAATCTTATAACTTCAAAGTTAGAACTACAAGATCCAACCGAACTGAGACGTTTATTTACGCTGATATTTGTATATTAGATTCCTACTAAATAGTAAGAGACCTACACAGGGCTATACTAGAAGGAATGATACCTTATCTTCAACTTACTTACGGCAAAAGAAGAAATTCTACTGGCAGACAAATCGGAACTTGTACAACCCTTTCTCAAAGTTACTAGGAGTAAAGAAATGCAAAATATCTTTTTTCACATAATAAAATCCTAAAAAGTAGATGAGAGATGGATTAATTTCGTTGTCAGAAATCATCATGATAGTACATCCAGAAAGTTGGTCGAGTGGAATGCCAAGATACTGACGGTGACATCATATATGGGAAGACACAACACCAAACTGTATAGAAATGAAATGCTTTGAAAAAGTAGTTGATCTCAATTAGAGTAGTGAGTGCTACACATGCAACGAGAAACATAATATGCATACACCATTCGTAGTGAAATATCATCTATAAAATATTTGAAGAAAATTTTCCTGCCTTCGAAAAAGTCTTAGAGTCTTTGGTTTTGCATCCAGTAATCCTTGATTGCACAATAGCAACAACACAAGTATTCCAAAAAATTAACTTTCCTCTTCAAAATATTGTTTGCAACGAGTATCAATGTCTGGCAACTAAAAATACGTTGCTTCCACATTTTATTTATTTGGCTGATATTATCCTTGGTAAACCGCAAATATGTAACTGAGTTTAAAGACGGAATTGAAATAGGAAGGAGTAAAATATTTTATGTATTTCAATTGTAACTTGGTTGCACAAACATTCATGCTACACTTTCTTTTTCTACAGCAAACATTTTTTGACTGAACTAATACAAAAGCAAACAATTGTTTCCCTTTCCGTGTTTACAACTTAATGTAACTAAATATTGCTGATCTTTTGCTTGTCGAAGTTTTCATTTCTTTTTCTTATTTTTTTTTATTTTTCATGTGTTTTAAGAAAATTGCAACAATTTGTTAAACTGACATCATCATTGTCATCGTCGTCGATACTTTTGTATCGGCAGGATGTGTTTTTACTTAACCACCTTCTAATTAAACGCTTAAAAGACTTTTTAACTTCTGTTTTCTTTCTTTCTTTCTTTCTTTCCTACAATCAGCTTTAACTCTATTGTTGTTATTGAAAACTATCTTCGTGCCTTCTGTTGTTGTTGCTTCTTGTTTTTAGTTTAAACAATGCGTCAATTGGGGCGTGTTGCATACAAAATACATTTAATTTGCTGACATTAAACTGACATCGTTTGCTCGTGATGACAAATTTTCACTTGAATTCCTTTTTAACTCTGGAAATGTTCTATGTATTCCTTGATTGCAGTACTTTGTTCTCTCGTCGTTTTATTGGTTTTCGTTTTTTTTTTGTTTTTCAAAGTGTTGAGATTTAATAGATTAATGACAGAGTTGAAAAATCAGTATTCAGTAATAAATGTTTTTCTGCGGATTGTTTTGTACGAGCTGAAAAGTGAAAAGCTTAAATTATTATTATAAATGTTATGTTGTTTAAGTGATTTTCATGACAAAAGAGAGTTGATATCTTGAATATAAATTGAAAATAATGGTTGAACATTTAAAAAGTATATATATTAATAAATTCCCGTTTGTAAATGATTTAAATTTAGTGGGTGGATGACGTTTTCCTTTACACAATTCTATCGAAATCCACAAATTCTCTTTTTGCTGTAAATTCTAAAATTGTTAATTGGTTTTATCGTCAACACAAGTATAATTCTGAAACAATTGATTTCCAATACCAGGCGTATTTTTGAGGAAACATCTTATACTACTCTTGTTAGTTTGAAAATTCTACTCCTAATTCGAAGGTTTAGTAGAAAGCTGGTTCGGTCTTATACTTAAAATTAGGAAGGAAGCAATCAATGGAATTCGATGTAATAAAATAAACAGCCAATTCCAATACACAAGAACAATTGACGAAATCTCTGTGTTAAATTTGTAAGCTAAACTACCAAAATAGTTAATGGGATCTGAATAGCACTAAAACTCTGAGAAATTATAAGCATAAGTTCCTATCTCCTAACCTCACGGTTCTCCTTACACAGGTAAACAATTGCAACACTAAAAAAATAAATGATAAAAAGCAGCCAGAGAGGAGAAATACCTGCACGGAGACAATAGCAGCAAAGAGGAACTGCGAGTGGAGCCGAAGATCCAACACCCATTGCTTTTAAAAATTGCCAATGATGGCATGCCTACTCATAAACCGGGACAGACAACAAGCACTTGATAGGGAGCACCACGAAGGGAGATCACATACCAGAGTTATCTTCATTAATCTTCCTATTTCCCTATAAAAAAAAAATTGATCTCCCTAATGTTTGGTCGTCCACTTAGACCTTTTAAAATGCCATCCATGTCTGATAGTTTCAAGTCCCATCCATATTTTTTAGTGCAAGAATGCATTAATTGAACCATTTTCCTAAAGTAAATATCTCCTACTTAAATCAAAGTCGGATATTGACGATCTAAATCCGCTTCACGTATTAATTTATAGTCATTCGTGAAATCCAATTATGTTCTAGAAGTAATAGCCCCTTCGTATCACTTCCAAATCACGTTGAAATGGTTTTACTCACTCATATATGCATGTATACTCACTGATATACACGTAAAGCTATTCTCTGCTAGAAAAAAAGCAGTTTATTGAAAATGCTGTTCTTTTTATAGAATTAGAAACATTAAATCAGTCAGTTAAAATGAGCAAAAGGAGTCGATCGAAATTGATCGAAAGATAAAGCTAACAGAAGCATCTGGAGATCACTGTAGGAATTTAAAGTTTATCATATCACAAATTTTGTACAGAAGTCTCTTAATCCCACAATGGGGTGATCAGCGGTTTCAATTTAACCATTTATAGAGGGCAGTTTCGGTCCTGCTAGATTTAAAAATAGATAACATGACACTGTTAGATCTGGATATAGACTGTATGACTTATTACTAACGACAGTAACATCGTTGGCAATAGGTTTCAACATGGAGCTAACGGTTGCAAACGAATAACTCCGGAAAAATTATGACAGATGAATTGGCTAAAACTTATTCCATTGCACATTATAATGTAAGCAAGAAGGTGATTTAATTAATGTACATGCTTAACCCCAAGGAAAATATGATCGTTTTGTGAACGAACCAAATTAAATAATACAATAACTAAATTACATAATAATTAAGGTACTGTAATCCCAGTGTTCATTGGTCACGATGTTGCTAGATTTTCCTTTCCATGACTTGTAGATGACTGTAGATGTGAAAGAAATGATGAGGAAGAGGGGGTTATGAGAAAATTTATGCTCCACTTTCCTTGTTTTAAGAAATTCAACTCTTGATAGTCGTATTTTAAAGGAATTTTGTAGCTTTTTATTGTCAATTTTATCTATACGCACGTTGAGGACTTGAAATGTTCAGATAGGGAAATTCAATTATTTAATTAAAAGCAGTGAGAATACATTTCTAACTGATCCGGGTAAATAAAATTGTTGCAAGATTTTAATGATTACCGAGAAGTTCGATCGATAATATTGATACTTCCGAAGTTCTCAAAATGTATTCAGATTTGAAGGTCTATGTTTGTAAAAATCTTCAATGATATTTGGATGATGTTGAATTATGGAGTTACAGTGAGATCATCTGTATGAAACCATTACTTAAATGAATGATCACAATGGTACTACAAAAAAACTTTATTCACATCCATTTGGGATCTAAGAAACTTAGAAGCGAAAATGATATCAATTTCAATTTATTAGGAGAATCAATAAAATAAATTTAGATTTGCCACCGATTCAATCACATCGTTGATATGAGGCACACGGAAGTGTTAAGTTAGTTAAAATGTTTAGAGAAAATTAAGTAAGTTCAAGCTGTGGACTTTAGAATATGCATTCACTCAATGTAATTTTTTGCTGCTTCACTCACTCAAATGGGTGCGCACCACGAATCATAAATGTATAAATTTATTTCTCCGATTTAGATATTTTATCAATTGAAATCTTGTTACCTTAAATATATATATTTTTTTCATCTCTTACTATTTCAGACGCGACAAGGCCGCTGAAAATGGCGAAGAATATCGTGAACCACCTCCTCGAATACGTGGCCAAAGTACATATCTGGCGGTAAGTCATACATTTAATACATTTTAACAATTTTAACAACCCCCCCATCGTCATCATCCTAATCATCGTCACCATCGTCTTATAATTTAATTCAAATACAAAATATTATTCTTAAATATCGCCTAAATACATTAAAGACACAACATTTTAAATGATTATTACTACTACAGCAATTACAACAACAAAATCTATGTGTAATTTTGCACAATGTGTAATTATTGTATAAAATTTTGTTCATAAATAAACAAAATTATTTTAAGTAGATTTATGGACTCGAAATTTTAATAGACATTCTAGCGAAACATTCATACAACACAAAACAGCCCTCTTCTCCTACTTCGCCTTCTAAGATTTTTATCTTGAGTATCATTGTCTTCGCCATCATCATCAGCATCTCAAATATTTTGTGTGTTAAAATTTACCTTAAACGTGAAGACGAAAATGAACAGTGAGTGAGTGAGTGCAAAATTTTGTCTACAAAACTTAAAAAAAAAAATGTTGTATTTTTATATTTTATGGTGCCGCATAGAGAATTTGATGACGCCATGACCAACCAGTCCATTTCGGTAGTGTCGTCGCTGGCGTTGTTGTAGTCAATTGTTGTTGCAACAATAATGATAATAATAAAAATTGTATGTTGTTCACTGTCATGTTTGTTAAAGAGTCACTGGCCACAGCTACTTAGAATATAACATTTGTGCTTCTTTTGGAATTAATCTTGTGGGAGTTAGCGAAGGGAAGACGTTGGTTTTCGAGTTTTTTTATTCACGCATTTTGATATTATCTGTAGTCTTTATATATATTTAAGCACTTGATTTCTTTATACGTTTATTTTTATTGCATTTACTTGTTAAATTTTGCGAAAATTTTTACTTTATTAAGATGTGAAAAATGTTTGTTTGAAAAGAATGATTTTTCTAAATTGTTTTTATTGAGCAGAGAGGACCAACATTTGGTGAGTCGAAATTTGTAATAAGAATTCTTTCATATGAGTGAAATTGTACGCATCCGTTTGATCTTATATTTAGTATAGAACTTCAATATGGTTGAGTTCTTAGCTAAACTACAATGAAGAAAGGAGGATCATTGTTTTTAATTAGAAACAGACGGGGATATTTGTTCAATACAAAGGAAATAACATTAATAGCGCCAGTTTAAAAATCATCTACTTATAATAATTGTAGATCGGATAGGAATATGGAAAGAAGTATTTTCTTGAAATATTGTGGCGAAAGTTTTAACATTTAGTCCCTTTAAGATTTCTATTGAAATGCTTAATTGGAAAAAGTTGAAACTTGGGTCATCGAATTTTGTTCTAATCATGTTGCTGAATGAAATATATTGGAGATACAGCCATTGACAGACATTTGCCCACCAATATTGATAATACCAATATCATTTTAATATGAGAATTTTCAACTCGAATACCTTCTTACTGTGAGGTTGCAAACATAACAAAGATTTCGGAAATCACCGTTTCGCATTATTTGTTTGTGCCTGATTTAGTGGAAATAAATGATACATGCAAAATAAAAATGAGTCAATGTCGCTTAATTAGTAATAAAATAGAATTAAGGGCATGTCCTTGACAGCGAAGAGATTTGAAAAAGAAGAGAAAGTTACTTACAAAAATTTACTACTGTATTCCAGTTCAGTTCTTTTTTAACAAATTCTTGTTGAATAGTTATTGCAAAATATAGAGACCAGATCTGATATATAGGATCTCCCAAAACAATGCAGAGCAAAGATGCTCAAAATACAGATCTCCAGACTCGAGAGTTTAGACTAAAAATTTTGCTTACGTCACACATACATTTTAAACGAATGCTGCTTTCACAAATGTAGATCAATGATGTATTAGAATATTAAAGCTCTTATCAAAAATATAAGTTTGAAATGAAATATGAATAAAATTTGTTTTTATCAGGGTGATCTTTCTTCCGTCCACCATTCTATTTGAGATTATTTGGCTTCCATAAAGCTCCTTGGTGCATAATATTCTTCTTGATTTCAGGGTCTGTAATCAATTTTCGATGTTTTCCCAATGAAGAAAGTGGTCTGCTGTAGTTCTATGTGTGATATAGTGGCGGAAAACTTTGGAAGTCATTTATCTCAAAGAAGTGGAGTGTTGGCATTAACACTATTTTCTGGTATTTTAGTTGAAAAGTTATGTGTTTCATTTGAAAAGTAGAACCAAATCACAAATAATATTCGAGAATCGTCTCGGTCATAAATCAGAATTCTGTTCTGATTTATTATCGACATATCTCAGTTTTTAGCTCTCCGAAAGCGGAGACTTAAAAATGTCACCTTCTTGTTGGACAAACAGATTTTTATAAACAAAATTACAAAAAATCAGAAGACAGATCCGTGATAGAAGAGTTAAAAATTGTTTTTTCTCCCTATCCAAACCGGTGATGGTCGTATACAGATCTTCTCGAGATATTTAGTAGGAATAATGTTTTATCTAGTTGTCACCAGATCATTGTGGTCTTCAGACACATGGATTCAAAGTGATCTGTTTTTGAGAACCTCTTACAAGCAATAAAAAAGTTTTACTAAAATTATAAATTCCGCATTAGGATGAGAGGTTTCTTTCTAATCAACAGATCTTCATTCACATACTATTGTCTGTTTTAAATATAAGAATAATGAGGGGTATTTTCTTCGCAAACCGTTCAGTTCTTATATCTCTTTCATATTCTTATATTCTAAAATTTAGGTTGGTGTCTTCTTTGGAAATGAAAAGGAGACAGAGCATCTGATGACTAGATTTCTGAAATAAAAGAATGAATAAGTGATAAATAACACAATCGGAAGATTTGTCAACCGATTAGCTTTAATATTTCTAGATTCAATCCATGACAGGAGGGTACATTTTTTGATGTTTAGATTTCTTTAAAAATTAAAGGATTAGAACTATTATGGATTAAAGCACGAAGCACTATGAGCTCAATTTTGTATTGTGGAGGAAATCAGCATCCTTGTCAGAGACTGCTTTTGAAATATATATCAGGCTAAATTAAATAAAGGATCAGTTCTTAGTTTGTGTATTTACTTTAAAAAGATTTGGGAGTTTGTTGTCCATTATTGGACTCTCATGTGTGATGTAGTGCTATTTATTTTCTTCTGGAGTTTGTTTGTCCTTCAATAAAATTTCCTGGGTACTTCTTCGGAATTTTATTTGGAACTCTTGAGATGATATATAATTTTTTAAATGGAAATTTCATATTTCCTTGGATAAAACATGACCCTCCTTTTTGGAGTCTGCCTTGGAAGTAAATAGGAGGGTAAATTTTTAGGAACTGAAAATGTAGGTTCAGTTCTTAGTTTGTTAGTGTATTAGTGTTAAGTAGATTTAGAAGATTATTGTCCATTATTGTTATATTGTTTTAATTACAATTGGGTGCACCATTTATTACCCATCTCAGTTATTTCATTTATAAAATATAGCAGTTTTTTTAAACTAATTTAATGTACAAAAGACCAAACCAGAGCACGTAAATAACTCATAAACTAATAATTCATATTTAACAAAAGAGAACCGACCCTGACATGATATCGCCCCCCCCAAAAAAAAGAGTGCAAATCTTTAAAACAATTTGCATAGCGAACACAAACAAACCTCACAAATCATCATTGTATGAGAAATAACTGGAAGCTTTCAAAGAAAAAACTTCACAAATAAATTGAAGTAAAAAATATGTATTTCCTAGACTCCTTAAGGAATCATTTGGCTAACAAATTTCTTAATTTCAACATTTGATTAACATTTTGTTGGAGGGAAAAGGCAAATGTTAACTCCCCTCTTTCCCTACTTCTATGACCGACAATTCCATTAGACTCTAATGAAAGCTAAAATGCAACATAAAACAGAAGAAGAATAAGAAAAGTTAAATAAATAAATGTGGAAAAATAAATATTAAAAATACCTCTGGGCACAGTTAGTTAATTTTACAACTGACGACCATGATGATTGTTGTTTGTTTAAGAAGAGTAACCAAAAAATATGTATATGTATGATGCCTTAGTCTGAACATGCTTCATGCCCCATGCCTCTTTCATGTATTTTTGAAGCTGGTGCTGGTTGTTATACAACTTACAACTGGACAATTGGGCAATAAGAAGTAAAATTTGGAGAAAAAAATATATATATATATATATATAAACTACATAAACTGTCATTTATTTTCATAATTTTTCATATTAATTTGCGAAATCACCTTAGGGGATCCGTCCAATGATCTTCTATTTGCAAAACAGTTTTATATTGTTGCGTTTCTTCGTTCGTCTTTTTATACCCTTCACCACCATAGGTGGTATATTAACTTTGTCATTCCATATGTAACGCTAAGAACGAATCATCTCAGACCACATAATGTACACATATTATTGCATCAAATCAAAATCTGAGTCGATTTAGCTATGTCCGTCTGTCTGTGTGTTTGAAATTTAAGAGCTCAATGAAATTTGACCTGATTATTTGTCTTGAGAAGTTTCTTATTTAAAACCAGCTAAATCGGTTCAGTATATTAAAAGATATAGACCGATTTCTGATGCAACCTCTAAGTTCTAGCGATGACCTTTCGTAAAATTGTCTATTGTAAGTCGTTAAATTGAAGTGAAATTACCATAATTTGAAGTTATGTGAACTTTTTCAAAATTTAAAAAGATCGGTTCAGTAGAAAAAAGTTATAGCCAAAAAGGTCGCTAATTTTATGACTCATTTTGCGTATATTTAAGAAAAGCATTTATAAAATGTATACGTTTGTGAGTATATGTATGTGTATATGTAAATCTATGGAACCTAACATATTAACTTCACCTGAATTGATGGTAGAGGGTATTGAAAATTCGGCATAGCCGAATATAGCATTCTTTCTTGTTTACTTACGCTTTTGTATGCGAGAATTTAACTGACACTTGACTCTTGTCAAACAATTTAAATATTGTATTCATATGTTTGTTCGTACGTGCTGGATGGAACATTATTTTATACTAAACACATGTTTGTTGGATCGAGAAATGCAAAGAAATAATAAAGACTCAAATTTGAATGAGGTAATCGGTTTTTATGAATTGAAAGAATATAATGGAATAAAACTGAATTGAAATTATGAATAAGAGATTAATTTCGTAAAGTTTATTCAAAGTTCTCACAATTCATTATATGGATAAGGAAAACTCTGAAGAAACTTGGGAATAATGAGCTGATATTACAGATTGACGCATAGCTACTTCAGTTTGATCATAAAATAGAACCCAATAAAAAGCTTTCTGTCTTAAGATTCGATAGAACCATATCTTATAGCATCTAGATTAGCGCAATAGAAGATCTTAGTATTTGAATGTGTGATTTAAATTCATCAATTCAAGCATTTGTATGCACTGACTTGAAGAATTATTATCCAAATAAATATAATAACGTTCAAATAAGAAGAAAGAATCATATATTCTGGTGATTTGAGAAAAAAGAAGGAGAGAAACGTTAACTTATACATACATATACATAAGCATGTTGCAAATCTGATTTATTTATTTGAATTTGATGAGAAACTGGCTCTAAGTTTTGAATACAAATGTAAATGGTGCGTCTGCAAAATATTCCAATAGACCAAAAGGAAGTTGGTAAGGAAGAGAGTAGGACGAATTTCAAATCATTAACCATATCAACATGTATGGTATTCTGATGTTGCTTTATAACCTGATAGAAAGCTAAAAACAAGACAATGTCTTGTCAAGAAATCGTGTAACCTCTCCATAGATGGTCAGGACTGAGAGAGGTAGGATTAGACTGACAGTTTATTAAATATCATCTGATACCATTGGGCACAGACCTTATTGCTCATCCAGATCTCATTTGTGGAATAACAACTCTAGTGGATCATAGCAGATACTATTTTTTATCTGCAATTTACGTTGGATGCTTCCAATTAAGCCTTTTAAATGATAACTTGAAAATGCGAAATTTGCGACTTCTCTGTGAATGTCTATAAAAGTTGTCATATAAGAATTTCAGTCGAGAGGATCTTGTTCGTGTTTCCATTTCGTTATGTTTCTTAATCGGGTAGATCTCCATCTAGATTGCTGTCGCCTTCGTTGGTGAAAGTGAAGAACTTTCGTATTTCGTTGTAATTATCACCACTGCAGCCGGTGTGACCAGAAATCCATTGAACTGACAACAAAAAAATATTCTTATGTAAAAACGAATGACCAGTTTGCGCAAATGGGAAAAAAAAGCTGAGTAGAGTGAAATTTTATCGCATCAAAATTAATATTAAATATAGTGAAAATGATTATAACGAATAATCATATATCATCGAAAAAGGAATGATGATATCTGTGAGTTTCAGACGAGCAATCTGACAACATTGCATTACTCAAAAACAGAATGACTGGTAGAGAAAATTGGGGTATATGGAAATTTTTGAATATGGAAGATATTTCCTAGATCGTAAAATCATTAGGAAGAAATTTCAAATGATGAAGTCATCTTCTAGATTTACCACAGAATCTTAAAAACTGATTAGATCGTTAAGTTGGCCTTAAAACCCATTAGTTATATGGTTGCTATTATTGCTCTTCGAACGTTTGAGTCCTAAACTATACTTAATGGAATTAATATCAATATATGTCCCTGTTTAATGACTATCTATGTTTCAATGTATTCAATGCATTCAAAATTGCATCATTGCCCAGTTTGTCGCAGGTTCGACATCATAATAAAATTTATAAAATACTTGAATTTTTATTTAAATCAATAACATCGAAGAAACCCCATGGATGACCCCATTTTAATAAAGCAACATGAGAAACATGATGATAAATATAATGATAAATATAGATGACTCAAACTTTGTAAAGTTTCCCACTACTTTATCACACTAAGAGGGCGTTGTTCGAGGCAACGATCGATACAAAACTGCATTATCATAGAACTTTGCTACAACAAAACATTTATCTACAGGAATTTTAATCAAAAAAATATTAAAGAAGCTGAAACAAAGCTGAGCAATAAAATTCCAACTACGTGCATTGTTGAAGCCATCGCATTAAAATCGCTTGTGGCTTAACGCTTACATTGTAATTACTTTGCCACGCTGTAACTTTTTTTTGCAAATATTATCTCATCTTTCAGATTTACCACAAAAACAAAAAAAAAAATGTTTTATTTGCCGTTGTTTTACTTTCCTTCTATTTTATGTATGTGTTGCCACTAACACTGACGTTGCAGTAACTGCCTGTCTTTTGTGTCTGCAACAACGTCTTGTATGGTGAGATGTAAACACGCTAATAAATTTATTACCACATGCAATGCTGCGTTTTATACAAATAAATATTTTACTTTACAAAATTCTTAATACATTTTTATATTTTTAGTTTTTGTTTCTGTTGCGATCATAACCGAAAAAAAAATCTGTTATGTGTTGACTTCGTTGTGAGAATTTAAATTATTTTTGCATTTAAATTTATTTTATATATAAATTTTTTTGCAACGAATTGTCATTATCTTAAATATTGTCTTTAATTTTATTTATATTTTACTTTTCACTTTATATGGCATGGCAATGATGTATTTACCGCTGCAACGTTGAGGCAAGTGTCATTTATTATTGTTATTTTGCAGTTATGTTGTGTTGTTTTCCGTGATTTTTTCTTTTTATTTACATTTTACAAGTGTCAGTTTATGTTTGCAATTCTCATTCATCTTTTGTTTTATGTGTATGACATTCGTTCGGTCAATTTCATGTTGTCAAATAAAGTGAATTTTATAAAAAATATTTTGTGATTAACAAATTTAAGTGGGAAATGAACTCAAAGTTCATTCAATGACACGTATTATAAAATAAGGGTGGTCCAACCAAAATGACATGTGTTTCAAATTCTTGTAATGGTAAGTTACCTTTAGCTCTTAATTCAACTGAACTTTGTTCTGAACCCGAAAATACTTATGAGGTGATCAATTGTTGGACCCGACGAGGGGTTTAAGTTTAAAGCTTTGGTGCCATACTTCAACTAACATCACCAATGTTTTTAGCAGAACGAACTTTCTGACCATGCCCGACACTTTTCACTTTTTAGGGCATTATCTCGTTGACAGGATGAAAAAATAAAATTTCAAACTAAATTAAAGTGTGATGGGTTCTTAAGGTTCGATTGCGATTACATGAAGATAAAGATTGAAATAAAGAAGAGTAAGAAAAGCAGAGGAATAGATAACTATTAAAAGTAGGAAGAAATTAAAAGCATATAAAATAAGAATATAATGAAGAGAAAAGAATGCTGGGCCGTTGGATTCGGAATCAAGCCTTGGATCAACTTTTAGTTTGAAAGTCTCGAAAGAGACGTCATTGGAAACCTTCCACAATTCCTTACAAATTAATCAATAAATCTCACGTCCTCAGAAGTTAATTTAGCAATACATGATAGACGGTTATATTTCGCAGGACTCTTAGGAGATGCAGTAAGTTTGTACATAGCTGATCCAGTCTAAGCCACATCAACATTGTGAAAATACAAGATAATTCCTTTTCCCATCTTCGTTGAGCCACCTCGGAAAATACAATTTCCATGCGTCTCTTGAACTCTAAATAAAAGCCAAAGAATTGATCTGTGAATTCGGAAAGTTGTGATGCTCCTGCCTGCGCCATACGATCTGCAATCAAGTTACATTAGTTAGCCTCATATTCACGCACCCATTTTAGTGCAATTTTCGAATGCTGCGACAAAATAATTAGGATCGGTGATTGCCGATTATTTGGATTTAGTGAGCACTCTCTTTACAGAACTTACACAACTTTTAGGACAGTTTCTTACCCATTATGGTCCTCGTGGAGTGTACTGGGCAACACCAAAATAACCAAATTTTTTTAAGAAATGTGGTGCATATGTGAACAACATTAACAAGTAACTCTTTATCTTACTTTTGGAAATGCGAATGCGATATGAAGCTGATAATACGGCATTTTGCGATCAAGCAGTGAGAGATGAGTGAAGTGTGGACACAAATTTTAATCGCCAATATAAATCCTGGAGCTCTGACTAATTGCAGCTCTGACTTGTCATTGATTCGGATAGCGGATGATAGGGACAGGTCTGGACTTTTATAATGTAGAACCAGAGGCAATAGTAAAACTACAACTCAGTTTTGCCAGCGTAAATTCGTAAGATCAGAGAGTGTTTGGAAGGGAATTTGACAAAATTATTATACAAAAGTGTAATAAAATAGTACGTTCTAGAACATATCATTTCAAAGTAGAATCATTACAAAATAATCGTGATATCTAATATATATATTTTTTGGAATTAGCTAAAATGTTCAAACTTAAAGTGGAGGAACAATTTGATTTATTCCTATTTGTAATATGTCACTCAATCTGATCTACTATATATATTATTATCCTCTGGAATTGTGAGAAAAATATTTTAGAGTGACTGCATTTTTTATTTTCTCAAAAGGTTACATTTATTTGACGTAATTAATCATAATATCCTTTAAACCAGCTGAAACTAAACAAAAACTAGAAAAAAATTCCATTTTCAAAATTCGTCTTAGCCTAATGAGGACATTTATCAAATTCATCTAAACTTGCAGCATCTCTGCATTTGCCGTCTTTTGTTTTACCAAAGATTATTAACTATTTTTTTGCAACTTTAACTTAAACTAAAAACAACTAACTAATGACTTATGAAATATATTTTTTTCTTAATTTTTCTTTAAAAAATTATGAAAAAAAAACTTAAAATTGCACTCCTAAATATGCCAACACTAAATAAGTATTAACATACATTCATACACGTATTTGATCGTACATAAATTTCGTAATTCATAAATATGTTTTGTGCATAATTTTTTCGATTTTTTTTCACATTTTTATGTTTAACATTTGCAACACTGAATAGAAAAAAAAAGCAACAGAAAATTTTACAATTATTTATTTAATAAAAGTATAAAAAACATAAAATTCGAACATACTTACATATACATACGTACATACATACACACACACAGCACACATATACACATTCAGCAAAATATTTATTAGATTTGTTTGTGTTTAGAAAAAGGTCATTTTGTATTTGTTTAGTCATGAGGTATTTTCGTCGAAATTGTTGGAAAATTATTAGCTGCATAATGAATCAGATTAGATCCTACATTTTTCTTATAAAATTTCTTGAACGGAGAACACTGATCGAATTTTATAAATCTCGAATCAATATAGAGAGAAAAATTCACTTTGAGAACAGTAAATTCAATGCTGAGGAGCATCTGAGTGAATGAAGACCATAAGCAGAAATTGAAGGATGTTGGTTAAGGAAAGAAGCACTGCTTCTTTCTTCATTGGAAGTAACATGCCAAACCATTTTATTCTTTAAGGGACGCATAAGTGTTTTATTAAGTTTCATTGCTCGGCGGGAAATTAACACTCCTTTTAGTCATGCAGCAAATTTTGTATGTTGTTGGTTCGGAAGATTATTGAACAATTAAAGTTTTAAATCTTAACTTTGCATAATTTTTTGCATTAGAGCAACTTTTCCTATGAAAATCAACAGTTTTTCTCACTTATAGCTTGTTCCAACTTCGTGGACTACATCATCCAATCGTAAATGTTTCTGGTAATTAATTAAGAAATCAGGTGATACATCTGAAATAACGGGGTAATTCAATTTGATGAATATTCATGATTTCAAAGTTAATGGAATCAAGAGCTGTTCAGCTCACTGATCACTTTAAATGATAAGCATTGTGCTTTATGTTTGAGCCATTCTTCACTATCATTGCACTACCGCAATAGATCTTTTCAAAATTTTGTGGGATCTTCGCTTGTCCATTAATTCTGATCATATTAAGCCCATAATCCTGTACACTCTTAACCACTTCGTTTTGCGGGACAATTATAAACTGAAGCAGTATGTATCTACCAATGCAATGGTTATTGCTTCCATTTGTTAATAAGTTAGAAGATCTTTCCTAACATTTGTTGTATCTCTGCAGATCTGATCAAGTAATTTTTTTAGTTTTCTTGGCTTTTCTTTCCATTCCTTTCTTCCATCAAATGTTCGAGTAAGAATTTTATATCTGGGGTTCCAAGTGTTCAACGCTTGTCGAAAGTTCTACATTAGACGTTGTTTGGAAAAAGCCTCTAATCACAAGGAGCTGCTCATCTACCAAATTCTTGTATTCGGTTTAAATATTTGCTCGACTTCAGTTTAGATTTAAGTTGAAACTACAAAGTCTAATTGATCACCAAGTTTATTTGAATTATATTAAGTTTTTGCTCGTGTTTCAGATCTAGTTCCTAGATAAATATTTTTGACTTGCTATATTAGACCTCTACGATTGATTTCAACATATTTCTGCCTGCAAGATTTCTTTTATCTTTTAATACAAGAATTTTTTCACTAAAATATTAAAGTGTCGGAAAATTTGATTTCATGGAGTGATATGCCCGTGACTAATGTGAATCACTGACATGTATTCCATTGCAGATTTAGCGCCATTGGCATTATTCACACATAAATGTAGCAATTAGGGAATTCATTGTCCCTTGCTTATAGTTTAGGCCAATCCAGTATCCTGCCAAACTGTAAGAATGCTGCGGCATATTGCAAATTAATATTTTCCCACTGACTTTAATTTGAATCACATTAAGCACCAACAATCGGCCATTAATATCAAATCCAAGTAGGCTTTGCTATGTTTGGTTCCTTTTTTATTCTCTAGTCAAACTTCGAGGCTTGTAATATTCCAGATCACACAGCGCACTCTTTAGAGCTTTTCTGTATAGTTTTTTTTTTTTTAACTTCTGCTCTTTAAACACCAAATTATGTTCAGGCGTGCTGTAGAGAGGGGTATAATTCCTCCATGTTCGCTACAAGATTTTCAAAGAGAATACTGTGACTATTTACAATTTAAGTTCAGTTTTAACGGTTTGTTGTGGAATGTATAATACAACTTACGTTTTAAAGACATGATGGGGTAACGCATGTGTTGCTAGAAAGAAAAAACTAGATGGCGCCCACCTAAGTGTAAACGAAACAATGTTTGCAAAACCTTTACGAAAATTATATTTAAATTATACTTCTGCAAATGTTTTATTTCTTCATAAATTGTCTGAGGATGTCGTGATCGCCATGATCATATTCGTAAATGTGTCAAAAAATTGATCAGTATTTTGATTATTTTCACAAAGATGCAAATGAGTTGAAGTGCTTTTCGAAATATGAAATTGTCTTCATCAAATTATTAAATATCTTGTGCTCGCTATGATATTTTGGAGTCTTTATGATGACACAAAGAAAGATCGGTGCATAGGTTTCTTGCTCAAAGATCTTGAAAAAAAACAATTCGTTAATTATTTCATTGCTTCTGGAAGCATACTTTCTTCCATTTCGATTTATAATCCAAACTCTATGCTACATGCACGAAATGTTGTTTCGTTTTTATTTAACGTTGTTTTTGCAATAAACCACATTAGTATCTTTGGAAAAAGGTGTTGATCGCGGCTTTTTTATATGACAAACAGCGCCATCTATACTTTTTCATATTCTCTTAGAAGGTTATTGAACATAACTAACTAACCGATGAACTTTAGCTCAAAGAATTTTTCGTACCAATATATTGTTAATAAGGAGTGAGATCGAAAAATTCTTAACATACATATATGTTAATAAAAATGAAACCACAGAAACTATTATTACAAATAAAAATATATATTTAAAGTTATTATCACTAGTGACAAAATTTTTAACCATTAACGTTTTTATTGTGCTGTCTGTAACTTAGCTTGATTAGGTAGTCCATTTCTACACTTTTGGACATCTTTTTTGTACTCTTCAACTCTCTTTTAACAAGAGTTCAGTAGCTCCCCTCAAGGGCTTAAGAAGTTTTCGATCTCAATGCTTAGAGAGTAAGTATTCCAGGTTTGATGAAATATTGATCTTAATTCCAAAGAGAGTTATTATCTCTAATATTGAAATAAATTACTTAAACCTCTATGACCAACTGTTGTGATAGCGTACATGGGAGACTTCTAGTCTCAGGTGTTTTATTTATTTATTTCATTTGAATTGTATTGATAGTTTAAATACATTTTCGATATTTTCAATAAAATCTACAAGATAAAGAATCAGCTTTTCTTGCTGCCTTCCACCAGAAAAAAAAAAAACAAAACAAAAACAAAATATTCATTCAAACCATAAAATTGAAAACCGAACGTATTTTTGTTGCAGACAAAGCAAACACTTTTACATCAAACCCAGTTTAATTTGAAAATTATGTTTTATGCAAATCTACATTTTTATTAATAAAACCAAAACGACTTAAAATATATATGAAATACAATTTTGAAAATCTTGTAAAGAATACGAAAAAAAAAAACTATTGATTTGACTATTGACCGTTGCAAAATTGCAACAAACAACAGTAATAACGTTATGATATGAAAATTTGAATGAATTGAAAACAAAATTGAAAGTTTTAGTAAATTAAACAAATGAACTAACAAATTTTTACTACATTTATGCGAATTGAAACTTATAAAATGAACGCAAAAATTAGTTAGAGACCTGGTGAGCTGCTCAATGTTTCGATCAGCATGAAAAGGCGATTTTTTTCTAGTTTTATTTTTATTTCTTAATTGAAAAAATACAATTTTTTATTGTTCAATTTAACGTTTCTTATCTCCATCGTTTTTAAAAAAAGCTTAATTGTTCGATAAATGATTTTCATTAGAAAATAAAATAAAAATCAATTCTAAAAACTTTAACAGATTCAGCAATTTACATAGACTGTAATGGAGGTCTATAATTTTTTTTGCTTTTGGAAAGGTTTTTTATACCCTACAACAAATTAGATGGTAGAGCACTAATGTTACCGCACCTTCAAGTATATCGAATGACTAAAAAACACTTTTTGGTCTGTCCTACCATGTAACGTTGTGAACACTCTTCATGTCGCAGTTTCAGAGATATCTCGTTTAAATTTGGTATAAATGAATTTTTGAATTATGGTATCTTCCATAGAAATGTCCTTGCGGAATGAGAGTTTTAGCTCTTAATGCAACTACAGATATGCAGGATATTAAATAGTATTTTTTAGCCGACTGAGATTGTAATGGAGATACATTTTACTTTCAAGAAGTTGTTTTTCATACCCTACTTCAGCATAGATAGTTGAGAATATTATGCTTTAGTGTGAAGGCTTATAAGGCACTAAAAAATAATGTTAAAGTATATCGAATGACTTAAAAAAACATTCTGGTCTGTCCTACCAGCAAGCTTTCTGTTCATGTATTATTGTGAATACTCTATATCTCGGAGTTTTATAAATGAATTTTTGAATGATCAGTAAAATATTACCCATTGAAATGTCCTTGCGGAATGAAAGTTGAAGCTCTTAATGCAGCTGCAGATATGCAGAGTATTATATAGTCCTTCTTAGTCGACTTATACTCTTACTTGTATTTCATTTCGAAATTGTAGGCAATTATTTACTTTGTTTGCTTGCAATTGCACTTAAATTAGTGATTTTTTTTCTTTTGCAAAATGCAACAAAAAGTTTCGAATTTGCAAATTGTTAATTGACGTTTAATATGGAATAATTTAACAAGTTCAGGTTTAATTGTTAACGTTTTGGGAAAGTAGAAGGAAGGTTACTAAACGCTTAATGAAATGAGACAAATGAATTTTTCATTGTTTTAGTTTCCTACTTTCAATTTGTAAATCATTTGACAGCATTGGAGATTGGAAACAACGCCAATTGGTGTTTCACATTGAAAGAAATAATCGTCAGAAGGAAAAATATTATTTAAATATTGTCCATATCAATTTCTATTCCCCCTGTCTATAATAAGTAGGTAGATGAAGGAGACCCTATAAGGTCACTACATCATTTTTTGCGTTAACACTGAATACCGTGTCATGTACGTTACTCCTCAATTTTTTCAAATCAACATCTTTATGGAAAGATATGCTTGGTATGAAGTTTTGGTACCCCTGGATTGCAAGGAGTGGACTGTGACATAGATAAAGTTTTTCTCTCCACATGTACTACATCGATGTTTCGATGTCGTTGTTGACACTTATTCTATTAAGGTTTTTTCCTCTTAGTCGCCACAAAGTATTCTTATAGTTCTACCAATTCGTTTTGTGAACTCTGTCGCCCATTATTGTAGACTGGCTTTCAATGCGATGTAAGGCTCCAGCTTTCAATAGGCATAAATCTAGCTAATTTGTGTACCTCTATATTCTTCATCACTTCTTCATGACCCGAGTGATGTGAACACTTCCACTTGTCGAAAGTTTATAACCTCATTGCAATCCAGGGCAGTCCGTGATCTCGTATCCTTGGATTCCGCTTGTATGACCTATTTATTAGAGCTAAATTCTAGTTTATAGTTCACCTATAAAGAGTCCCAGTATTGCCTTATCAGCCTTTGTCGGGTTTAGGTATAAACACTACTCTTACCAATTTGCAGGCGTGTATCTATACGAAAAGCAAGCGTTATGAATTCCTTCAAATGGAACTAAAATTCTCTGTAGTTTTTTGATTATGTTCATGTTAAAGGATCCAGCTACTAATTACTCTAACTTTAGCAAGTTCTGGTGGTTTTGGTCTACCACCTCTTAGTTTCAGACTCCAGCAATTTTAACTTTCTGAGCAGTAATGAAAATTAGGTTCTCATTACGTTTACACTTGGATCTCCTAATCAAATAAGATTTAAACTATTGGAATTCAAAGTTTGGTTTGAGAAAAGAGACTGATGAAATAGGTGAAGTCAAAATATGATCTAAATACGTACGTTTTATTCACCTGATTCATAATTTCCATAAGAATCTTTCATGATTTTGAAAAAAAAAAAAAAATAGCGCAGAACTATTTTGTTGGATGATTAATTTTTTTGAACTTGAACCCTGAACAAATATAGTATTTCATATGCTTCAAGTATCCCAAAAATGAATTCAATCGCAAGCAAAAATTACCTACGTGATTCCTAGATTCAAAACTAAAATTTGGCTCTCCAAATTTATAACCCCTAAACATTATAACTTTGGCTAAAAACGTCACCAAAGAAACTTCTAAGGAAAAAATGAGGGAATGAGAAAATAGCAAAGTTCCCCACCACGTAATAACGTAAAGGATTACGTGGTGAGGAAGATATGTAGAGAGCCTATGCTCGTTGGAGATATAACGGAAATTATGCAAATAAGAAGTTGTTACCAGTGAAACTAGACTTCCAAGCGAAATTACGATCTTTTTATTCTTATTATGTTTTCTTGATATACGTTTTAAACGATATATTTTTAAAGGTTTTGAGACAGGATTTATATATATATATATTTCTGTACACCCTGTCTCTTGTCTGAGATCTGCCATTTCAGCTTTGTGGTAGATCGCAAAGTGCTCGATTTTAATATGAACTTAAGATTATTTTTAGTTTACTCCCTTTAAACTTTTCGGAAAGTGAAAACACCACTCCGAATGTACATCCATATAAAGTATTTATTTAACAATTATCTTCACTAAAACAGCTGCTAAATATTTAATCCATACAAATATTTAATGAAAAATATGTCTCCGTCCATCATTGTTGCATTTTTCTACTACTGAATTTTTCTCTTCTTCCTTTTTTTATTTTGTAAGGAATGTAACACTTTTACAACAGAAAAAACAACAAGAAAATTAATAACATTATTAATATTTACTTAAATGCAACAAGAAAACTAACTAAATGTTAAATATAACAAAAAATATTAGTTACAGCGAAAAAACAAACTTGTAATGCAGCATGTTTCTAGTTTATTTGCTAATAAAAGTAAAACAACTGACTTGTATTATTACTTTTTTCCCTCTTTAAACTGAAATTCTGGAGGTTTTTTTTCCATTTCTACTTTAAAGATGGACAACGTAGTAGAAGTGTTATAAAACGCCTTTAAAAATCTAAAGTTATTGGCCTTTTACTTTTCGTTTGAATTTTACTCTTGTTATTTTCAATTTTATTTAAACAAAAATGCAAAAATAAATATTTAACACTAAATACGTGTATCGCTAAAATGATACCAAGACAAGAGCAAAAAATATAGACACAAATAAGACTAAGTAGTTATTTGGGATACAAATTAGCAAGTTGTTGTGTAAATATTATCCAGAATGTGTTGTTTTTCCTGGAAGCTGGATCGATGGATTTAAGAAATTATGTGAATTTGATTAAATTTAATTTTATAAAAAGACATTTTAAAGAGCTTCTTCGCAATATTATGAGTCAGGGTAAAGTGTGTTGTTGGACAGCTTCAAAAACAAGTTTTGGAATTATGTTGTTTCGTGTTCTGGTTTGATTACAGGCCAAAAAGTGAAACCTCTATTGGATGAGTCCAAAAATCTGCGGAGACTGCACGATCTATACGAAACTATTAGGCACTAAGCCTATTGCTCCACTGTGCCAGAATTATCCATCCATCGCAGACAATGAACAGACTCTCCCATGGGCGGTCTTCAAATATGACATTTTTACGATAAATTTAAACCGCAAAATGTGGCGTCACTGTGATTGTCGTTCAAAGTTACCAAATACAAGCTTCGATCGAGAAGAACTTGCACATGCAAACGAATGCTCTCTATCTTTTTTTATATTCTTCGTAGAGACTTCAACTTTGTAATATTGAAGTTGCGGTAATCCTGATGGCATCCAAGAAGGATCTTCGTTTTCTCATGAGATTGATGTTAAGAAAACTAAACACGGACATTTTCTACTTCCAAGTCTATACGTGATTGTAGTGGCATGACCTGTGAAGGTAAATATGTTGTTAATTATAATTCCCAATGTCTTCGATTTGCTAACAGTTTTACTTCACCTTTGTCAAGACGGTGGAAAGTGCGTTCTCGATTTCGTTGGTGAATGTTTCATAATTTAGTAAAAAAATTATGGATTTTGCTAGTTAAATGTGTCAGAGTCGTTTGTTCAAGATGAATTTGTCAAAGATTAAACATGTCGTCAACCAATATGGTGTTTTGGAGGGAATAAATCTATTATTAAAATTTAGCATTCGATAGATATTAAAGTGTGAATACCCATTTTGCTCGATTACTTAAATAATGTCAAAATTTTGTGACGACAAAAGATTCAAAAGTGGTGCTTTCAACATAGAAAATTAGAATGGGTCTCGTCATGAAGGTGAGCAATTTTGGAAACATATATTTAAGAAGATTATTATTAAACGCAAAAAAACTTACATTGGGTGCAACGTAGTTAAGGGAGTTACGTTTAAGGGAGTTAGAAC
This sequence comes from Cochliomyia hominivorax, assembly GCA_004302925.2. Classification (NCBI taxonomy): domain Eukaryota; kingdom Metazoa; phylum Arthropoda; class Insecta; order Diptera; family Calliphoridae; genus Cochliomyia; species Cochliomyia hominivorax. Next base: position 56,482,053 of record PYHX02000495.1, on the reverse strand, counting down.
ATATTTCAAAAGCGAGGGAACCAAACCAAAGGTCGTAGAGCAGCAACTTTTTATGTCAGAAGTGATGAGTGAACGCTAACAAGTAAAGTAATTTTTGCAATGCATTATAACTGGTAGAAAAATAATTGGGTAATGGCAAACAGTTTTCTAACCAGACGAATGAACTCCCAAATTGAATATTATTGACTTAAAGTGCAGTTTTTGTATTACAAACTATTCAAAATTAGTCAAATGATCATAAGTGACCGAGACATTTGATCTCGAGTTCAAAAATTCGATATTGGAGAGGTTTCATGACCTTCTCAATTTTGGAAAAGCATCATCAAGGTGGTCCTCTAGTACCGACATCTCGCATCCTGACAAAAAGATGGAATAAATTATATGCAAAGTTCTCCACCACTAGATCTCTTATGTAGTACGTCGAAAGATATGTAACTGTATCTCCATCATCCTAGGACTAAGGTAGACCACAAACATAATTTACTTAGCTAAAATTAATAAAGGAAAGAAAGCGAAACAAAGCAAAGAGCCTTGTGAAAGCCAAATATTTCCAAAGGGAAAAATCTGAACTACTTTGTTATGAGATTGCATGTGGGTTTCAAGACCTATAGAACTTAAACTGCACCAACGATTGTTAGAAATATATGTGTTGTTTTTTGAAAAAGCTTTACGAATTTTTAGTACCTTTAGTTATTCCAATCAACTCATTCTTTTTGATGTATGACAACTTCGTTAAAAATGAAAGGATCAGAGAGGAAATTTTAATTGTAAAACACTTTATTAGACTAAGAATCCTTCTCCACTCTAATCAATTTATATCAAATAAATTACTCCGACTGATTAGAAATAATGCGATCTCTCCCTCCCTCCATATGTTCTCTGAGAAGGTTTTGGAGAAAAGAGTTGACTTGGAAAGATTTATAAAATTCTTCAATTCAGATCTATGTGCTAAGGATTCTACCCAGCTTTGAAGTTTTCCTTGTCTGAGTTTGTTTCCTAAGAATTCCCATGTGAAAGGAATAATTTCTCTATCCCATAAAATTATTTGAACTATTAAACCTTTAAAATGTATTGATAATCACCCAAATGTAATTGTAGCTCTTCCCAATTATAAATTAACAATAATTCGTCTTTTATTGAGAAATTAATCCTAAAGCTCAATAGCGAAATATCAATTGATCTTTTCACCCTAAGACGAACAGATAACTATATCTTTTCCAACACAAGAAGACATTTCTTTAAAATAACATTATTATTAGATCATTAAAGATGATCGCTTATACTAATTCTCCCTCAACATTAAACTAAAAAGGGGATTGATTAGCAATTATATACGAATCGATTTTAAGACTTAGAAAACTTGCAACACTTTTCCACTTACATATAAACGTCGCTTATAATTCCCATTGAACCACGCAAAAACAATTGTAAATTAAACTTCAAATCAATTGAAGAGTAGAAATTAATAACAATAAATACTTGTTGAATTGTTGTGGATTTATTTGAAATCTTCACATTGTATAACATGCCACATCTAAGTGCCACATTATGTTTATACAACATGCATTACATTTCTCCCCGGCATGGAAAGTTCGTTTACGCTGAAGAAATAAATGTTCATTTCCCTCCTTTTAATACATTTCAAAAACCCACTTTTTTCATACAAAATACTTTATGTTCATCTACATTCATATTCCACATTTATGTGAATTGTTTGTTTTAGTGCAACTTGCCACAACAATTGGCAATGATACATGCATAAATGCACCATTTTACATCAATAACTGCAACAACAACCAACAACAACCACAACAACAATAACAAAAATAAAAGTTGTCTAAAAATAGCCATCACTATATCTTTCATACTTAATAACTACCGGTATTCATAAAATAGTTACAATCGGATGACTTACAGGCTGCATATCTTGGAATTGTTTTTTGTTGCGTTTGGACTTTTTCGCTTTCCTTGTCTGTTCATCCGTCTGGCGATTAAACTGACAGACATTCAAAAAAGTGTTTAATGCGTACTTGTAGGCTTATTCCTCTAGTCGCAGGGGTGACTTATAGTTTTGTGATTGTGTGGGCCATTTAGATAAGCGAATCCAAAATATTTCGTGAACAAGAACTTAAGCCAGAAATTTTATCTTTTCAACAGCATTTAACTTCTCTAGTTCAAATCTTCCAATAGTTTTAACAAAAAATGTGAGAAGGAAAAAATTGATTTCACGGTTATGCAAAGTGGACCATGGTTAATGGTGCAATAAAGTATACCGTCTGGTCTGGCACTCATTCCTCGGATTAACACAGTATTTTCCATTTCCACAATGAAGCCTTTTCCGAAAGAAGCTACAATAAAAGTAAAGTTTTTACAACAAGATTAGCTCGTAGTAAAGAAGCTCTGGATGAGTAAATGTCTATCGCATCATCGTTGTTATTTTTCAAAGTCGATCCGGCTGTACTTAGTTTGCGCGATTTCAAGAGAAGAATGTCGCATAGAGGTATTGGCTTACCAACTGGATTTCTGAAATGTTTGCTTTAAAAATAACTCTTATAAAATATCAAATTGATTTAAAGGATCTAATAGTATTTATGCTAAAGAAGGATAGAATTTATTATGAAAAATCAAGAGAGGTTTTGTTGTGGGGTACTTGATACTATTGAAAATCGCCATAAAAGGTATATATCCGTTTTGTAAATGCAAGAGATACGAAGAAGAAATTCATATGAGAGACATAGCATATGGCTACGAATACAACCTTTAGTTCTAAGGTCGACAGATCCTTTAGTTTTAAATATTGACATAGTCAATATTTAAAATTTTATTACTCGGATGTATTGCCCTCGTTCAAAAGAAAAAATATATTGCAAAATGGTGAAAATAGTTAAATTTAATCCTTCGATATTGAGGACATCTGAGAAGTAGGATAAATGGAACTCGCTATTATAGACTCCACACTATAGAGGGCACCCACGAAAAGAAAGTTTATCTTGTGTCAGCTTTTTCTAGATGTGTGTTGATATTTGATAGACATGGAAATATCGAAACATGAAAACCATTTATTTCAGCTTGGACTTAGACAAATTAAGAGAAAATTTGAATGGATCTTAATAGTATTTTGGGTCTACATTCGAACTTCTGCAGGTTAGATGATTTAAAAATGTCGTGGTACTAGAATTACTTGATGAGTATAGCAGACCAAATGGAAGATAAAACACAAAGCTTAACATAATATAATAAACTAGCTTCGTTAATAACTCTTATCATTCCTTTGCGATGGAATTGTAATCATATCATATGCCCAATTTGTCTGTTGAAAAATATTACCACTCTTCTGGGTGAATCGTCATTGAAAGAACAGAGTTTTAAAGAAAATAGAACAATTGTTTCCATTGATAAAGCAATATCGATTAATTATATGATTGAAGCTTGTTAGAATTTCAAAAATCCATTTATCTTCGGGCCGAATTTTATCCATTTCGGTTTTCCATGCTCTATCACTTTAATATATATTGAATATATTTCTTATAAATTTAAGTATGCATGTATGTGTAAATTCATTGCTTGGCAACTCCTCTGTATTTTGTTCTCGAAAAAAGCCTACACCCTCCTAGGGAACATGACGGGAAACAAAACTAAAAAATCCACAAACAAAAGCCAACGAACAAAAAAAAAAGTACAATATTGCAACACCAAGACAGTGCAAATTGTAATGTTGTTGCAGTTGTTGCACAGGCTGCCACAATCAACAGACAGTAGAAATAATAAAAAGGAACAAATGCAGCAACAACAATTATTCCTTTTTCACATGTGTGAGTATGTCAGGGTGTGTATATATACTGTGTGTATGTATGTATGTATGTATGTATGTATGTATGTATGTATGTATGTATGTATGTATGTATGCATGTATGTTTAAACTAAAGACTTGACAGCACACAACAAACAACATTGATGCCATCAAACAGATCAAAATCAAGTGAAGCATGCTGCAGTCAAAAACAACAACAACGACAATAGCAACAGCCACAATAACATTAAGAATTCGCCCAAACTACTAGATCGAAAAACAGAAAAGACTTATAGACAGACGAACAGATAGACACATTCATAGTTCTACTATTCTGCTGTTCCTTCTCTTCAATAAACTGTAGCGTTCATTGTGGCGTTATACTAAACTATAAGATAAAACTGAACACGACAAATGTTGTGTTCGAATGCCGCTATTGCTTCGGCTAATGTTATTCGCCAAACAACAAGTCAAGTCGAGTGTTGCACATTGCAAATGCGTGGTAAATTTTGTGGCATAAATGCACTATATTAGGCATATATTTTATAAAATTTTATTTTTAAGAATTGGTGTTTGTTGCTGTTGTCGTTGTTGTTAGTGGTGCCACTCATTCACTGAATGACTGGGACTGACTTGTCTGACTCTTAAGTGGCAACACATTCAAAGGTTCATGTATTTTTTTTCTTCTTTCAAAAGTTGCGTGTATATGTTTTATGTTGATGTTTTGGAAAGACTTCATCTCATCGTTTTTGAATCTAGAATTTTTTTCCTATATTTTTTTTAGTTGATTGAACATATTCCATGTGCGCATTTTTCTCATCTTTGTTGATGTTGTTTTTGTTATTTTATTGTCATATGTTTTTGATAATTTTATTGTCGATCATGAACTTGTAAAAATATTGTTGCCATAAAGTTAAACACAAACATAAATTTTATAAAATACACTCGAGAAAATAACAGTTTTAGTCCTTAAGAGGGACATTTTATATATTAGAAAGAATAAAATGTTTAAATGGACTTAATCGCGTAATGAATAACTCTCACTATAGTAATTCCATGTTCTAATTTTGATCAAAATCTTTTGGGAAATCCTTCAGATAAAAGATATATTATTTTTCGCCAACCGTTTCAAACAACAAACACAAATTGCCTCCAGTTCCTAAATATTAGAACTTTGCTGTTCAGTTTTCTTAAATTTCTTTGAATTTCCTAAATTTCGTTTACTTTTCTACTGACATAGATATGAGTTGTACAGCCTCGGTTTCAGAACCCTGAGTACACTGCAAAATCAACTTACAACGTGAAACCTTCAGCAGAGACTGGAAAAAAATAAAACGTTGCATATCTTTACACAGACAATTTCATTTTTTTGTTTAAAGATTTTTAAACCATTAAGTTATGGTAGAGATTCCTAAATATGCGAAAGCTCTGTGCTATAAATGAGGAGACTTAAGGATTACATGCAAATTATCTGCACTTTTTCTGTATAAGAACAATCTTTAATTCAAATACAAAGTGTTTCGTCCTGTATAATTGCTTGATATGTAAGGAGACTGGTAGGGGTATGCGAGACTCGAGAGAAGAAAGGGAACACAACCCTTGTTGGCTAGAATCTAATCAAAGAGAACTTTAAGTCATGGTAAGGGAATCTTAAAATTTTAATGCATTGCAATGGAAAAAGATGCTCTAGGCAGTAATAACTTCCTGCCTATCACTTCCAAAGTTCTATGGTTCGCAACGCTTTAAATTGAGTATCTTTCTTTGAAATTTTCTTTCCTTGGTTTTCAAGTGAAATCCCAATGCATCTTATCAGAATTAAAAATAAGACAAGTTTTTATTCTGAGCACTAAGTTCATCGAGAGAGCTATAAATTTGGTCTCAATGGAATCGCATTCTTTTACCACTTGATAAATGGCATCAATGTTCAATGTTCTAGTATCATTTATACTACCATATTCTTTTTCCATACTCCGGGAATGAGCCCTTGAGTTCTGCAACACCCTCATCTTTTTATGTTGATGTTAAGAATAAGGAGCTTGGACCCTTATTCACAGAGGATAGACTCGTTTTTTAATTGGCTGGATTTGCATATAATTTAACATAATGATACAGGGGAGCATAGAATTATAACTTTGAGGCTTTGGACCCAATAGGAGCTCCATAGATAGAGTTTTTTAACTGCTTATTAAATCAAATCTCTAGTCATTTGCGTTGGTGTTCATTTGCAGAAAGTTGGAGTTATTAAATTGTTCTGTTCCATATGTTATTCCAATATTCCACATATCCATGAAATGACAGTGTTAATGGATTAGACAACATTAAAACAAAACCGATGTCATCAGAATCGCACTAAAATTGACAGTGACTATTCTCTGAAAACGACTAAAGCTATTTAATTTGGAGTAGGAAAGTTGAGAGGGGAAGTTTTAGTTTGACAACAATTTTTGTGTCGAGTTTAAAATAATTTTTTACTTAAACTTTGACACATGATGGAAAGCAATTCCAAACAAAGGTTAATTCCATTAGGTAGAACAAAAATACTGACTTATAAATTACTACGTAGAGAAAAAATGTTTGGATCTAGTTAATGTTTCAATATCGGTCTGAGTCTTTAGTTGTCAATTTAGTATATTTCGCGATCGAGAGATTTCTTTTAGCTCTTTCCACTTGGCATGTCGATGGTGGGGGACTGATGAGTTTTCGAAACTTTTTCATTACCACCTGAATATGCTACATAGAATGCGTTGCTTAAAATTCTGAAATAATATATATCGACCCAGAATTTCATGAATATCGTATCATATTTGACTGGAGGATATTTGAGGGGAGTCGAATATGGGAGTCCTACTTGTTTTTTTCAAATAAAAACTATTCTATTTTATTTTCAGGAATTCCCGTGAATGACAGATTTTTTCCCTAAATTTTAGGGAATGAAAAAAAAAAGCAAATGGAACGAAATAGATCTCCGTGGCTCTCCAAACTTTGTACTTTCGTACTTTAAGGCATTTTTTTATGAGTGTATTTGAATGCATTTTTCTTCGCATTAAGATTCATTTACTGATGTCGCTGGTTTTTTGTAAGAAAAAAATTTAAACTAATGATAAAGTTGAATGATCTATTAAATAAGTATTTATTTTTAAATTATGGAAAAAATAAAACTAATTTTCTCAGAAAAAAATATTAAACAAAATAATTTGGAATTATAATAAATAAAATGGAAGATACGCCTGAGAATTGTTAGTTAGTGGGGCCATCAAACTTCTAGGAAAATAGAGGAAATGAAAAAATTATTTAAGTTCTTCACCACCACATTACATATAGAGGGCGTTGTTCTAGGCAACGGTAGATATTGAATTGTCATTCATTTACTTAGCTGGAGAAAGAACACAAATCAAAATTGTTTATTGGGTAAAACTAATTATTATTCAAGTGCTGTTTAAATTGACATCTTCATCATTATACAATAATTACTTTTATAACTGCAAAAATCTTTAAACAAAACGAAAATTCCTATAATTAAATTAAACATTGAACAGTAAATATTGAGTTGCATTTTATTGTTGTTTTTGTTTTTTTGTGATTTACAGATTAAAGATGTCGAAATAAATAAAATGCAACATCTTATTTAATTGCAAATGTTTGTATTTGTTTTATGTTTTACTATAAATTGCCAACCTTTAGGGCCATAAATCAAAATTAAATTAAATAAACAATTTTTTTGTATTTTCCTTTGTCTAACAAAGACAGTGATTGCTGCCATGACATTTTTACCATTAATGTTCATTTTCATTCTACTCCCTCATCTCCCCTTTCAGTTGGGTATTTATTATTTATTTAAAAGAAACGTTCAACAATTATAAGATTCAAAATCATCATTATGATGTTGATGATTTTTAATGATGACGATCATAAGTTGAAACGTTTTTACAGGAAGTCGGTGATCACAATTTGAGTTTGTTTTTTTCTAAACTTCACTTGGAAAAAAATAAACCGAAATCAACTTAAGTCTGAAATAGTTTCATTTTTTTTCGCAAACCAATTTAAAAATTTACTGCTTGATGATTTTATTGTAGATTATAAATTGAACTGAAGGAATGGCAACAACAAATATTTAAGGTTCGTGAATATGAAAATATGTTCGTAGATTTGTGCCCATCATTATTCAATAAATAATAAATAAAATTAAAGAAACTAAATTATATACATATTTACACCATTTCCTTTCGCTAAGCCTTTTAAGACTTGTCATAAATCATACTCAAATTTGAGGAGACCTCCTAACCGAACAAAACTTTAAAGGTTGTTTAAGACGGAAAGAACTAGAGCTCATTTTGGAGGCTATTGAGGAAACAAACTATTCAATATGTTTTCCTAAAAATTCCCTGATCACCTAAAACCTTGAGAAAATTATAGTTGATCTTACACACAGAAAAAAATCAATATAAAATTATAAAATTAAATTAGAAATAATTTAACTGTTTTTCAGTTATAATTTTGCTCTATAGTTAAAAAATGTTAATTTAACATTGTTTTACAGTAAATACAAAGTCTTGAGTCTGCATGAATTTTTGGTTTTTAAAAGTTATTTGAAAAAGTGATCGTTATATATTTTTTTTAATTTTTCTCTTTTCTGTGTGTAGCTGAGTTGTTGCCCAGTGATCATATTAAATTTTAGACAATTCTCAAAATTATCATTAATTTGTGATTCTGTCTAAATTGTTTTTTACCACTAGACTTATGGCTTAACATTACAAAAACATGCAGAGGCTTCGAAATGATTTGGTTATATCTTGCGTTTGATATTGCACTTAATACAGTAATGAATTGTAATCAAAATTACCAGACAAAACTATTCTTATATTCGATATGGATCCTCAATGGGTTATTAATGTTTCCAATTTGACTTTCGTTCACACAGACGGTAACCAACATTGAACTATATTAAAAGGTGTTTGGAATTTTCATTAATGTTTTTTTTAATGTTGCTCTGTATTTGGATCATGTTAAAAGATCTGTCAAAAATTATGTGAAAAAGTTGTGCAAGGAAAAATCTGGACTCGCCGGCCTCATGTTGCAGATCTCGTCTATTATAATTGTTATTTATTTCAATTGATGTAACATGACTTTAGTGGAAGATGTTTTACTTTATGACATGAATTATAAATGTATTAATTCTGTATTCATTCTTTAAACACGGAGAAGTTCTCTTAACGTGGATGCGTATTTTGCTACCAGAAAAATAGTAAAATGTTTACTTAACGCAGGATTCCTACGCGAAGGAATAATTTTAGTAATGTTAAGCAAGAAATTTCATAAAACTATCTGAAAAGAGATTAAAGAATTATGAACTGTTTTCCCGCAGCTTGAATTGAAGTTATTCCTTTAAAAAGTCTAGAAATATGGCCGATTATAAAAATAACAGTCACAAATGTGAGGATATGGGAAAAACAGGTCTTTTATCTCTAAAAATATCTTAAAGTTATCACGTCCACTCCGGATGGAGTGAAGAGATTGAAGTTAAACAAAACAAATTAAAATACAAGAAACGTCTTGTTCGGTAATGACAACTGCAGGATGTTCTTCCAGATAGCTTTTTATAGATCAAGTGCCACAAGGATTGTTCCTTCACATGGCCTCTGCTGGTTCAAGCAGTGTGCAATTTAAATGGTGATTGGTTATTGTTTTTACGAAATCCATGTCGGTGAAAAGTCTTTGGTAGACTGTTCAACTGGAAAAGGAAAATAGTTTCAAGACAACTAATAGGAGAGAAATCAGACTATAAGATTTTCTGTATTCGCGACCTGTCTGGGGTTAATTATTAGGATGACTTTACCCATTGGGTGCAATCAAGACAGGTTAAAAACCTTTGCCAAATGCTCAAATCCCTGCTCGCCAAGAAATTCCGTCAGAGCCAATCGCCTTGGCTGTGTTAATAGCGTCTGCAACTTAGTGTATCCGTGACTGGAATGTTGTGAAGTTATCGCTAAGATTGGTATTGTGGATATCATTATGCTAATCTAGAAGTTTTGTTCCTTCGGCATATGAAATGTGGACGCTTTACGGATATTCTACCAGCTGACATAAAACCTACAATTGCTGATGGTTTCACGGAATTTGTTGTAGTAAACACTGTGCAGTAAAAGTTATTCTACGTATTATTACTTCTCAAGATCTAATTATTTTATACAAACATTAAATGGTGTAGTTTATTCTTCTTAAATATTTATTTAACACCAACTTCTTTTAGCAAAGTTGCAACTCCCATAACCAAAAACTCCTCTCTGGTATTATTCTTTCAAACAAACGATAATTTATTTAACACCATGACTATTTATTGCCTCAGTCATGTCTTCTACAATTCATCATTTACTGATTTTGGCGCTTTTTTCTAAAATTCCCTCATATTCTTTGTGACCATTTTCAAAAGGTGTCTTCCATATCTTGATAAATTTTCATTCCACATTTAATTTCACATTGCAATTCATGGTTAAATTTAGACAGTATTTGTGGCACAATGCAACATGTCTTGTGTCTTGTCGTCTGCTCGATTCTGCCAAAAAATAATAAATATTTCAATTAAAAAAACCCTCCTCTTGTTTGTTTGTGGAGACGGTTTTTTGGTTTTTCGGTGGAAAGCTGGTGGCGGTTGGCGTTTCTTCTTCTTTCATGCACAACAAAAATTTGTCAAAAATGAGAAGAAGGAAAAAAACGAACAATTTTATTTATTCTTTAGTTGTTTTTCTTCTTCGTTTATGTTGACTTTTATGCATTTTGATATTCCAATTTAATCCAAAAATTATTATTTGTTTCTCGACTGTCTTGTTTGCAATGCAGTTTTTATGAAATGACAATGACAGGTGGCATGAGGTTTGGAATTTTAAAAACAAAAATATTTTTTATAAGTTTTTTATAAGTTTTTTTCTTTAAATAGAGTTAGACCACCAAAGTTTGCATGTTATGAAGACATTAAATATTTAGTTTATTAAGTTATTTTGGTGCGATGGGTAATTATTCCATAATAAGAAGGTGAAGGGAATTTGTATTTTAATATTAATTGTATTTGCTATAGAACAAGGTGTTAAATACTCCATAGTACAGTCCTTAATAAAACTTCGCAAGAAATTCTCTTCTAAGACTGATAAATTTTTAATACCAGAGATGCCCAAATTTAGGCCCCGTTTGGTGTCAAAATGTAATGTTACTTATGAATGCTTCTTAATAAAAATAGTTAAAGTACACGGACAATTGTTGGTATGTTCCGAAGGCCTAGAGAAATGATGTTAAATAAATGAACACAGTAGTGTACTCCCATTTCTGAAGAAATACTGCAACAGGGAATAAAGATGTGATAGATAAACTAAAAAAAGCTCAAAGGACTAAGACTTAAATTTGTGAAGTATTGGAAATCAAGAACATATGGCATGGGAGAATTATCAACATGCCACCAGAAAATCTTAACCGAACTTCGGATTGCGTATTCGGAGAGAAAACTAAATTTATATTCGAATACTCCCCAGAAGCGAATGTAATACCAGGATCAGTGTTGATGGCTAAAAATTAACTGTGGAGTTGGAACTGGTGTCTTTTCGTCATATCATATCGTCCTCTCGATGAATGCAGTCTAGGCCACACTATTTTCGTGGTATTATTGGAATAATTGTCAGGGTTCCATTGGTTAGTCTGTGCATTGTTTAATATCATCTTCCTGCTAACCTCTACATAAAAGCTATTTCTGCAAGTAATTCTGCAAGACACCAACCGGTGAATTGTGGGAAATCAAAAACAAACATTCATGCAAGAATTCTCAACATTCTGCTAAGAAATCTTAAATGATTTGTGGATCACATTACACCTTCAGACGTATAAATTCATAGTCTTTAACATCAGGATCTAGAATTATGGCTAAAAGGGAACTGCGCAGTTGGATCTTATATGTCCTCAATAAATGCTGTGGAAATATTGTATTATTTGTGCTTAATCAAGCGGTACTTAGACGGTTACAGCCCATACGAAGAGTCCTTAGTTCGCATAGACTGTTTGTATTTCAAACGCTATACGAACAACTTGGTCTCTGCGACATAGACTCGGATAGCGGAAAGAGTTGGGCTCGGTGTAGAGTGGCATTTTCAGCTGGCTGCCGAAATCTAAATATCTTAGAGTTTACGTAGACTCAGCTCTTAATCAAGAGAGAATTATTTTTAAATACAAGACTTCGAATTGGTATTCAGGTATTGTAGTCTGTAGCATTTGGGAGCATTTGTTGTTGTTAATTCGCACAGAAAATTTTCTTGGTTTCACTCTTAAGAGAGTGTGAGAGAGAGAGAAAATGTAACGAAGGCATGAACGGCTCTCTTCTTATGGAAGGCATAAACCAAATGTGTCCCCACTAATGACAAATGTTTTTAATAAAAGTTCTATGTTTTGTACCCATTAAAAGTTAATTAATGGGTACTTCAAAATTATTTTGAGAATTTCTTAACAACAGATTTGGGTAAAATGTTTCACCACTATTCACTTCACTAATCTTCCCACATGTTATAGTAACTTGAACTGGTTCCAGAAGCTATTCACTTTCCTAAACGCCCTACACGTTATATTAATATAGGCTTGTTCCAGGATCTAATATATTTTCTCTTCTGTTGTCGCTTTACAAAACATAATAGAGACACTTGTAACCACCTACTTTCTCTCTCTCTCTCTCTCTACGATACACTTTGTGACAATGAAATGCATGAATGTATTGGTTTTTATCCCTTAAGTTATAGTCGTAGAATGATGAAAGTCTTTACTGTCTCCCTGTGATACACTTGTTAGCAATAAAGTATATCGTGGACACACACACATGTTATTTTACAGACTCCCTATGAATTTCTTAAACGCATTAACGTATGTCTCCACAAAATGTGATTGTCTTTTCAGGGTCTTTTGTTACTTTCCGATTTCTTGATATAAATTAATATAAAATCATTTATGAGATAAATATTTCATAATTCTAATTGAAAATATATTTTTAAAAGTATAATAAATATTCCTAATATCTCCTTACAAACATGTGACTTTTTAAAATTGAAAGTGTTGAAATCTTTGATCCCCTCTGATCAACGTTTGACACTCAATTTTCTTTCAACAAAATGAAAATATTGATTTTAGATAAACATTTTGTTTATTGTTTATAATAACACTTAAAGGAGTCTAATTCAATGTTTGTAAGTTGCATGCAACATAGAGCGAGACTGTTGCACAGCTACTGATAACTACTGATCTGAAAAAAACACTCGCACACACATATAAACATAAACATAAGGAGAAACTGATAAAGTATAAAGATCAGAAACCTTAAAGAAACATATGGTTTGAGTCAACGAATTTTAATTGTTTATATTGAATTGATAAAAAAGGCATCGAATAATAAAAAATAAATAAATAAATTGCAATTAATAATATTTATTTTTCAAAACAGAGTTGCAATAACGTCTAATAAATGCAAAATCGTTTTAAAGAGATCAAAAAGTGATAATTTATGGTTTAACCTAAAACGCACCTTTTGTTGAATGTTTACTGGATTTAATAGAAATAATTGCATTTAAATATTCGTTTTAAAGCTTAAATTCAGATTTGAATTTAAATCCAATATTACAACAATAATCAAGCGATAAAACTGGCAAAATTACAAATGAAGAAAAAAATAAGCAAAATTTAGGCTTTGAAAAAAAACTCTTTGAATATCAGGAAAGATAGAGTTGGTTGGTTATTTGTTATTTAATAAAGTACAGTGGGGCAGAATATTAAAATTTTGGAAGTAAATCATCAATTGTGATATTGCTGATCGATGGACTTATTTCGGATTTGAATTGAAAATGTAATTTAAGTTAAGATCGTTTATCACGCTAAAAGTATTTTATTTTAAGGCCCAAAACTCATGCCCTTCTTTTTAATGTCCATGATAAATTCTATCTAAATCCATTTACTTAACCTAAGTTTTTCAAATTTTTGTGAATTTTTTTATGGATTCTGTCCCATTATACCTTGTAACCATTTAAATATCCCATTAGGATTTCAACACTTTAGTTGTAATATTTTTTGTAGATTTGCTTCATCGCTTTTAGGTTTTCTTTTTGGATAATTTATAAAAGTGTTTCTTCTCAGCCACTTCTTAGGAAATTCATGCTGAAAAAAAGCAAATGATAAATGACCATTTAAAGAGTTTTTATCTATTTTTTATTGAACACAAAGATTCATAAATTTTAAAGGAGTTAAATAATGAACTGAAAAAATCTTTACCTCTTACAGACTTAAAAACGCTAAAGATTGTAATGTGAGAATTAGATTAATTTAGTGTTAAATATAAATAAATTTGTGGTATTTGCTCCTAATGGAAAATGATATCAAGGTAAATTGATTTTGAAGTAGGTTAAAGACAAATATCAGGACAATGGAGCAAACTGAAAAACACAGGATCGAGATTTGCAATTTATGACAAAAAAAATTTTCCAACATAATACGGACTGATACTGTTATAGTGGAAAATAGGATTTATTATACCAATTTCTCATTAATTACGGACGGAGTTATATGAGTTGGGAGTAACGGCTCTTTAAAACCTCCAGGAAAACTTATACCAATAAGAATTAAAGACTGGCATCTTCTCCACAAATCAGTCTATAGAGGATATTAGACGTTGTCAATAAAGGAGAACAAGTCGTATATATAGTTCGTGGATAAAGATATTTTAATAATGGACTCTTTAAATGTCCAGTAGGCTTCAAGTTCTTGTCAGCGTAGATATTGAAGACATTTTTCCAATTTCTCATTAACGATGTTCGCGAGTTGGTAATGACGTCTCTCCTGTTATATGATCGCAATCAATTTCAATGATTTCGCGGAACTTTGTGAAAATTGAAATCATTATTCCAATTTCTAATTAATGATTTTCGTGAGTTATTCGTGTCTGGAGTGACGGATTTTCTGTTACAGAAAAAAAAAAAATAATAATAATAACTGAGATTAAGTTTTTAAAATTTCAAATCTGTTCTATATATCTGTTCTATATGTATCACAAGTTCTGGACCAAGATGTTCTACAGCATAAGAATTTGATTCCACAAATGTTGATTCTACAAATTTGAACCTAAGATAACTGACCCTTTCCCAAGTATCAGAGGCAAATTTTTTAGTAATTTCCTCGATTTAAAACGGACTATATTTAATGACATTCTAAATGATTGCTGCATTGATTGGATTCCCCAGAGTAAGTACAAAATGGTCGAGATGGTATCTTAGATAACAAACAGGAGATTTTGTTTTTATTGTAAGAAACCTCAACTTAATGGTGACTCTATCAGTGGTCATCATTAAATGGAAAAATAGACTTGGTCTTTAGCTGGTGTAATGTTAACCCACTTCTCTATGTCTAACTACATGCGTATATCCTACAATTGAAATCTAACCTAAAAATTAATCTATATTTAATCTATTGAGAAAGTAGATGAGAAAGGTGATGATTCACCTCCGTGTCTTCCCTTCTTAATCTTGAGATCGACTTAAGTTTTTCAGATTCATTGAAATATTGGGTTATATCTTGCTCTATGCTTCAGCGTTATTTTGAATTTGGTATAAAGGTTGTAGTGGGAGATGCCAAATAATCTGAGAAAAATTCATTAACTCAGGATTATTAAAATCAACAATAGAGTGAAGACATTGGCTTAAGCTTAATCGACCCAGAAATCAATTTAGTTAATATATAAATGTCTTTAAATGTTACTTATGGAAAGACAAATACGATCCCCTTTATGTAGGTGTCTGTTATATACACAACAATCGCTAAGTCTCAAATATCTCTTCCTTACTATACCTGACTTAAATTCTAATTGACTGCATTTGAAAAGCTCCATTTCTATTCACAAAATCCTCTAAGTTTTCTCTTATTTTTCCACCAACAAAAACATCCATTTACCGTCAATTACATTCTCAACTTGCAATTTAAACTAATTTCATTTAACAACCAATAAATTTTGAACATTTCCAATGTAATTAATGCTCTTCAACTAAATGATAAAATCCAAACCTTCATTAGCACCCAAGATCATATGCTCTTTCGCATACAAGAGTCATTGGAACTATTTTACTCACTTACCGATCGTTAAGCACAACAAATACACCACAAATAATAACAAAAGAAAAACAAACAAACAAATGAATAAAACCAGAATCTACCTCAACATAAAAACGATTTGGTTTAGAGGAAGATACGAGATAACGAATACAACAATAAAAATTGTCGTATTTTTTGTTGTAATGTAATTTTTAGTAGAGCGAACGATGTTCGATCAGTTTTGCTGAAGAGTAAGAAAAATAATGAAGAATATGAAAAAAAAAACACTCAACCGGTTTTTTGTAATAAAAGAGTCTATTTGTATAATCAGCACAAACGTCATATTTGCTGAGAAGACGAATTTTAAGGGAGCTAATAGTGGACATAGAATACTGTAAAATTTAGCGGAACTTGGAGATATAATATTATATAGTAGTGAAATTTAGATAGCTCCCTGCTCTGTGCAAACCTTAGCGGAATTTTGAAAATGTCTTTGAACGTAATCGCAAATATTTTAAGTTTCAAATGAAATAGTCGGCGACAAACATCACTTTCCAAGTCAAAAGTGATAAATCTTCCATATTTGGGTACTTATTTCATTACGAAATAAATCCAAAATTTTTTAATGAAATAAAGCCCCAATAAAATGAAACAAGTTCACAATTGAAAATAAAGTAACTCCCTTAATTTAGGGAATTATTTGATGTATGATGGGGGCCTATTTCACTCAATTTAGTACTTGTCCACCATTGGATCTTGAAAATTCAACTTATGAGCCGTTCTCAATACACTATCAGAATTATTTTCTCCAAAGGTCTTGCACACAGTACTAAAGACATTATTAAAATAGTTATTTTTGGACGATGGTGGTCCAAATTAAATATATTTTAGAGTTAATTTTAGCAATTAATATTCCGAACGTAGTTCCTCTTTAATGTTGTTATCTCATTATTGAATCTGAAATTTGCGTTTGATTTTGTGATGTAATTTTTATCATGTCGTTTAGGTTGTTCGTCGGAAATCTTGTATAAAAATAAAAAAAAAAAATATCATTGGATTAACAAAATCCTTAGGTTAGCGTGAAAGACTTCATACTATTTCTCTTCTCCCTTAACAGATTTCACTAAATAGTGGGGAGATGGCACATGCATATGTTACTCCTTAATTTAAATGTTGTATTAATTAGACGAAATAATCCCTCTTTGTAATATAACTATAATGACTTTCTTCCAAGAAGGAAATTGTAGTAACTTTGAAATCGCCCTGCTATATTTCTGCTAGTACTCTACTTTCGCCCGCTGCCTTATTATATCCTAAACTTTGAAGTGTCTCTTTCATCACATCTATATTCGGAGGCATGATATTTGTAAGAAATTTTTTAATTGTTGTCACAAAATCGAAATCCACGAAATCTTCTAAATGCTTTGTTCCTATTACACTTACAGCCGATAATACACATTGTAGTCATATGTTGTTTGCAGCTATTGCTAGCTGTTCTATGGACTTTATTGCGTCGCTCCTTCCAGATTCCTTGATTTGCCAACAATTTGTACGGCTGTCCCAAAAAGTTTTTATTTAAGCGGAATTTAAAGTAACTTTCTTTGGAAAATCAGTAACCAAGTTAAAACTTTTATATGGTCCTCCGATAAACTGAGTCTCTTGGATTATATATATCCGCGCTAACTAGGTCATACTCTTAGTAATATGAACATTATTAAAAAACTGGTTGTTGTAACTGTTCGGCTATACCCGATAGTTCGTTCTTGTGGAAAAACTTTCGTTTGATATGGCTGTCGCTAGGTTAACAATCTTTGGTTTCCGTTCCACAATGGAAATCTAATTGTCGTGGCAACGTCTAAAACTGGTAGAGAGTATCAGTTTATTAATTCATTCAGTTCATTCGCTTTTATCTCTAGTTATTCAGACAATATTTGAAGATCTTAAAATTACTTGGATCAAAGAATACTTTGAGTGCATCATTAGATTACTCCGTCGGGTAAAAAAATTGATTCCTTACCAAAGGAATTATTTGTATTGTTTTTAATATAGAGTGAATCTAGACAAGTTCTGCTCTAAAGTGAAGCATATGCAGCATCGATGGAAACCAAGACGAGACAGAAGGTAAGGCGCGACAAGTTTTTCGAAGAGTGTTCACCCCAAACGAACTATTTGTCCGTGGCACAGCTTTTCTGTAATCGTTAGATGTTATATCGTCATGAATAATTTGATTCAGAGTTAAGTTTTCTAATTTGATACATATTGACCATCATCGACCAAGATTGTATGGTCCCAAATATAGAATTCGTTTATTGCATAAACATTATTTTTATTCATTTATTATTAAGTGATATTGCCCTTTGATGATTGTGCCGATATAGTCATTCGACAGTCGATAAGGGGACACCAATCGAGTAATTATTTTGTCATAGGCTTGTTCTAATAGATCTACAGTCTTTTCTGGATACATAACTTGTATATACTTCATTTCTCCCACCTTGATGCGATCGAGTGATTGAACGCGTTGTAGTTTAGTGCTTCAAAACCTAATTGGTGATCATTGTGGGACGATCGCTTGCGCACACAAAGTCTTCGCTGCCTTGGTGTGTACAGTGTGCCGTATGTTTTTTACTGTCTCCTTAAGATACATGCGGTGGCATTACAATGATTGAATGCATTATCTGACAGTGTCCGAATAGAATTTCATTGTCTCTTTAGAGCCTGTCATCACCAAAGAATCTGTTGAGTACATTCCTAACGATATATTTTGTACTATCAACTGTAGCGTTCACCCTCCATAAAACCAATTCTTGAACCTCTAAAATTTGAGTAAAAATATACTCAAAATTTAATATTGTTTTCTAGTCTGAATTTCTTTAGCGTTCTTATCTGTGAGTGAGGTTTTCACATTTAACTCACACACACACTAAAACAAACAAAAACAAGCTAACAAATTCACCTCATAGATACGAAAACCGAAAATATATTCAACACAGCCGGCGTTAAATAAAAAATAGTTGTTGTTACGATGACGACAACATCGTTCCTGCTGATTGTTGTTGTTTTATATGTTTTGGACGTTTGTGTCTGGTTGATTTGCTGTTTTGCTTGATTGTGTTTTTGTGAAGGCGACTCTCGCAACTCCGCGAATTGTTACTAATGTTTAGTCGATCGCGACTTTAGCTAAAGAAACGTAACGAATGTGCGCGTGTTTTTTTTTCTGTGAAATGAAACGAATGTAATAAACGATCGCTTTTTTATGATTTGAAAATTTTTTTTGTTTTATTTTAAAGGTATTTTGGGCGAATGATTAATTGTTTATTTTGCTACGCTCTTTGCACCGCAAATCGCATCTTATGGATACGCGTTTTCGTTAGTGGGTTTTTAAACAGAAATAATTAAGTTTTAATATTAAATAAAAAAGAAGTTAAACACAAAGTGAAATTTAGTGATTTTATTTGATTTTATATATAAAAAAAGGAATTTTTGCATTATGATGTAATTTTTTTGGAAATTAAGGCAAAAAATCAG
Source organism: Cochliomyia hominivorax (assembly GCA_004302925.2). Classification (NCBI taxonomy): domain Eukaryota; kingdom Metazoa; phylum Arthropoda; class Insecta; order Diptera; family Calliphoridae; genus Cochliomyia; species Cochliomyia hominivorax. Next base: position 56,462,645 of record PYHX02000495.1, on the reverse strand, counting down.
TTATAGAGAGAAAGAAGTTAATTCTCTAAAAAAAAATTTAAAAATAATTTATTAAAGTGATTAAGTGCTAAACAGTGATAAAATGTGTTTGAAAAAAAGAGAATCTTGTTTAGAGGTTCTTTATTGAGAAAAAAATGTTGTTAATTTTATTTGAAATCCTTAAATGGCCTGAACAAGTTCGTTGTCGTCATCGTCATCGTCATCATCATCGCCGTTTTTGTTTTTATATTCCCGTCATGGCTCAACAAAAGTTGTAGGAAATTTATAAAAAATAAAAGTAAAACGACAAAAATAAATTGAAAAACAAAACAAAATAAAAAAAAGAAGAAATACATGGTCATGTATCATGATCTAACCATTTATGGTGGAATAATCTAAAACCCCGGTTAAAAATACAATAAAAGCGAAATAAACAAAAACAATAGTTTCCATAGTTTCTAGCCAGTGGCTGTCCGGGGCCTCTTTGTGTATTTCATTTCCTTTGTGTCTTTTTTTTTTTTATGATTCGTCTTGTATCTCCTCTTTTGGTGTTTATGTGCGCGACTCCTCCTGATACTCAAGTTCAAGTTCAACGCTTCAATTCGTTTTCAATGCCGGTGTCATTTATAGCATTTTTATTTTATTATTTCGCAATTTTGTTTTCCTCTCCCTCTCTTTCTTCTTAACTGCAGCGTAAAGTGTTTAAAATATATGTGAAGACATCGCTAAGTTTATTCCATAATCTCTATTTAATAAACCCAGACAAAAAACGAACGAATTCTAGCATTTCATCATGCCTCTGTTATGCCTGCAAAATCTGCGCAAATAAAATTCTTTAACTTTAATTACTAGAATTTATAACGATCTCTTTGACAGCAACTAAAATTAAAAAAAAAAAAAAAAACTGAAGTAAAAGATCTACTTTTGATGTTGTTAAATGATGCTCAAATATTAAGTGCTAAAAATAATCATAAAAATTTTTAAATCCGCCACAAATAAACTACCAGAAAAAAGAGTTTTTTTTTAGTTTTAATAAATTGGCTAGAATTTTAATTATATTTTGAATTTAATTACGTTGGAAGAAAAATTCAAAAGAATAAATTTTATTTGAAAAGAAATAATGAAGAAGAATTTAAAGTGAAAAAGAATAAAACGGCAGAGACGTGCAAATAGAGGGAGCTGTTCTTAAAATTTATAAATAGAAAAATAAACAAAAATTTATAAAATAAAGGAAAATTAACGAAATTATTTGTTTAACATGGAAATTATAACAAACATTTACATCATAAAGGGAATTTAACAAAAATTCTCTATATAAAAGAAATTTAACGACAATTTACCAAATTTAGATAAATTATCGAAATTAATCAATTTATCGAAAAAATTCTTAATAAAAGTCATTTATCGAAATAAATGAATTTTTACGAAAATTTTCTTAATAAGAGAAATTTAAGGAAATTTGTTTACAAAAAAAGTGAAACGAAAATTAATTTTATAAGGGAAAAATTTATTTAATAGTGTAAATTGAACGAAAATTTTTTAATAAGAGAAATTTAACAAAATTTGTTTACAAAGGAAATTAACGAAAATTTCCTAAATAATAAAGAAAATTTTTGAAAATTTCTTTAATAAAGGAAATTTAACAAGATTTCTTTACTAATGAAAATTAACTATTTTCTGTAAAGGAAATTTAACGAAAATTTCCTTAATAAATGAAAAATAAAGGAAATAATATTTAAGTTTCTTAAATACACGAAATTTAACGAAAATTCCATTAGTAAAAAAATTTAACGATAATTTTTTAATAAAAATTTTTTACGAAAATTTCCTTCATAAAGAAAATTTAACGAAAATTCCTTAATAAAAGGAATTTAACGAAAGTTTCCCTAATAAATGGATTTTAATAAAAATTTCCTTAAGAAATAAAATTAAACAAACATTTCAGTAAATAAAGGAGAAACTAAAATTTCCGAAATACAGAAAATTTTACGAAGATTTTCTTAATTAAAGAAAATTTAACAAAATTTCTTTAAAAAATAAAATTAAACGAAATTTTCCTTAATAAATGAAACTAAACGAAAATTTAATTAACGAATAAAATTTAACAATAAAAGAAATTTAACGAAAATTTCTTTAAAAAAGAAAGTTTAACGAAAATTTCCATAATAAAAGAAATTTAACAAGATTTAACGAAAATTTCTTTATTAAGGAAATTTAATGAAAATTTCTTTAATAAATAAAACTAAAAAAATGAACGAAAATTTAATTAATTAATTTAATTAATTTAACGAAAATTTCTAGAATAAAATTTTCTTAATGAAAGAGATTTAATAAAAATTTCCTAAAATAACAAACAAGGAAGGAAATTTATCTAACAAAAGGAAATTTATCTAACAAAACAGACATTTTATATTCCCAAGAAAAAGTATCTTAAAATACAAAAATTTTATAAATAACGGGAATTGAATGACAATTATCATAATTTGCTATAAAAGGAATTTTCTCTAAAAGGGGAAATTTATTGAAATTTTTTTAAATGGAAATTTATTAAAAATTTATTAAGAAAGGAAATTCATCGAATTTTTTATAGAAAGGAAATTTTTCTATGAGAAGAAAACCTTTTATAGGAAGAAAGGAAATGTATGAAAATTTTCCGTAGAAAGGAATTTTTGTAAAAATTTTTCATAAAAGGAATTTGAATGAAAAATTTTTATAGGATGTAAGATTTTCTCTCTAGAAAAGAAATTTAAGCGAAATAATTTACTGAATCGAGGTTTATCGAAAATTTTCTAGCAAAATTTTTCTTTAGAAAAATTCTTTGAATGAGAATTTCACATATTTAAAAAAATCTCATAAATTTTTTTATAGGTCCCCCATAGAAAAGTCTATTAAATAGTTGGACTTGACGACCAAAACTTTTACTTGTTTAAAAAATTGGCCATTTTGCTGTTGGTAAAAAAACTGATCAAAAATTTTCCCTGAATAGATCTTGATAGAAACTTTCCATGGAAATGTTTCGTTAAGTTCCTCTAAATAGAAACTTCTTTAATAGAAACTGAACCCGTAATTTTATGTAATTCGAATATTGATCACGAATATCTTCTGAAAAAAATTGATAATCAGTTTTCTTAACGAAATTTTTTTCGTTAAATAGAAAACTGATCACTTTATCATCAATGTTATCTGACTAGAAAACTGATCATCCATGTCATTAAAATGATTGTTCAGATACATTTGATTACAGTTATTCAATTTTCCCTGTATAGAAAATGGATCAAAATTTTTCTCTAAGTAGAATATTGTTAACCAATTTTCTCAGCTAAAAAAATTATCGTAAATTTTTTCTTAGTTGGCAATTGATCAGACATTTTCTTTTGAAATAATATTGATCTTGTCTGCAAAAAGTGTACGTCAATGTTGTCTTTAAAATTAATCTACAATTTCCTGTACAGAAAAATAATTTCATGAAATAAAAAAATCATCTTCAAAAGTTTCTAAATTGAAAAAAAATCGTTATTTAAATTCCTGTAGAAAACTGATCAATAATTTTTAATTTTTTTATCTCAAATTTTCTTTAAAAAGGAAATTGATCTGAAAAACTGATCACCAATTTTTTTCATATCGAAATTTATATGAAAATTTGTTAATTTTTCCTGTAAATAGAAAATTTCTAGAATTATGATGATCATTTCCCGCTCTTCCATTTAGATGATTTCATATATCTCATTTCAAAATTACGCCACCTCCATTTAAATAACTCCACCGTTAACCCTGAGGAATATGAAATCTCTGTCAAAGAAATTTAGACGTTTCGAATACAAACATTTATTAGTTGATATCATTTCGATCATGTCGATCATTTTTATTTCTTTTGTTTTTGTTTTTGTTTTTCGGGTATAAAAAATGATGTCATTTCAAACGAAAACTTAATTAAGTGTTAATAACAAAAAATAATTTCGTTAATTTTCAAAAAATTTGTCAGTTAAAAAACAGTTTTGTTTGAAAATTGTAAAGATAACAAATCCCTCAAAGATACCACAACTCTGTTGTTTATAACTTTTGCATTTAAAAGTCGGAGATGGAATGAGAACGCCAACGCATTAAAAAAAATAAACTTTAAAATTATGATAAACACGAATTATTTAGTAAAAATAATAAATTAAAAAAATAAAAAAATAAAAGAAATACAAAAAATAACAGGAATAAAAAATGAATAATATATTTAGAAGATGGCAAGGAAGAAGAAACACGTAAGAAGGTTAGAATCGGTCAACACCGACTATGTAATACCGCACATAGTTACGAGAAAGTAATGAACGGCCTTCGTATAGTTTTATTTTCTGGATTATTCAGAAGTGTGCAGTACATTATTGTGAAACTTACATCTATGTGAAATTATAAGTTTTAGAATGAACTTTTGTGGGCGATTAAATGCGATCGTATAACTTCACATTCAAAGTGATATTTGGAAGGAACTATGATCTCCACATTATTTGGCACATCGGTTTAAAATGTCATGAGATTTATTTCTGTCAAATTTCATTTAGTACTTTAATGAGTTAAAAATCTCGTTCCGGTAGAACATGTTGGAGGTACCAGAAGTATTGGACCGAATAGAGTCAATTCCAATTTGTAGTTATGTTCATCTCAAAAATTGTTTGCTACGTCAGCATATATAGCCAGCCAGCCGGACGGACAGATGGATGGACACAAAATTGCCACAGAAAGTGATTCTAAGTCGAGCGCTATATTTAAAGGTAGATGTAATGCTATGTTTACCGTATGTTACAAATATCAGCACAAACATAAATACTTCAATCATCTACGGTGGTGTAGGGCATAAAAAGCGCATCCAACGCAAAAACAAAATTTTTTGAACAAAAATAAAATATTAAAGTTTTTTTTTCATCAAATACGATACCGGCATAGAAAATGAGTTTTGAAGCGAAAATTAAATATTAAAATAAAAAAATAAATGTATAATTTTTTTTAACGTCATTATTATTATGATCATTTTGATCATGTAAAAAATAAAACAACAACAGAATATGATCATAAAAATAAAACTAATGATATTAATGATAATGATCATCATCATGATCGTTATATTTTGAAAAAAAGTGCAAATAAAACCATTAAAAAATGAAAAAAATTAAATCAAAATGATCATGTGTCTGGTGAAGAGTTGAAATAAATTCAAAAAATTATCGAACAGTGAGTCCAAGTCAATTTTTTGGGAAAAATTTTTGCAACTTTTGAACCATGAGAGATATGTTAATGAAATTTCACACAATCAGAACTAAAGTGTTTTTGAGTTAACTAAGAAAATATATAAAATATAAATAGTCCTTGTAAAAATAAAAAATATGCTTATATGTTTGGATTATCTCTTTTAGTTTTGGAGATATTCAAGTCGAAAATAATTTTTACCCATTTTTTAGTTTGTTTTTTAAGATATCGGACTTACTTTTAGCTCCAAAACTTTTTAAAAATATATGCCAGATTCCCTATAATATTTTTGAAAAAAGATAATGTTGATATATGAATCCGTTATAAAGTTATATTAATCTGAAATTGGAAGTTATTATTATTTATTTACAAAAAAGGTGGCAACATTAATTCACTTATAAAACCATTTTTTCTTCAATGCTTTATAGTTTTTAATTGTTTTATAAAGAAAATGTTTATGAGAATGCAAGTAAACTTAGTCTAGATGCAATTGGGGCAGATACATGACCACATTCCTATCCAAACTTTGACAATTTTGGATAAATTTTTTTTGTAAAATTCTCAAATGGCAAAGCTGGAATCATCTTTTAATTATGCTTTACATATATAGCTACATATGTAAGGTAAACACACAAAATAATATTTTCTGCCGGCCGGACCTGGTAATGACAAGGCGATCATTAAAGTGAAAAATGTTTAATTTGTATACATGATTTAAACGGACTGAGATTTTGTGTATTTTCGTATTGAAAAGTATAAATGTTTTTAACTTCCCTAAATCCCGGATAAGTTAATATACATCATATTGAAATATATAACAGGATGTGTGTATATATGTATGTGTATAACGTATAGAGTCAAAAACAGCTGGGCCGATTTTAATAAAATTTTCACAGAATGATTTCAATATACCTGAAATTTATATTCCAATAGGTCTAAGGGAGGGGCTTCCCCACATATAGTAGCCAATAGTAATAATATAAAGCAAATATTGATTATCTTCTGAATTCTCAATTATCTTCTTTTGAAACTGTTTTACTGGACAAAACTATTTTAGAATGGACTGCATCAGGTGTGGGACTGAGTAGAATTTTTGTTTCAATTTTATTTAAGTTTAAATATGAATTTTATTTAAAAAAGAAACAATAAAAAATCGAAATTTGAAGTTATCTATACCTTTTTGACATCAAATGGCGTTACATTTTCTTTTTCTTATAAAAATTTTTAAGTTGCAAGTTCTGTCGTTTTCATAGATACCAAATAAATGTCTTAAAAGTTTATATCATGGCTAAAAATCCACACTAAACCAAGCTTCCTCTTGTAAGATTTAACTATTTTCCATACACTTAAACAAAAACTAAAAATGGATTAAAATTTTATTTCGACTTGAATATCTCTGAAACTAAAAGAGATAACCCAAATTTATAGGGGCATTTTATATAGAAATTTACAAGGATTCTCTTTCTTTTCTCTCAATTCATAAATAGATTTTTTGGAGAATTTTTACAAAATTAACATACCCGAGGTGGTCACATTAAGAGGGTCACAGTCAACGCTGCTGACCATATAATGGAATGTATTTCTCCAAATCTACTTTAAAAGACTTCAGCTCTGATTATGTGAAATATCATCATTATATCTCTAACGGTTCAAAAACTTTAGAATTATTTCCAAAAAAATCGATTTAGTTACACTGTGCGATTGTTAAAGTTTATTAAAGGAAAATAAACAAAAATTTTACAAAAATAAAAGAAAAAAACTATAATTAAAATCATAAAATATTAATAAAATCAAACAAAGTCTTGACGTGAAAAAAATCCCAAGAAAATTAAAATAAAAACCTAAATTAAAATTCAAATTAAAGTGTTATTTTTTAAATTTGCTAAATAAAATCTCTGTTTTTAATTAATTTTAAATAAAATTTTATTAATTCAGATTTATTCAGAATTCTCATATAAAATTTTTTTGCTGTGAATTTTTCTCTTAAACAATAAAAAATTGCAATTGAAATTTAAATATTTATTCAGCTGAAAAGTGTGGTAATTGAATTCAAAAGTCTGTTTAAATTATTAATATTTTTTTCGTATGACAGATAAAAAATTATTATTAATAGAAATTTATATTTGTGTATAAAAATAAATAATTAAATAAGGAAATAAATGGTAAAATAGTTTAAAAATGACAAATACTCCAATACAAGATATTGTAAGTAGAAAATGCTGTAATTTATTACATCGAATTTAGAAAATACCCTACAGATATTAGCAAATAAAGCTAAATAGGTTGGAGTTTCTTAAAACTAATTGCAATATTTGGTTATGCCAAATCTTTATTATCCTCTATCACGATCAATTTAGAAATAATATTAAGAAGACATTAAAAGATCCGGTTGTAAGGGGAAACGGGTAATAATTCCCCGTGCTCTTTTCCAACATTTATTTTTATTTTCTCAATAAAAATAAGTCGGTCAAGCCTACAAGTAATACTCTACACCACAAAGTTGGGCATAAATAGTAGTTACGAAAAATTAATGAACGACCCTCGTATAATTTAATTTCTGATTTATTCTTAAACGTGCATTACATTATTGCGACACTAACATTTATGTGAAATTTAAACGTTTAAAAAAAAGGAATTTTGTTAAAGCATTATATGGGAGCTAGAAGAAATTATGAACCGACCCTCGCATAATTTCGTTCATGGCCAGTTTTTATTAAATTATCAATGTATATGTGAGATTTATATCCTTCAGAGTAATATTTGGTATGGAGCTTGAGTGGGATCTATGAGAAGCAGTTGACACATCGGCTTAGAATAAGACTTATTTCTCCCAAAAATCATTAAAATCGTTTTATATTTAGAACTTTTATGGGCTTAAAATTCGGGAGGACTTTTGTATGGGAATTACCTGAAATATTGGACCAAATATGGCCAATAACTACCAAATTTTCTTTATGATATTTCAAAAATTGCAAACTGTGGAGCTGGACAGCCAGCTAAAAGGATAGATAGACGGAGGGATGGACTCAGAAAGTGATTCAGAGTCGAAAAGTATTCTAAAAGGTGGATGTTGTGTAATTTCTTTCTGTACGTTACAAACATCAGCACAAACGTGAAACGAACAGTCACCTACGGTAGCGTAGGGTATAAATATTTCTTGAAATAATCAAATTAAAATTTACAGTTAATACATCCGACTTTATGAATGATTCAATCAATCACTCAATCAATCAATGTCTCAAATCTATCTGCTTTTACTAACATTTTGTCTCGAGTGTTACCTTTTAACATAAACTTCATCATCCTAATTAAACGCTTTAAAAAAAAATCATTTGAATTTCGATGTTTAAGTTTATTTTGATTTTCTCTTTTTTATTTTTTGGGGGTTTTTATTTTCTCCATAAATAATTCTTTTAAATTTTATTTTAAATGTCTTATCTTAAGCTAAAAATTTTAATACTTTTTTTGCTCTTTTTGAAGCATTTTTTATTTTAGCGCTTTTTAATAGCTTTTCACTACAATAAAAATAAATAACTTGTAAAACAAAACAAATTAAGTTGCAAAAAAAATGTCTTTCTTTCTTGTTGCTCTTATACCCTACACCAATATAGTTGCGTTTGTACAGATGTTTGTAACGGGCAGTATACCGTTTGACTCAGAATTACTTCCAGAGTCGATTTAAGAATGTCCGTCCGTACGGAATTCTGACTGTCCTTATAAAGTTTGTTCGCTAAGTATAGATCGCAATTTTTGAAGATATTCTAATGAAATTTTGGTATCCATTATTTCATATGGGTCCCACATAAATGTCCTCCCGGAATTGGTTTTAAGTCTTAAAAATTCCAAAATATTAAACGGTTTTATAAAAAAGCAAGTCTTATTTATTTTCTTATATAATTTAAATAAAATATAAATTAAAATCGCTGTGAGCAACTTTACGAGGGTCGGCCCATAATTTTTTCTAACTGCTCCAGAAAAAATGCTTTTAAAAAGCATAAATTTCACATAAATGTGATTATATACATATAAGCATAAATAAAAAACAAATTATACGAGGGCCGTTCATAAATTTTTCGTAGCAGTCATTTACAACCAATAATATGAAGAAGGGTATTACATTGATTGGCTTGACCGTCTATAATATTTCCACTTGTTATTATTATTATCGCCCGATAAGAAAATTTTTGCAAAAGTAGTTTTTGCTCTTTTTTTTGAATCACCAAACAACTGTTCACTCATATATTCTGAGGAATTGTTTATGATAAAATTAGTTATTTTAGGAATTTTAACTGAAATTCTAGTTCACTTCTATTAGCAAAACGGATGGACAGACAGACAGACAGACAGACAGACAGACAGCTATTTAAAGATAAATCTTTATTAGTATTAGTTTTATTTTACCTGTCTAACGTACTTGACCGAATTTTTATCTTCTATTGTTGAAGTTTTTTTTTCGCTTTAGTTCTGTTTTTTGTCTCCATAATTTCAGAATAAAGTTGTTTTTTGTTTATAAATCAAGTAAAAAAAGTGGAAAATAATATAATTTGCATTTTTTTGGTTGTTATTGTTATCTCGGAAGTTGTCATATAATAAAATAAATTCTAAATACAAATTAAAGTTGTTTTGATAAAAACTGAAATAACGAAATATTTGTTTTATTTTCTATCATTTTGACAATAAATAAAATTACGTCAATTAATTTAAATTTGAGTCTCTAAAAAATATTGAAATAATGACAAAATAATATTTATTTAAAATTATGAGTTTAAACAATTGTTGGCAATTAAAATGACATTAAAGAGGTCAAAGGTCATTTAACATATTATCTGAAAAAAGGAAAAAACGAGGTTATAGAGGTACAAAATCGATATTTTTTGGGAAATTTAATTTTACATTATGATAGCAGAGGAGTGTAGCATTATAGCTTTGAAAGTTTGGACCCCATAGGCGCTCCGCGGAAGGAGTTAAAGAGGTCCAAAATAGAGTATCTCTATAGTAAATGTCTAGTTTCTCCTTCAAAATTTTGCAAGATCTTAAGGTTCTTGCAAAATTTTTTTCCTCAAAGTTACAAATATAAAGCTTTTTATGAAAAGATATCGAAATCAATATCACTAAATATAAACAATTTTCAATATAAATATTCGACAAATTTCGAATTATGATTTTTTTTTAACTTGCTGAAAAAGTGTCTTCACTCACTTTTAAATTTTAAATTTCGTATTCAAAAACTCCATATTGTTAGATCCAGATCCTCTCAAATATTTCATATTCTTCATCAACTTTTTGAGTTTAACTTGTATGTTCTAATATATCAAATGATGAAAATAAAATCAGTCTGCAGTTCTGGAAAACGTAATGTTTTTTTTATTGGTAAATGGTTTTTCTAGACCCTCAATAAATTTGGGCTCTGTAGACCAAAATTCAAAAAGTATAATTTTAAGGATTTTTAATCAGTAAATCAGTAAATTCAAAGTAATCATTTTATCAAGTAGATAATTCTGTTCCACACTTTAATTTAGAGTCACAAGATTCTGATTTTCTGAAAATTTCGGAAAGGTGTCTTTATATACATATATTTTGCTATTAACATAATTTTAACCTCAAAAAATTTATCCAAAGGGACAATATTTTTTTTCAAATTGCGAAAAGTTTGGAATACGTTTTTATTTTAAATAAATTTTGCGTAATATCAGATATATCTCTGGACTATTTGCAAAGATCTCTTCAAGAGCAACAAGATTTTAAATTGAATGAAAATTAAAATTGAAATTGAATGAAAATTAAAAATTTGTCACGCATTTCAAAAAATTTCAAGTTCAAGATACCTCAGTTTTCTAACCCATAACTTCGCCCTTGGAGCCCCTTTACGGTCCAAACTTCTAAATTTGAAATGTATAATTTAGAATTTAGTATAGAAATTTATTAAAAATTTCGCTTGTAGGGGGTTACCACTCAACCGCGCCCTATCAAAAACTATGTACTCGAAAACGCTTTGCTATTAATGCTTAAACTATGCTCCAAGTTTCAAAGATATTCGATAAAAATTTAAGAGTATACGATATTGTGGTACCTTCCCTGTTCCCTATCTGAAAATTGTATAGATTGTTGAATCATAATATTAAATCACAATTCATCTACTAAATTTCATGAGAAATTTCAGTATTAGATATTGAGATATGCGGTAATGAATATTTCTTTTGAAAGAGATATACCTCCCCGATGCCCTATCCAAAAAAATTATAATGCGTAGAGTTTCCCACTAAAGAAAATATGAGCCTGACGAATTTCATGAAAATTTAATAAGCGGGTCTTTTCATAATCGATGTTTCATTTTATAAGTTTTAGAAAGTTGTCTCAGATAACTGTTCTTCTGACCCCATTTTACCGATTTTAAATAGGATCCGTCAATTATTCTGGATGAACCAGCCTTTCAAATATCAATATTATAAATTATTTAGCCATATGTAAGATAATTATAAGCCAAAACAGCTGTGCCAAATTGAAAGAGGGTTTTCTAATTCCCGACAGAAACCCGACAGGAAAAATTCCCTTTAAAACGCATAAATTTCACAAAAAAATTTGTATCATAATAATATATTGCATACATAAACAAATTATACGACGGTCGTTCATAAATTTTTCGTAACAGTCATTTACAATCAACAATGTGGCGTAGGGTATTAAATAGTCAAGCTTGACCGACCATAACATTTTTACTTGTTTGTTTCTATTTTCACTTTAAGTTTAAATCTAATCAGATTTTTATTTGATGTAAGTGTTCATTATGGGGTCTTGAATAATAAAACTAATTACAAATCGGTTAATTATTATTTTATAGTTCATTAGCTTTTATCCGGCGCGCTTTGGTGCAGAAAAATTCTCATTAATCCTAAATACTGAGAGAGATTTAACAAGTCAAGGAGGTTTTGCCAAAATGAAAGCCTTTTGCCGTAAATGTTCTTCAGATATTCCATTACTTATTGACCCTGTGCATTCCAAATTTTTTCAACAATAACGATATTCGAAAAATAATCTTTGGAATATATGGAATCAGTTCTAATATTTCTTTGTATAATCCTATGTACCATATGTTTTCTTAGCTAAGACTGCTTTACGGGGACTAACATTATGAAATTAAGCTTTAAAATTTGTATAGGCGGTAGCTTTCCCCATAGACTATCTAACCTGTACTCCTTTGACTGCAGCAAATCTTTAAGAAAGTGATTGGAATGGGTATGCCAACAACAGACAGACAGACTAAATTGACTCAGATTTTTTTTTATACAAGAATATAAATACCTAATGGAATCTTGACATTACAGACAGAATGACAAAGTTAGTAAACCCTTATCACGGCTTATGGTAGTAAATGGTATAAAAATTGATTTTGCGCTCTGCGGAGGTTAAAAAACTGGAATACTGGAGACTGTAGAAAAGAGTGGAGTCTGAAGATTATAGTGAACAGTAAATAATATAGTAGAGACTAGAGGATAAAGTCGTTACTATAAAATTTGGTCAGTACTAAAAAGTACAGCATGGACTAAAATATCTTGCCGCGTTTTTGAACACTTGAAAATTGAATCGAGAATAAGATAGTGAAGAGTATTGAAAACTTCGGAATACTCTCCAGATTAGAGAATAAAGTTGAATCTAAAAAATATAAAGTATCAGTAGATTGAGACAAAACTGAATAATATAGAACGGATCAATCGAAACTAGATAAAACAGTTGAGACTAAAGAATTTAGGCCTGGTTGGAGAAGAGAAAAATTTGGCAGTTAGAAAATCAGTCGAAAATGTGGGAACTTAAAATATAGTCATGACTTGTTAAATGGTCGTAAATAGAGAATACAGTTTGGTTTTAAGAAAATGGTTGAGAATCGAAAATAAAATCGAGAATTGAGAATGAACTTAAATCTGAAAAATACGGTAGATCGAGATTAAATTATTCGTCATAATAATATGTTTTAAATTAAACTCATTTTTGACTGAATACAATTAGATTGTATTGAACTAATGAACATTTTTTAAAGTCTTTCTTTAATTTTCACATTAATTTCAATTACTTTACATAACCCTTTTTCCGGTTTGCACCCTTTTTTCTGTAGTTTTTTTTGTTTTGCTTATTTGCTGATTCATAAATTATTCAAATAAATGCACATGAACTCTTTTTATTTACATATTTCCTGAAAAATAACAGAAAAACATCTTTAAGGTAACCGGGGCCCTAAAGGCAATCAATTGCGACATAAAGTTATTGAACTTTTGACAAAACAAATGCAAAATATAAGAAAAAAATATATTTAATCCATCTTTAAAATATTGTTATTCTCAAATTAAAGCCCTTTTTATCTTTTCTTTCTTTAATTTAACAAAAATAAACATAATAAAATATTAAAAGAAACAAGTTGTAAATTTAAAAGGTGATGATGCCCCAGGAAGGGAAACGTGATAAGATACAACAAATGCAAAAATACACCTTTGCAAAATAATCACAAATAAACATACTTTAAGCAGACTAGAAGGAAACACTCTCAAAAGCAAGAATTGATATTAAAAGTGGATTTCAAAAATATTGAATCTTATTCTGCCCCTCTCTTTGAATAGGACTTTAAGCCAGCATGTGATTTTTTCCTCTCTTTGCTAAGATTTCTGTAGAGTCTTTATTTTCTTCTTTCCACATCTTATTGACCATTTGTTGCCGAAACGCATGTTTCACTTGTTCAAAATGCCATAACATTATGCGAGAGTTTGGGGCATAATGCATGTAAATGCGTGTTGGTATTGTAAATGTGTAGGAATTTTCTGTTCGTTAGTATGTGTTTGTGATAAATTTAGCATAAACATTTTGACAATCTGTGCAACTGCTGGGACTACAGAGTTATTACAAAACGATTGAAATGGCCTAAAGGTTTTAATGGTTGAAACATAAAAAAGCCCAAATCAAATCGAATTGAGTTACAGGGTTAAGGCGAATATAAATTATTACTATAGTTTGTATGTAGGTTGCAAGATTCCAACAGTTATGAAATATATTCAGAAGTTATAACATTATAAATATTTAATAACCTTGGAATTTTTTAAATTAAATTTTATATGTGATTTTGTATATGAGAGAGAATATAGTTGATACTATAGAATTTTGGCTGAAAGTAGAGAAAACTGTCAAGACAACAAAATACAGTTAAGACTAAAATATATGGTAGATACTGGAAAATATATAGACGTTGCAATAGAATATAGTTGGAAATGGAGATAATCAATAACATATTTAGCCAAGACTAGAGATTAAAGTCGTGAATGGAGGATACATTCGAAACTAAAGAATACAGAATATAGTTTTGGACCAGAGGATAAAATCGCTATAGGAAAGTAAATTTGAAATATATAAATATAGTCGGTACTAAGGAATATAGTTGCGATTAGTAAATATAATCGGATCTAAAAAATATAGTTGAAAGAAGAGAACATAACTATAATACTAGTACCAGTAAATAAAGTCAAGACAGGAGAATAAAGTTGAGAATAGATTAATTGATTGATAGTCAGAACTAGATAATTTTATCGGGACTAAAGATTAAAATGGGGTCTAGAAAAATAGTTAGGACTAGAAAATATATCGGGTCTTAAGAATATAATCGAAACTATAGATTAAAGTTATTCTATTGAATATAATCACATCTAGAGAATATAGTTTGGAAAAATAATTATGATGTTTGATTCTATTGTTAGAAGTGGAGAGTGTAGTCGGTACTAAAGAAAGAAATCGGGACTATAGAATATATATGGCTGAAAAATATATTCGAATCTAAAGAATAAAGCCGAGAATACGAACGTAGCCACTTCAAGAGAATGTAGTTGGTAATAATGTAAGAAATTCAGACTAAAATATAGACAGCCACTTTTAATATACTTCAGGTCTAAACAATACAGTCGAGCAAATACAGATAACTGAGATTTGAAAATATAGTCGGGAGTAGAAAATTTAATCGGTTCTAATGAATATAAAGAATATCATCACAACTAGAGAACGCAGCCAGGGATAAATAAAATAGCCCAGACTAATTAATATTGTCGGGATTTTAGAATATTTTAGAATCTAAACAATATAGTCCAGACTAGATGAAATATTCGGGATTTGAAAATATAGGCAGGAGTTGAGTATATAGTCGGGACTAGAAAATATAATGGTATCTAAAGAATATAGACTGGAGAATATCGTCACAACTAACTAAAATGTAGTAGTGGATAAAGAAGATATGAAATAGTTCTGACTTGTGAGTATAATTGGGACTAAGTAATATAGTAGAGACTAAAGAAGAAAGTAAGTACTAAAGAATATAGACCAGACTATAGAATATAGTTGGAATAATATAGACCAGATTTTGCATTACAGTTGTGAGTAGTCGGGACTAAAGGAGTCGGCACTTAGGAATGTAGGTCGAACTCAAGAATCTAGTTCAAGGTATTAAAGGATATAGATTAGATAATACAATATAATTGAGACTATAAAATAAAGTCGGCACTAGAGAATAAATTTGGTACTAGAGAATGTGGTCATTACCAAAGTATATAGTCAGGAATAGAGAATATAATCGAGATTATAAAATATAGGCGAGTCTAAATAATACAATCGAGACTGAAGGATGTTGCAAATACTTGGAAATAAAGTCGACATTAAAAATTTAAACTTAAGATCGTTAATGTATTTCATATTGGAGTCTAAACTGGAGAATATAGATTAAACTGGGAAATGAAGCTGGAACTGGTTAAATTTCCTGTTACAAATTCCTTAATTATTTCAGACCTCTTGCAACTTTTTCGTAAATCTTCTTGTCCAAAAAAATACTACAAACCTTTTTAATATTTATGCAACAAGGAAGCATCAAAGAAGGCATCATGCAACAGAAAATAAAAAGCACAAAAAGAACAATTCAGTGTTGAATTCCTTTGCTGGACAATTGAGGCATATTGTGTTCTTTTTTTACTGTGTTGCACTTTTTTTTTGCCCAAAAATACTTAAAAGTTCAAAAACTTTATTTGTGCATCACATTGAAAATAAAAAGGTACTGAAATTTCTTTCATTTTATTTTTTTTTTCATTTAAAAATGTCAAATCGAAGTCAATAACCTTGTTGAAGAAGACGGAACGGTTCTTTTTTTAGGGTTCTGCCAAAAAAAGCACTTAAAGGCAGAATTTTTTAAACCGGGATTTAACTCTGTTTGTTGAAGTATTTCTGAGTTTGGTTGTTTCAAAAGGAGCTTTCTAAAAGCAACAGTTTTTTTATGTTTTTATTTCGCTTTTCACATAAGTATCTTGTATCTGTTGAATTTTAAATTTAAAAAAAAAAAAAAAAAAAAAAAAAACACATTTCAATTGTATTTCGCTGTTGTTTGCTGTTTCGCATTAAGTGTTGACAATTATTTTGCATTTTTATGCATGTTTTGTTGCAATGTGATTTTATTTAATTCTTTTTATGATATAAAAATAAATAAAAACTTTTCCGATTTAAAAGTATGAGCAAGAAAATTAAGGCAATGGAGATAATATTTCTAAAAAAAACTTATTATTTCGGACATTGGACTAAAATCGCCACTATTGCAATATATAATCATTGTCAACCTAAGAGTTATAGTTCTTCATATCTTCCCCATTTTTAATGATGTTCTAATCTCTATGAATGTTACTTCCTTTTTTGCGACTTTTTACATTTACAGTAGAGGATCATGTAGCTCCAAATTTTTCTCTGCAATTTCGAGATCTTGCTTATCGTGTTGATGGGTGAAATATTCTTCATTCTTAGCATGAAAGTCTCTACATCTGTCTATCTGCCCGCGTAACGTTGTTAGCACTTTGCGTGTAAAACAACGACATTTTTCGTCACAGAAGACTCTATTCGAAACTAACCGAGACTAAAGAATTTAGTCGAAAGCTGAGATTAAAATCGAGACTATAGAATATACACCTTTAATCAATATATTGTAGTCGATATTGGAGAATATATTTGAAAGCTAAAAATATTGTTGATACTGAATACTGTACTCATTCGACATAATATATTAGACTTGGTTAAAATAATAGGTTATAGTAAATATCATAGAATATAGTAGAGAAAAGTTAACATAGTCAGGACTATAGAATGTACTGGTCTATAGGGAACACAGTTCAGTCTAGGTATTTAAATAATTTCGTTATATATTTGAATCAAATATACGCAAAATCTATATAAATTTTGACCAATACAAATTTTTGACTATAAAAAGATACCATTTTTTTGAAGCTATACAATTCTACAAAACGCATTTAAAAAATTCTTTTAAGAAATATACGTATATTTGATCAAACAGATTTTGCATGAAATTTATTTTTGATTAAGGACTATTACAGATCCCACTTTTTAATTCCAAAATATCCCAATAGATTCCCATTTTGATATACAAGATCGACTAAAACTTGTACTTTTCCGAATACGTTGGAAATACCTATCAGTACCTGCTTAAAATTCATTTAAAAAATATTCAGAGATATAGAATAAATCCAAACGGCGTTTTGGGGCCATATCACGAAGTCTTTAATGATTTTGTGGGAACTTCTCCTTTAAAAAATCGGAAATGTCAAAAAATTGCAAGCAAAATATTTTTAAGCATAATTTGAGATTAAAATAATAATATTTATACTTTTTATTATTTCTTTCTTTTTACCCATACACCTTTAAAAAAAAACTCTCCAACACTTAAAACGTTTTAAATGTTGTTTTCAAGTCAATGACCTGATTTTTTTATTGTAATTTTAATTGTTAAACGTTTTAAATATTTGTATCTTTATAAAGTTGATTGCAATTGTAAAAATGCCGTTAATATGTTTTATTTATGACGTTATTTGTATTTTATTAAATATAGTTTATTTTGCTTTATTTAATATGGGGCGTTTGTAATTTTTGTACTTATTTGTAAGTGTTTTCTGCCAATCATTCAGCCTACATTTAATTTGATCTTTTTTTCTACAATTTTAATCATTTTAACTAATTTTTTTTTATAAAAATGCATTTTTGTTTAAATCGTTTGCATTTAAAATTCACACACCCGATGTGTTGTTGGGTTTTGAATATTAATTAATTTGTCTTGAACTTGAATTTATATTATTTTGTTGGTAACGATTTAACGTTTAATAAATCTCAGTCATTTTTCTTTTATGGAAAATAATTGTAATTTTAAGGTGTTTTTCTAATAATTACAGCTTTTGCTCTTATGAGGAGAGGTTTTTAAATTTAATGTCAGCAATTAAGCTAAATTTAAGAACATGATTGTAATTTTAAAAATTCCTTGAAATAGTAATTTAACAAAAAAAAAATCAATTTAAATCAGTAACAATTAAGACTTTAACACCTGCTTGATCAGTGAGTAATTATAGAGATCATAAATTTCATTATGAGAGTTATTTACAATCGAAAAGCTCTGACTCTATGACATAATTTTTAAAAATGCTAAAGAATTTTTTGTGTTCAGAATATTGAATCAATTAAAAAACATTTGAATTTCTTCACAAGATGATATTGAAATCGTTTACCTTCGCACGATCACTTGTATTTAAAACACACGATCACTTGAGTTTCGCACGTTCCTTAGCTACATTTTCTTCTAATCGATTAAAGCTAATTATATTATAAAGCTAAATTCATATTATTAAACGAAATTCATATTATTCTCACACTATTGAAAGATCAGGTATCGAACTATAGTGATTAGATTATTTCCCATACTATAATTTTATTTCTTTGTACTATCACTTGTGTTTAAGACCCACGTATTGGACAATACTAATTTGTTACTTGCGTACGATCAATTAAATCGCGATTTCAGTTTATATTTTTAATGGATGAAACAATGACTTGAATAGGAGTAATATACCGAAAGAATTACTTTCATATTCTTCGAATTGGCAGATTTCTATTAAGGCCAATATGTCTAACAATGCTTAGTCGATTCGATCGCATGATCACTTGAATTCCTTTTCGCGTTCATTTGTATTCAAAGACCATGTATCGCACAATCCTAATTATTTATTTAAGCACGATCACTCTGTTTAGAAGGTTTATTTATAAGATAATGAAAATCATTAGATAATCGAAGAAAATACTTTCTTCTAAAATCTTTTAATCCACCAGGTGTAATTGAAGCCAACATATAGGACAATACTAACTTGATTCTTTTGCACGATCATTTGAGTTCAAAGCCCATGTATGGGACAATACTAATTCATTTATGTTACACGATAACTTAAATAAGAATTCATATTTGAATATCACTAGAATGTCGAAAGAAATACATTTATATTCTTTTAATCCGCTGGATAATATTGCAGCCAATGTACCGGACAATGCTAGTTTTCTACCACACTATTAAAGCATAGTGCTAACTCGATTCCCAAGCATGATCAATCGAATTAAAAGCAAGATAATCACTTGAAATTAACATTTCAGGTTAATTTTTTTATTTAAATCGGTTTTCATTTGAAAAGATTACTTCACTTGAAGAATATTCACTCGTTAGAAATCGAAAGAATTAGGTTATGATTTGCTTTATCCATAAATATAAAACAAGGCATACAAGATCAGAATATAAGGGTGTGACGACTCAAATAATTACGATCTTCGTGTATCACATTAAATATCTGAAATAAATTTACGAATAGAGATTTCCCGTTATTAAATTAAAAGAAGAATGTCAAGCGGAAAGATTATACTCGATGTGTGGTTCAATGATTTTCTGATATCTTGATTAGAAACAATCATTTCCTCTATTTATACTTTATTCCCCTGTATCCGATCATAAACAGATTTTATATCCTTTTCCCGCAATAGAGAAGAAGTATTTTGAGTTTGTGCAGGTATTTGTAACACTTTACGATTTGTATGGCCAAAGATAAAGCCCATAATGATTAGTCAATTATTATGATTTTTGTATTTTGGTCTGTAGACTCCACATTAATCGGGAAACCTGAAAAAACATCTTGATTGTAAACACACTAGAGATTTCAAAATTGCATTCTGTTTTAGGATTGAGGCTTTCAAAACATATAAGCTTAATAAAAATTTTGATTAAAAAGGGTCAAATTGAAGGTATTTCGGATTTTGATGTAAAATTTTTTTGGAGACAAAATTTGAATTTTATATTCTTTGTTAAGAAAACTTTTAGAATATTATAAAGCTTCTATCTTCTATATATATAAAATAGGATGTGTGTATGTAT
This sequence comes from Cochliomyia hominivorax, assembly GCA_004302925.2. Classification (NCBI taxonomy): domain Eukaryota; kingdom Metazoa; phylum Arthropoda; class Insecta; order Diptera; family Calliphoridae; genus Cochliomyia; species Cochliomyia hominivorax. The sequence goes on along the minus strand of PYHX02000495.1, from coordinate 56,442,190 downwards.
GTACGTATGTATGTATGTATGTATGTATGTATGTATGTATGTATGTATGTATGTAAGTATATATGTAACGTATGGACTCTAAAACGGTTGGACCACTTTTAATGAAATTTTCAGTGAATAATTCCAATATAACCGAAAGTAACGTACGCTATAAAAAATTCCGATAAAACCGGGGAAAAAGTACCCCCTAAGCAAAGCAAATATAAATTAATGTGGAAGAAATATGAAAGAATAAGAAAGAGCGAGAATTCTCAAAATTTAGTACAAACTATTTTCTCCAAGAACTAATTTTCTGAACTAAATGTGAGACGGTTAGGACCAGGGGCAGGACTAACCCCCATACAAAGCAAATATTGATGATGATTAAGATTTCATCAAACTTACTTTTCCATGGAACAGTTTTACTTGACAAAATATTTTTATGCAGCAAAGCGTACCGGGTAAAAGCTAGTTTCATATATTTTAAGAAAAAAAAAACTTATTTTAGTTAAAAGTTACCAAAAAAGCCATTTTGCTCCACTGTTAATTGAAGTTCAAATTTTAAACTTGTATGTTTTGAACTTAAACTTAATTTTATTTAATTCACTTAATTTAACTTAATTTCTTTTATTAGTTCTTCCCATTGCAAAAATGTTATTACAGCTTTTTAATAAATTTTATTTGAAAACCATAAAATAATTAAATAATTTTTAAAAATTTATCTCAACTGACAAAAACAACAACTAATTTCCAAAAAGAGGAAAGAAAAACATAAAAATTAACAACATTTTCAACACGCCATTTTCATGTTTTAACATCAAACAAACGAGACATGAATTATTAACAATTATTCTAATTATTTTAAAATTTTATAATAGAAAAACTACAACAATAACAAATGATCACCAAACAAAAGATAAAAAAATTAAATAAAAAAACAATTAATTGTGATATATTCAGTTATGACGAATCCTTGATACCCTACCACATTTTTGTTTGTGTGTGAAGTAAATACATTATGTTTCCTACATACTCACTCACATATACACTCACAGTCGTTTACAGTATATAAAAGTTTTTCTTAAGTATAACACTCGTACTACCATTACAATTAGTTATTCTTGGGGTTATAACTTTTTTTCTACTGAACCGATTTTGACAATTTTTGGAATGGTAATGAAGTACATATAATTTGATGTTTCATTCTAATTTGTGGATTTATAATTGGAAATTTTGCAAAAGATTTTTGCTTGAACTTAGAGGTTGCCTCAGATATCGGTATAACCTTTTAATTAACTGGACCGATTTTGCTGATTTAAAATAGGAAACTTGTGGTGGTGGAGTGTATAACAATTAAGAATGATATATTCGTCTATGCCGAATCCTCTACACCCTTAAATATGAATTTGTGTGAAGTAAATACATTATGTTTCGTACATACTCACTCACAAACGTATACTATATATAAAGTTTTTCAAAAATAATATATGACTTAGTAAATCATAAAATTGATTATATTTTTGGCTATAACTTCTTCCCACTGAACCGATTTTGAACCGAATTGAATTAGATTTCATTCAATTTTGTCGATTTATAATTGACTTTTGTATGAAAATTCTTCGCTTGAATCTAGAGGTTGCCTCGGCTATTGGTCTATAAGTTTTAATATACTGGGCCGATTTTGCAGATTTTAAAAAAGGAAACATTTCAAGACTATGAAAATATTCTGTCCAAATTTCAAGTTTGAGTTCCATCAATTGTTGTTGATGTGAGCATATCATCATATCGACTCAGATTTCAATTTGATGCAAACATATTAATATACATTATGCGGTCTAAGATGATTCCTTCTTAGCATTACACACGTAATGATTAAGTTAATATACCCTCTTCACCACTTGTGGTGGTGGAGGGTTTAACAAAAAAAAATTGAAACGAACTTGTTGTTTAGTGTTGGAACACAAGAAAAAAAAGAGTTAAATACTTGATTTTTTTAGTACTTAAAACATGTGTTTTAGCACACTTTTGTCGTTGTTGTTGTTCAAGCATTAAATGACTGACGATTTTTGTAAAAATGTTAAATTGTGTTTATATCAATTGAAAAATAACTGACCAGACACCCAGTCACCTAAGACCATTTTTGTAAAATTAATCAATAAAATTTTATAAGAAAGAAAAACAAAAACAACTACTTTTTTGTGTAAATAAAACAAAATTGTGTTAAATTTTTTTAAATCACCACCAACAACAACAAAAACAACTTTGCAGTATATAATTGTTAAAATATTTAATTTTTTTAAGCAAAAATTAAAAAAAAATAGTTAAATTCTTAAATGGAGCGACAATAAAAATTTAGTTGTTTTTGTGTTTCACTAAACGAGTCTGTGACAATTTTATTTGTTTATAAAATTGTTTAAATAATAAAAATTTAAAGAAAAAAAACACTTTAACTGTTACATTAAAACCGTAAAAAAACAACTCACTCATGATCTCAAAAATTATATTTGTACTGCGTTTAATGTTAAATGAAGATGAGGGAAAATTAAAAAGACTCATGTTTTTAATTGTCGATCGATAATGACAATTTTGAAAGCAGCAAAAGTGTTTAAATTTCCTGATGAGGATAATATAAAATTGATCATTTCGGGTGTAACAAGGGAAGGAATAAGCAAAGACCCCATAAAGTGTATATATTCATTCTTTAAACAAATCAAAATATGAACCGATTTAGCTATTGCAGCCGTTCACGTCCAAACCAATAGACAGAAATTTGACATGATTATTTGTTATTGTCATCAACAAAATAGGCTCAGTTACAAAAGATTATATGACATCCCAAAAGGTGACATTGACATGTACGTTCTTAAAGTAATTTTCATTTTCTTAGAGAGTCAAGAGGACAGGTAGTAGGTCCTCAATTTTGAGTAAAAAAATTCCTAAAGAAAAAAATCTGCAAATAGTCCTTATAACACTCTATCAAACATGTCTCCACATGTGTGAGGTAACTCTCTAAGCTTAAGAAATATTTTGACTCTTTTCTGGACATGTACTTTTATTATTAGAAATTAGCGGACGTCAAGAGTTTTCGCAACTCATTCACTCCTTCCCAGGTTTCAGTATTGGAATGATTTAACTTGTTATTTACAGGCCAAAGTTCTTTAGCATTAACATTGAAATTTCGTCAGGGTCAATCATCTTAGATGGTATGACTGTGTTAATTTCATATGAAACATCCTGTAGTGTATATATGATTAGAAGATTGTGAAGTTTGTGCACAACACTTCTTTTCGAATTATCCCTTTCGAATAAACAATGAAAAGTCCACAAGAAGATGTTGAGATGTACTCATTTACAAACATACTTTTGAAAGTCTGTTTTTTTTTTTTTGTTCATATGTATGCTGGATCCCAGAGAAACTACTATAGTCTGGCGAAGTACCCATCAGTGTACGGTTTTCGTCGTTCAATGTGCAGAAGGTGGACTTGTTTATATGTTTAGCTAACATCGCACCACTGTCGCCATCTCTAAGCTTCTAGTGCAAAAGCTAATGGTAAGCATTAACGTTCTCGTGGACTAAGCGGATGTTGCCATCCAATAATTTCGGGACGGTAGTCATTTGCACAGCTGCCTACTGTTGGAGCATACATATTATAGAACTAAAGATCTACATCCTCCTGCAATACCTTGGATTTCAAAGCAATGAACTGTAATGGAATAGCTCGTCTATGATGTTGTGTTGTTTCATGAATGGGGTTATCTAAACTATTTTACCATGTAGTCCTTAGGAGGAAGTCTGTGGCCCTTCAAGATCGACCATCTCGGGCAAGTTGATTTTTTTTTTCAAATTCGCCTCCAAAATTATTAATAATATGAGACAAAGGAAATTTTGTATACTAAAGAGCAGACATATATCTGGACTATCTGCTAAAGTTCAGATATGCTCTGCTGATCATTCGTATCAGTTGCCGTAGAAAAGCATGAAACATAGCTATTTATTATTAGAGAAAGCCTAGTTTAGGTTGAATTATCAGTCAAGTTATAAACTTTGATATTTGGGAACTTACGACAAAAATATATTTTTGTTTTAAATTTTTATGTTTCGACAGGACTTTTTTAGTTCCCACAGTTTTTCATTAATTTTTTTTATAAAATAATAAAAATATAAAGTTTTAAATAAAAAATAATGTTATCAAATTTTCCCCAAATGATGTTGCTATAATTTTGAAAAAAAAAAAAAAATAAAAAATGCGATATTTTCAAAGTTCCAGATTTAGATTCACTTTCTCAGGGATTTTTATATTTATAGGGTTATTGTGAGACTGTTTTTGGGAATTTTATAAGGAATGTGACATGTTTTTTACCCTTTTTTACGTCCGCTAATTTAAAGAGCGTAAAAGTTGGTTAAAAACTTATTTCGACTTGAATATCTCGAAAACTATAATAGGTAATCTTTGCATGTAAGTGTTCTTTTGTACTTTTTTGTCTCAATAAATAAATAAATGAACTTTTGGCGAATTTTTAAAAAATCAACATACTCGAGGTGACCCATTTTGGAGGCTCACATTCTTCTTAGATTTGAAATTATTTTAGCTAAAATCATGTGAAATTTCATAAAAATATCTCTAACGATTCATAATACTCACATTTTTATGGGTTTTATTTAAACAAAATTAACAGCAAATCTCTATTATAATATTTGCTTTATTTATTAAAAATTAATAGAATAAATACCGGTTTAATTAAAGATTTGTTTTTATTAATAAATTAACTGATTTAGAAAATTATGCGTGATAAAATAAATGAAACAGAAAATACAATAACAAATACATAATTGTCGGCAAAATTTTAGTTCCTATTTATACCCTACACCACCATAAGTGGCGTAGGGTATAATGCGTATGTGCTTAAGTTTATAACGCACAGAAAACATATAGCTGCCATCATTTATAAGTATATTGTTGGACTCAGAATCACTTTCTGAGACGATGTAACGATGTCCGTTCGTCCGTCTGGCTGACTTGCTTTCTATGTAAACCTTCTGAAAAAAATGCAGCTAAACCTTTTGAACAAAAAGTCCTAAATATAAAAGAAATTTAACGAATTTCGGCACAAATAAGTCCAATATATTCTAACATGATGTGCCAAATTACACGATGATCGGTCCATTATTTCTCATAGGTCCCATATAACCCCATTTAAAAATATCTTGCATATACTTTGGTATTGTGATAAGAATTGGTCAAATTAAGGTTAATATAAGTAAAAATCAATGTACGAAATTTTGCGAGGGTCGGTCTATAATTTCCTCTAAATCCCGAATTATCTCCCCCAGAAAAAGTCCTTTTAAGAGCACAAAACCTACATATATTACAGCCATAATATACTGCACTTATAATTAGAAATTATATTTAAACAAGGATCGATCGTTAATTTTTGTTAGCTACCATTAATAACCAACAATATGGTGTAGGGTATTTTATAGTCGGGCTTGACCGACTATAGTTTTAATTGTTTTAACATTAAACCGACTTAAATCATAAGCATAGAATTTTAGTTTTTTTCTATCACAAGATATTGAGATAAAGAGTTATAATTTAAATAATTTTGTAAATTTAAATATTCAAAGTTGTTTTTTATTGTTATTGTGTGTCTACTTGTTTTAGATCAAAATTAAATGGATTTTAAATTATGCCATTATCAGACAAATAAACAGAAATAAAAACAAAATAACTTAAATTTTCGTTTATCTTGTTTTTTTTTCTTTTTTGTATTTTTGTCTATTTTGTGTTAAAAACAAATATTTGAGAAAAAAATCTTTAAGATAAATAAAAACACAACAATTACAACAACAAAAATAAACTTATTCAAATTATGAAATAATTTAAGCCCCCACAATTTTTGTTATGTTTTGCCTTAAAATCAAATTAAAAGCGAAAATGAGTTAAAATAAGGAGTGCGATTGAAAAATTCTTAACATACATATAAAAGCGTCTTTTTTTGATTGAAATTATTATAACAATTTACAACAATATATTTTAATAGTTTCAATCACTAGTGGTGAAATTTTGAACATTTTTCGGAACCCCTTTCATTGACGTTTTTAAAGTGATTTCTGTCACTTTGCTTGAATAGGTAGTCCATCTCTGTTCAAAATTTACAACATTTTTTTATACCTATTTTTATGATTTTCCATTTTTTTTTAACAAAAGCCCAATATCTCTACACCGACTGTAGCTCCGGGCAGGTTGGAGGATTTGCCTCTCTTGGTATTTTATGCCTCATTATTATTCTGGGTCCTAAATTTTCTTCAACATTCCCTCAACATAATACTTTTGATCATTTATTATGCAGCAAGAATTTTTTTTAGAAAACTTGACTTCATTTTCGGTGCTTTGTTTTTGTCTCTCAATTTTTAGCAGCATTTCCGTCAAGACCGTCTTGAGCCTTGTACACCACCGTAGATGGTTGGAGTATTATGCGTTTGAGCTAATGTTTGTAACATAAAAAATGGCTAATGACTCTGAATCACTTTCTTAACGATGTGCGTTTGTTCGTCCATCAGTCCAGCTGACTGGTCATGTAAACGATGTGAACTCTCTATAGCTTGCAATTTTTGAGATATTTTGATGAAATTTGGAACATATTATTATCCTGGTTCAAGTGCGAAATTGTTCAATCCAATATTTAAGGTTCCTCACATAAAAATGTCCTTCCGGAATGAAGTTTTAGGTTCATAAATGTTTTAAATATAAAATGATTTTAACGAAATTTAAAAGAAATAGGTACTGAGATAATTTTAAACGATATGCTGAATTATGTGAGGGTCGATTTATTGCTTCTCATAGGTCCCACACAAGCCCCCTTTAAAATACCACTATGAAGGACATTAATTGAAATTGGTTATGATCTGTTCATTATTTCATGGCCCCATGCAAATGTCTCCCTAGAATCTGAATTTTAACCCATAAAATTATATATAAAATGATATTAACCAAATTTAGCAATTTAAGCCTAAAGAGATTCCAAAATTTATGCCAAATTATATGAGCATCGAACTATTATTTCTCATAGCTCCTCCCTCCCTCCCTTTCAAATATCATCTTGAAACTCATAAATCGATTCAAATTATATTAAATTTCACATGAATGTTGGTATCATAATAATCTATTGCACACATAACTATAAATAAGAAATGAAAATTATACGAGGGTCGTTGATAAATTTTTCGTAGCAGTCAATTACAACCAACAATGTAGGGTACTGCATTGTCGGGCTTGACAAACTATAACATTTTTATTTGTTTAAGCACGCACTTTTTGTGCGATATTGAATATAATAACTGACATGATTTACAAAGATAAATCGATCAAAAATTGAATCATTAAAAGTTTTAATGAAAAGCTTGTGTTAAGATTTTTTCGATCGCACTCCTTAGCTCAAAAATTGACTTGTATTAAGTTTCTTTAAGATCAAAAACAGATTTTTGAACAAAATTAATGAACAAAAACTAAAAATGTGTGAAAATCATTTTTTAGTAGTTTTTTTGTTAAAATTTTAGTTTAAAATTTTAGTACAAATAACGAGTTTTAAATGAGCGTTATTATGTGATTTTTGTATGTTTAGTATTGATAGACAATCAAAGAGATTTCTATGTGGGCGTTTGAGGCCGATTCCATTTAATTATGCTAAATCTGGTTACACACTTCATATTAGTAACGGTCATTGTTGTTTGAAAAATACAAAAAAAATATATTTTTAATTCAAAAGAGTTTCTACTTTCGATTTTCTTTTCTTTAATTTGTGTTTGATTTTTATTAGTTTTTATAAAAAATTTTATACTAAAATTCCAGTTTTTTTCTAGTTAATTTCATACCTGAATAAATTCGTTGAGTTTCAAAAGAATTTTTCGCTTCATGCTTTACTGATCAATAAATAAATTATTTTATTTGTTTTTCAAATTATTTTTTTTATTTTTCCCAATTTGACTTTCAGTTTAGTTGTTCACATTAAATAACTTTTAAAAAATTAGCAACATTTTTTTTTTGAAACCAAAAATAGTTGTTAACTCTCAGGGTCAAAACTTAAAAACTGAAATAGTTTTGTTTAGTTTTTTTATTGATTTAGTTGTGAACTTTAAAAATAATTTGTAAAGACCATTAAAAGTTAGTGGATTTTATTTTAATTATTTTAATTTGTTATAACATACAAGTTCAACTAATTGTCAATTATTTATTGCATTAGCATTTAATACACAACAAGTTAATTTAGCAGAAAATGTAATTAAACATAAAATTGTCAAGATTTTTATTTATAAATGTTTTATTTTAACCAAGTTCTTTCAGTTCTTAGTTCAGTTCTATAAGAGATTAAGTTTAGTTCTATTTCTGTTCTGCGTCAGTTCTAGTTCATCTCTAGCTCTAGTTCTAGTTTAGTTGTAGTTCAGTTTTAGTTCCATTATTATATTATTGAAATATAGTTATTTCAATTCTAATTCAATTTTAATTCAGTTCAAGTTCAGTTCTCGTTCGGTTCTAGTTCAGTTCAAGTTAAGTTTTACTTCAGTTTTAGTTCACTTCTAGTTCACTTCTTCAGTTCTAGTTCAGTTCTTGATCTATTCTAGCTCTGTTCTAGTTCTAGTTTGTTTGAGCTTTGTTATAGTTCTGTTCTAGTTCTTTTCTGATTCAATTTCAATTTTTGTTCAAGCTCAGTTCTGGTTAAGCTCTATTTCAAACTATATTTCAGTTTCTAGTTCAGAGTCTGGTTCAAATTATAGTTCAAATTCTAGTTCAGATATTTATTCAGATTCTAATCAGTTTTGAATTTTAGTTCCAAATTCTACTTTAGATTTCAGTTCAGATTCTAGTTAAAACTCTAATTGAGACTCAAGTTTATATTCCAATTCAAATTATAGTTCAGATTCTAGAGCAGATTTTAGTTCAGATTCAACTTCAGATTCTAGTTTAGATTATACTAATTTTTTTTATTTTAGATTCTAGTTTAGATTCCAGATCAGTGTCTGCTTTAGTTTTAGTTCAGATTCTATTTCTCATCCAAATCTGTTTCAGTCTTGTTCACTTTCTTAAACTCAAATTCAAAAATTAATTTTTAAAGCAAATTTTATGATGATCGACCCAGTTTTAATAAAAATTTTACCAAACTCTGCCATGTTTGGTTTATAATTTTTCAAACATTTCATTCGACCTTTTCCAGCTCTCGGTCCCTTAGTTGTTTTTTTTTCAATGTTACTTTCGTAATACATTATATAATAATTTAATAATTTTTATAAAAAATGTATATTTGCGAAATATTCCTTTAATTATTTAACACAAAACATTTTCACAACTCTCATAAATCAATCAAAATATAATAAAAACCCGACACTGAAATATTAAAAAAGATCCACAGAAGAGCACGAGTAAATTATTAAGAATAAAATATAATTAAAATTGCTAATCCGATAAATTATATATTGATTTGATTTGATTAAAATCAATTTAAAAATTTTATCATTATTTCTGCGATTTAACCTAAATGAAGCATAAAATATTAGAGGCCTAAAGACAAAAAAAAAGCCGATAAAAATTACAACTCATTTACTTCTTAAGAAGATGAAGAATGAAAACGTTAACAAATATTTAAACTTAATAACACAGTGGGATACTTAATGAAGGGTTTCTATTATGAAAAATAATCAAAATATATTTAATTCCCCAATTAAATGCTTTTGTTTACAAATAACCGTTTTTTTTTTTCAAACAATAATTATTATTATTATTTTTGTTATGGTTTTTTTTATAATAACAATGCAAATGTAAATTACAATAAATTAAGTAAAATTATTACTTTCAATAAATAATTCCAATTGGAAGACGTTTTAATTATGGTGGAAAACATGTAATCAAAAAAAAAAACAAAAATAAAATAAAGAAAAAAGAGATTAATTCATAAAAGATTTTATGGAATTAAAAAATCCGTAGTTTTATGAATAAAAAAACCGATTTGTTTTGAAAAATATTGTTTTTTTCTTGAACAGCTGGTGGTGGGATGCAATTTTTTTTGGGCTTTTTAACAGACAGCAAAGGAAAAGAATTATTTGGAAAAAATATATTTCGATTTGGTTATTGAATTTCGGGAGGAATGTTTTTCAATAAATTTTTTCTCTTACAATTTTACTGAAAATAAAATTGTTAAGTATATTTTCAACACCTAAATTGATACTAATACCTGCCCATCTTTCTGATCTAATACAGTTCTGGTTCAGATCTAATTTACATTCTAGTTTAAGTTGACATACATTCTAGCATTTCAGATTTTGGATTAGATTATTTGGATCTTAGTTCATATTCTTGATCAGGTTATTTAGATTTTAGTTCAGATTCTAGTTTGGATTCTAGATTTTTTAAAATTTAGATTCTAATTCTAGATTCAGGCTCAGATTTAAGTTAAGCTTATACTTCAAATTCTAATTTAGATCCAGTTAAAATTCCAGATTCGTCCATAATACAATTCAAGTTATAATTCCGATTCTAATTTATATTGCAGTTCCAATTCCAATTTTAGTGCAGGTTAAAACTTAGACTTTAGTTCAGATGCTAGTTTAGATTCTAGTTCAGATTTTAGTTCAGATTCTAGTTGCGTTTGCATTGTAGGTTTTAATTCTTTAAATTCTTTAATTCTCGTTCAGATTCTATTTTACATTCCACACCAGATTTTAGTGCAGATTACAGTTTAGTTCTAATTTCAGCTCTACTTCAGTTCAGCTTCTGTTCAGTTCTAGTACAGTTCTTGTTCATATTATAATTTAAACTCTTGTTCCGAATTAAATTTATTTTATAGTTCAGATTGTAGTTTCAATTTTATTCGGATTTTCCAGATCCGGACTGTTATTCTAATTCCAGATCAAGTTCTCCCAGATTCTAATTCAAATTCAAATCAAGTTTTGGATCACATTCTTATTCAGATTCCAGTTTAAACTCCAGTTCAGATTCGTTTAGGTTCTATTTTAAATTCCAGTTTCGATCCAGTTCAAATTTAAGTTCAGATTCTAGTTTAGATTCATATTCAGATTCTTATTCAAATTCTATTTTAAATTTTCGCTCAAGTTCCAGTTTAGATTCAACTGCAGATTTTTTACAGTGTTGATTTTCGTTCAAATTTTATTTCTGAAATTAGTTAAGATAATATTCCAGTTCCTACTTCAGATCTCAATTCAGTCCTAACTGAACTGGATCAATTAGGATTTGATAGATCAGTTTTTATTCACTTCTGGATATGATTTAGTTCAGTTCAAATTCAGTTCTAGTTCTGTTCAAATTCAGTTCTAGTTCTGTTCTAGTTCAGCTTAATAATATATGTGACAATTCTAACGATTTCATTCCTTTAAACATCTGCTTAAAGAAAGAACGGAAAAAAGAGTAGAAAAGATTAAAAACATATTTACAAACACCCATAAATGCTACGCACAGGCATTTCAAAACGCAAGTAAATAATTTCAATATGTAGAAATGTTCGTATTGAAAAGAAGAAAAAATGTTATCGCCTTCATAAATATTAATTGATTTATTGAACTATAAGCTGCGGTGGTATGCAATCAATAAAACTGCTGCATATTTGCGTTGTTGCTCCGTCATTTCATAGACAACAAGTTGTATGTTGTCTGTGTTTTATATATATTTTTTTTTTTCATTTTAGTCTTTATTTCTTGCTGGCTGCATTTAAATGCAACAGCTTATAATAGTTGTCGTCGTCCACATTATCAACAACAACAACAACATCATCGTCATCATCACAATCATGACAATGATGGCATGATGCCTCAGTTTATATCTTAATAGCCCCCTCTCACGATATATATGTTTATACGTATATTTATATTGGTGGACTTGGTTGCTTTTGGGCAATTCGTGGCATTATAGAGAGATTATTTAATATTGATTTAAATTATTGGGGGTATGCATTAATTATGATGGGATATTTTGAAATTCACGTGCATCTATAGGATGAATATTTGCTGATTGGCCTTTTTTATTTTTACCCCCAATATTATTCTATATAATTATACAGGTTTATTATTATCATTATCGCGACCAATGACGCCTTTGCGTTGTTTAATTTTTGTTTGTCTTTCTGAAAAAAACTATAATATTTAAATTTTAACTTTATAACTTTTTTTCATCAATATTTAGTCAATATTCGTATAGAGTCAGGACACGCAGTTTTAGTGTTGACAATGACGATATTTCATTCTTTTTTCCTTTGGTTCAGTGAGTAAATTACATTTTTAGTGAATTTTTGGCTCATGTATGAATTTTAGTGATCACCACTGAAAATTATTATGTATATTCAACGACTCTGCTGACAGATAAATGGCCACATATTTATGCACATAAATGTTTGTATGTCTGGGTTTTATTTTTACCAACCTTTTTTAATGCATTTCCTATAATCATTAAATAAATATTAATCATCATCACCTTAAAATGCTATAAATATATATCTTTTTTTCTCATATTACAAAATATTTATAAAGAAAAATTAAAGTCATAAATTATTTTATTTTATATTTGAAAATGGAGTTTAAATTTTACAAGATACTTTTTAACTTTAAAATAAGAATATTTTCATTTATGAAAATTTTTCTTAATTTTTGTAAGATTTCTGATTTGCGATATGAAGTCATTAAGGCCTCTTCACATAAATTATGTTATTTAATTACAAGAATCTAGTATTGACATCCTTTTTAAATCAATAACAACAATTAGTTGTATCTATAAAAGGTGAAAACGCATTAAATGATAATTAGTATCTAAAGAACTTTAAGTTGTCTTCAAGAATCATCTCAGGTATATTATTGTTTAACGTATAGCTTTCTTATTATATTGATCCAAATTGGTGATGAATTAGAAACTCTTTTTAAAAAATATACCAAATTATCTAAATTTTAAAGTTGATCACTACGGACATTAAAATATATATTAAATTAATTATATGTGATATCTGTTGAATATGGTATTTTTTGTAATGCATCTATGATAAATAATGGTCTGATTATCATATAAATTTATGATATGACACTTAGAATTATTTGTCATAAATTTCATTACAATAATTTCTTATTTATGACTTTTGTGAGCTAGAAATCCCATTTCGCTGGAACATATTTAAAAGGTACATAAAATAATAGACAGCTCATCACCAATTGCAATACACATCATCTTTGAGGAGAAATAATGATACATGTCAAATATCAGCTTTAAAACTACGCAAAATATCTACACAAACACATGATAGTAAGGGTGATTGGTATATTTGTCAGAATCACTTTCTAAGTCTATTGCCTTTCCGAATGGCAGTACATGTAAATATTGGAAATACTTTATAGGTTGCAGTTTTATAGATATCTTTATGAAATTTAGCACGGGTCATTTTGTGGGCAGTGCCGAAGGTGATTGAAATTGTTCATTTTTGTTCCAAAATTTCAGGTAGCTTCCATTAAAAGTCAAAAAAGTCGGAATGTGGTTTAAAGCTCACAAAACTGACAAATATGAATATATTTTTAATTAAATTTGCTGACAATAAATTTCTTATATTTTCAAATCATAATACAAAATCGAAGAAGATTTACACATGACATATAAACCCACTTCGGAAAATAAATATATCTCAAAAAAGATTTATAAAAGCATCAATTACGATAACAATTTTAGCGAGGTTCGCTCAATAATTTTCCATAGTCATCATATAACTCAAGTTTTGAAAACTATAACTTATGTAAGATAAAGTGTTTTACAAAGTTCGGTAAATAAGTTTTCTTGCCAGTGTCCTAAGACCCTATAAAATCTGATTCATATGTCAGTCCTTTACTCCCTCTGATGTTAATATGCTCTACCATCAGCAATAATTAATAGAATTCAATGGAAATCGGTCTATGTTTATATAATTGTTCAAGAAAGTTTCCGGTTTAAAATTTACAAGATCAGTTCAGTAGAAAAAAGTTATGGACCTATATCTGAGACAATCTGGACAACGATTGCAAATAATTTCCAAGAAATTTGGCACGCTGATATTGCTTTAAGTGGAAAGCGTTATGTACAATAAAATTTTTGGATAGGGCACGAAGGAGTAGTATTCGTCAAAAAAGGAAAGTTTTTATATCACATATCTCCGAAATTTTTAAGCAATTTTAAAGTTCTAAATTTGTCTTGTATTAATAAAATTCTTGGATGGGGCTTGGTTTTCCTCTTACAAATGGAATGTTCAATATGTTACTACAATTATTTCCAAATTGATCATGTGAAGGGTATTAAAGATTCGACTTAGCCGAATATATCATTCTTATCTGTTACCTATATCGTTAGTCAAAAATCCTTAAGAGTCTTACGTATTTGATTCTGGACTAGTTTTTAAGAAAAGTACTTGTTATCACCTTTTGATGATATTTTTTAATAATGTTTAGGAAAAGCATGCTATAATCCATATATTCTGAAATAATCTGTTTAATATCTTCAATTAAGTTGTTTTTAGTTTTGAACTATTTAAAAATTAAGAGGAAGCCAAGATTTTGCAATCCGCTTAAATTTATGCAACGTCCGAAATACCATCTTTGGGCTTCCATATCTTCAAATTAAATCAAACAATAAATTTGCGAAATAAAAATTTGTAAAAGCCAAAAATGCTGTCTTTTAAAGGTTAAATTTTAATTTTATTATGAAATTTCCTTATTTGCAAAATTATTCAAGACAATAGAAAACTGGACCCAACCTGCCTCAACTTGTAATTAAATATTCATAAAAATTCTTCTGTTTAAATTGAAATCAGCAAAAAAAGAGAAATACGCCATAAATATAAAATTGACCTTAAACCATATTTAATTTTTGTTGTTTTTTAACAAGATTATTTGTTTATTAATTTTTGTCTTCTTTTTTTAAAGTCAATCATCATCTTAATTCATCTCTCTTCCTCACAATTTCATTTCACTTCTCTTATCTCTACAAAATTTTCAGTTTTGTCTTTTCTAAAATAAACAAATAAATAAATGAGTAATTTTGTATCGGATCAGAGTTTTTTGGCACCATTCACCATCACAAGTGGTAAAAAGGGTATATTAAATTTGTCATTCTGTATGCAACACTTAGAAGGAATCATCTCAAACCCCAAAATGTATAAAATCTGACTCGATTTAGCTGTTGTTGTTCGCTCACATCCTCGATAATTAACAGAGCTAAGTGAAATTTGGCCTGAGAAGTTTCCTACAAATTAGATGAAATTTTATTAACATTAATCAATATGTACTTCATTACCATTCCAAAAATCATCAAAATCGGTTCAGTAGAAAAAAGGTTATAGCCAAAATCATAACTAAATAGCAAAGACCCCTCCCCATGATCCTATCCCTCTACATTTTGGCCATATTTGGTCTTACTTTCTGGCCAGGGAAAGTAATTACAAACGATTTGATTAGATATTAGATTATTAATATTTTCTTTGTACGGTAGTCCCTTCCCCTTGATCCTACCCGTCCTATATTTTGATCAGTAAAACATATTTTTGAGAAAGTGTTTGGAGTCGAATTTGAGAATTTTTGCTGTCATAGTTCTTTAGATATTCGATAATCAATATTTTGCATGGAGGACACTCTCCCCCTGGTTCTATCTGCCCTTTTTAAAACAGTAACTTTAAATATTTATTGGAACCAAATTCGTGGTTCTTTAAATATTCTAAAATCAACATTTTTTTTTGTGTAGTGGCTACTTCTCACCCTGATCGTATCCGTCCCTCATTTTGTGTAGTAAAATAGTTAATTGATAAAGGAGTTGGGATCAAATTCGAAAATTCTCCCTGTTATAGTTCTTTAAACATTCAATGATCAATATTTGCCTTGTATGGGGGCTACCTCTTCTCTTTTTTATAGCGTATGTTACTTTCGGGTACATGGGGATCATTCTGTTCAGTAAAGTTGGTCCAAACAAACAGACACAGATTCATTTTTATATTTATAGATAGAAGATTGATTTTATGATTCATTAAGTGTTCCTGTCTTACGTCTGCGAGGGTATGCGTGAGTGTGCATGTAAGAAAAATTACGTACTTATTTCGCACGCATTTGTGGTGGAGGGTATTTAAGATTCGCCATAGCCGAATAAACCATTCTTGCTTGTTGTAAATTTATGTTTATTTGTCCACAAATACGATAAATAAAAAAATATTATCGATTTTATTTTGGAGACATTAAGTTTGTTTTCTTTTATTCTTATTTTCTTGGACTCAAAACTCGCAAATCTTAATAAAACATGGAAAAGAAGAAAACAAATCGGAAAGTAAATAACTATAAATAATAAAGTATCTGGCAGATAAATAGTAAATTTAATGAAAAAAGGACAGATTAGAAAGACAAAACAAATATAAATAAAAGTAATTTTTGAAGGGCGATCACAAGGGAAAAATAGCAAATCAATTACAAAGTCTTTTTACTTCAAATATAAAATGGTACATTGGGTCGGAAATTTTAATGACGAAAAAATCTTACAGAGAAGCATAAAAATCCAAATATTATAATAAAATTGATTACCCGTCCCAAAATTAAAAATTACTGAGAAGTGTAGAAAAGTGTCCAAAAGAGAATTTATTTTATTATTTCGTTTTAGATTGACCAAGTTAGTACTCGGTAAAAATGTCGAACTTAAACTTTTGGATATAAAAATTAAGTTGCACAGTGTTTACATCGCACTCTTAGACATAACTTAACGAACCTTCACATGATTAATTCTGATATGTTTTCGATTTGATTTGTAGAAGTGTTCCAATCTGCTTACAATTCAACCGCAGCGTCAAAATCTATCAATGAATAGAGACAAAATAAATTGCGAGACTTTAGCCTAAGCTCATCGCTATAAAAGATTTATTTCGTCTTGAATATCTGAAAGTATAAGCCATATTTTTATAGATATTTACAAGGACTATTTATCCACAAAATGTCTTATCATGAAATTAAAAAAACATAAACATAACTGATGTGGCCCCATTTGGAGTGTCACCTACTACACTCATGACGAAATAGAAGTCTTTATCCACCGCTACCAATGCTTTCAAGCCTGTCATTTGACCCGGAATTATTTTTTGAGTCGATTTAACAATGTCCATACGTTTGGTTGGTAGTCCCTTTAAATTTCAGATGTCAGTTTTAAAAACATCTTAAAGAAATTTGGCACAAATCAGAATCATAATAAATTAAAGCAGAAAAATAAATTATACCGGTGACGTCTACTTTTTTCTACGGTACCGATTTTGTTTAATTTCGTAATTATAAAATTTGGAAAAAAACATTCGATTTAGACTTGAAATACTTAAAATAATTCCTTCTTTAAATTTGAAGTTGCCATATGCCGACGTTTCCGGTTTAAAAGAGAAATTTTCTCTGCATAATATCAAAAAAATCTGACCAAATTTTATCCAATTCTGCTTATATCTCTAATAATTAGTTAGGATGTGAGCATTTCAACAACAGACAGATGAATAGACTTAATTTGAGATTTTGATTTAAGTGAATTTTATGAAACTTGACATGCGGATACAACGTCGGTATTTACAAAAGAGTTTTCACTTTAGATACAAATTAAAATATTCCTCTCCAAAATTCTGAAGCACCACCGCCAGATGATCGATATTTCCACAACCGTGATATTTGCTTGAAAAATTCTGTGATGGCTTGGAAGTTAATATAAATAATACTAACATATATAAAGCGAAATCTAAAAAACTTTTGCATGAAATATAAAATAATCGGCTTCAATATTTTTCAATGTGATATATCACTCATACAAACAAAATAAATATCATCCGAAGGTTGATAATTTGTGCAGTTGTGCTCTGCTTAAAGTGTATTAATCAATTCAGAATCACATTTTGCTGGTTGTATGGCCAGGTTACGTTGTGAACACTCTACAGATGATTTTTTGGCGACGTTTATTGATATTGGTGTTGATCGCTCCAATACTTCTGGTAGCTCCTATACAAATTGACAGTCGTAAATATTTTTTTGAACCTAAATGTTATTCTAATATTATTGATAACCAAAAAATTTTAAATAATTCAATATAGTGATGATTTGTCACAACCACATTTTTTTAATTGAACAAACATACTATGGTAAACATCAACCACAGCCAATCATAAAATTGTCAGCAGTTCAATACATCGATGTATAACTATAACTATATTTTCGTTATAGACTATAACATGAATAAAGTTATAACCAAAACTATATTTCTTTTATTGACTATAATATGGTCAAAGTTAAAACAATAATATATTTGAGAAACAATCATATTGTAGTGGCTTATTTCTATAAACGTTTACAACATTTGCAACCATAAAATTTTCAACAGTTCATTACAGCGATGTATAACCATATTTCCGTCATTGACTATAACATAAATAAAGTTATAACGAAGCTATCTTATGGCCAAAGTTTAAACCATAATATATTTGAGAAATATTCATATTACATGTTATGGTTATCACAACCATATGGTAGCAAGTAGAAATCTTTGAAATTAATTTTAGTCGATTATATCAATTTTCCTTGTTTCTTTTCTGCCTATTTGTCTTGGAAGTTTCCTCCATAAAAAATAATTTTCCAGCTGAATAAATATTTAAAATACATAAATCGATTTATTTATTCATTTATTTATTTAATTCCTCTTTTTTTTGCAAATTATAGATAAAGAAAAGTTGTATAATAAAATAAACAAATATAAAACTTAAATAAGTAAATAAAACCTCTTTATGTGATTTTAAAACAAAAATTGTGATAAATTTAATATTTAAAGAAAAATAAATTAAAAATAAACAAAATAAAACTTAAATAATAAAATGAAAGTGAAACAATTTTTTAAAGCAGAAAAAATCAATTAAAAACTTAATCAGTGTAAATAATTAAATATTAAAATCAAACAAAAAAATCATCGTTAAACCAGAGAAAATTGAAATAAATCCTGATGATGAAGAAAAAATAATAATCAAATTGAAATAAATGAAAATTTTAAATAAGTTTTATTCATGTTAAAAACTAATCGAAATGAAAGTATTAAATGGACTCATGAAGAAGAAAAACTAAAAATTTCACTAAAGAAAAATTATGACAATTTGTAATCTTTTTCAAACTACCAGATACATTTTCCCAAACATTAATCCTTGGAATTGAAAACAGCGAACAGAAAAAAAGCGAAACGAACAAAACGAGCTTTATTTCACTCACTTCAGCTTATTTGAATATGAAATTCAATCATTTTTATGGATTAACTTGTATTAAAACTGACAGCAGCCGGAAAATATCTACACCATCCTTACACCCATATTCATAAGATGAATGAATGAATGACTAAATGTATATTTACATCCATTTCGAGTACTTGCAACATTATGAAGTAGAAACAAAAAAAGATACATAAAAGTGAATGTATTTTTCAATTTTTTTTTTTTCATATGGAAAGAACATTCACAGAAAAACGGTGGCTAAATTAAATGTCAACAAGATATCATCTGGTCATTATTTTTAATATTTGTTGGAATTTTTCTGCTTGTCGACAATTGGTGCTAAATTTGTATACGTCTTCATTTTATACTTCCATTTCTTCTATACCCACGTCTGGTTGGCGCTAAAGGAAAAAAGTGAAAATATTTCTGAAAAAAAACTAAATTAAGATAAATTTCTGGGAAAACGAACAGAAACGTTAAAAATAATACAAAATGGTGAATGCTGTGATGGATGCTATAGCGGTATGTTGAAAATATTTATTAATAATTTTAAGAAAATGAGTAAAATTTGAAAATATTTTTATATAAAAATTTTCAACATGATAATTTTCTTGTAGAAGAGAATTTTTGAAAATTTTCTTTAATATGAACTCTTTTAAATTCATTCTTGTATAAGAAATAATTTCTTGTATAAGACAATTTACGATTATTCAATATTTTCAGTGTAGAAGATAATCTTATATACGAAATCTTTAATCAGTTTCTTGTATAAGAAAGTACTCGTGTACTTTTTTTTATAAAAAAATCTTCAGTCACTTGCTCGCAAAAAAATCTCGATAATCTTCAGGTATAAAAACTCATTTTCTTGTATAAGAAAATATTGGATCATATCCCTGTATAAGAAAATCTTTCATCATTTTATTGTATAAGACATTATTTGATTGTTTCTTATACAATGAAAAATAAAACGTTTATTCGCTTTCTTGTATAAGAGAAAGTCAGTCCTTTTCTTGTATAATAAAATATGCGATCACTTTCCTTAAATTTTTTCCTTAAGAGAAAATTTTCGTCTGAGGGAGAATCTTTTCTATGAGAGTAATTTGTTTAAAGAGAAAATCTAACGAGAATTTTCTTTATATTGAAAATTTTCCTTTACAATTTACATTTCTTTTCGAATTTATATTTTCTTCTAACAGAGATTTTTCTATGAACTTTCACTATTTTTTATAAATTTCCTCAAAGAAAAATTTCTTTTGAATTTTCCCTCAAAGAAAAATTTCTTTCTGAATTTTCTCTCAAAGAAAAATTTTCTTTAAATTTTCTCTCAAAGAGAAAATTTTCTTTAAATTTTCTCTCAAAAGAAAATCGATTCGTGTATTTTTTAAATTTTTTTCTTTCAAAGAGAAAATTATTTCAATATTAATAGAGAAAATTATCGATTCAGAATCGATCGATTTTCAGAGAAAATTATCGATTTCGATCGATAGAGAAATTATCGATTCAGAATCGATCGAAAAAATTATCGATTCAGGATCGTCAAATTATCGATTCGATTTTCCGATTCAGAATCGATCGATTTTCTAAAGAGAAAATTATCGATTCAGAATCGATCGATTTTCTTAAAAGAGAAAATTATCGATTCAGAATCGATCGATTTTCTTAAAAGAGAAAATTATCGATTCAGAATCGATGCAGATCGATTCAGAATCGATCGATTTTTAAAAGAGAAAATTATCGATTCAGAATCCGATCGGTTTCTTAAAGAGAAATTATCGATTCAGAATCGATCGATTTTCTTAAAAGAGAAATTATCGATTCAGAATCGATCGATTTTCTTAAAAGAGAAAATTATCGATTCAGAATCGATCGATTTCTTAAAAGAGGAAATTATCGATTCAGAATCGATCGATTTTCTTAAAAGAGGAAATTATCGATTCAGAATCGATCGATTTTTCTTAAAGAGAAAATTATCGATTCAGATCGATCGATTTTCTTAAAATAGAAAATTATCGATTCTGAACCAATCGATTTTCTTAAAAGAAAAATTGTAGGGTGTTTTATTTGTTATTAGTTTGTCTCTGTTTCTAACATAATTGAATTATCATCATTTTGTCATTGTGAACCACTTGCAACGTTCTCGTTTTTCTTACAAATTGGTTTCTTCCAATGCGGTTTTTATATTTTTTTTTTGCATTTTGTTTCTATTGTTGCGGTTCATTTTTTTTTCTTGAAATTAAAAACAAAAAATATTACAGAGTAAAAAAGCTGAGAAACCAAGAAAAATATTATAGATTTCATTTCGTGATCATGTTTATGTTATTATGTCACTGCCTTCAAATTTAACATTAAACGCCTTTATAAAATACTGTAAAATTAGCACAAGGCGTGGGAGACTCTACTCTTTTTTTCTTTACTTTATTGCTGCTTGTATAGAGTAGATTTGTAGTTGGTTGTCTTACTTTTAATACAATATTAACTTTATCTCTGCTTTATAACCGGCAGCTGCTGAATAGGAAAAATATTTGCTCAGTTTTTATTTGAAATTTTTTTTGTCATTTAATAATTTTGTTCAAATTGTTGGTCTTTTTTATATTTTATTTAGTGGAAGTTGAATAGAAAATATTGTTGACTTTTATCTAAATAAATATCAAAAATTAAAAGAAGGGAGCTACAATAATTAGATCGAATTGGGGGCCTAGAAAATATATAAGTTTTGAGAAGTAAAACCCAAATAAAAATATTTTGTGTAAAACACAAGGAAGAAATAACTTGGACACCAAAAAATAAATTTTGGACCATGTCCAATCATTGTTTATCAGCTTGTTATTTTGGCTTACATCAAATCAAAATATTTGGAATGATTTTATCAGTGTATATATGTTGCCACCTTTTTGGAAATAAACCAAAAAAATCGATTTTTCTCAAAATTTCAAATTCTGATTAATATAACTTTTAAATGGACTCATATATTTCTATGGTTGTTGCAGCAATATTTTTTAGAATTTTCTAGAAAATTTGGAACATATAGTAACCTCGCTAATTTTAAATGTCTAAAAATGAAAAGGAGAAAAATTATTTTCTATTTGAATATCTCTGAAACTATAAGTAATATTATTATTAACCGTATTTCTAAGATTTTTGTCGATTTAAAAAAAATGAACATACCAGAGGTGGTCAATTTTATAGGGTCACCGACCACGCCCCTGACTAGTGAGGTTTCTGTGCTCTAATCGAGTGAAATTGCATTGAAACCTCTCTAACGTTTTGAAAGTTACAAAATTATTTCCAAAAAAATCGATTAGGACACACTGTATGTTAGAAGAACATTAATTATTTAGCTTAAGGAGGTAGAAAAGCTCCATATAAGACAAATATTGGATTAAAACTTTATCGTTTGTTTTTCTATTTTGATCCACTATTCCTATTTTCCCTGATCATCAGTAATTTTTTAAAATTGTAATCAAAAATTTATTTATATAATTTTTTTCCAAATTCGATTCATTTCATAGTTTTAATTTCAGGTTCGCCAACAACAACAACAACAAAAGTTTTAATAAAAATTTGCTACATGAATTTTTGCAACGCTTAAGAGTGAGTGCTACCTCAGAAGGTCTTTTTTTAGCTGTTGAGATTTTTGGCGTTTTAATTTTTTTTAATAAAAAATATTTAAAGCTTTTTTAAAGCTGGTTTAATGTCAACATGGTCTTTTAAACATAAAAAAGCTAAATCTTGAGAGGAGTGCAAAAAACACTTTATAAGAACTAAATTAAAGGCAAAAATATTTCAGAAAATAAAACTAAATGTTACAACGCATTTTTAAACAAGTGTTTTTGGTTGCATACCAAACATTTGCAAAAAAATGAAATTGTGGCAGTTTCTTTTTGGAGTTCTGAAATTTACATATAATAAGTTTCAAACGGCAGCATTTTTTTAAACTTAAACTTTTAAATAAACATAGTTTTCTCATGTATCTTGTCTCGTTTATGTCTTCACATTTTGAAATAAAAATATTTATTTTTTAAGTAGATTTTTCTACCCTACACCACAACAAGTGGTGAAGAGGGTATATTAACTTTGTCATTCCATATGTAACACTAAGAATGAATCATCTCAGACCCCATAATGTATATGTTTTCCATCAATATATACATTATGGGGTCTGCTTGTCTGTCTGTCCGTCTGACTGCTGTTGACACACTCACATCCACAACAATTGATGTGAACAATGAAATTTGGTCTGAGTATTTGTTATAGTCCTGAGAAGTTTTCTATTTAAAATCAGCAAAATCGATTTAATATATCATGATATATATGATATAAACCAATATCTAAGGCAAATTCTAAGTTTCAGCGAAAATTTTTCGTAAAATGATCAATTTGAAACGGACAAATTACACCAATGAAAATTATATGATGTTATACATCTGTGTGTGTAAAAATCTTATTAATGTATTTACATAACACTCATTTGTAGTTTAGGGTATTGTAGTTTCGGCATAACTGAGTAAAGCATTCTTACTTGTTTTCTTCTTCACAAGTTTTAGACGATTTTTTACCCTACACTATCATAGGTGGTTGGTATAGTGCGTTTGTGCTTAAGTTTGTAACGCACAGAAAAAATATTGCTACCACCACTTTCGAAGCATACGGTTTAACTCAAAATCACTTTCTTAGTCGATTTAACCATGTCCGTCCCCCCCCCGTCTGGCTGGCTGTCCATGTAAACTTTTTAAACAAGACGCAGGTTGAAATTTAGAGAGGTCTTGTAGCAGGTTTGGCCCAAGGACGATGTCTATTGAATTTGGCACAAATAAATCTAATAATATTCGAAAATGTTGTGCCAACTTAAACGAGTCCATTATTTCTCATAGATCCCATACAACCTCCCTTTAAATATCCTTTGAGGAGCTTAAATCTCACATTACGTCAATATTGTGATAAAAATTGGTCGAATTACGATAAGTGCAAGCAAAAATGGATGTACGCAATTTCACGAGGGTTGGTCCATAATTTCCTCTAGCTACCGTTTTATCCCCTTAGAAAAAGTCCACTTAAAGCGATCAAATCCTACATATATAAATTACTGCATTCTTAAGCACAAATTAGAATATATATTTATACGAGGGTCGATCATTAAATTTTGGTTAGTTCTCATTAATAAC
Source organism: Cochliomyia hominivorax (assembly GCA_004302925.2). Lineage (NCBI taxonomy): Eukaryota > Metazoa > Arthropoda > Insecta > Diptera > Calliphoridae > Cochliomyia > Cochliomyia hominivorax. Next base: position 56,417,795 of record PYHX02000495.1, on the reverse strand, counting down.
CAACAATAAGGTGTAAGGTTTTAATTAGTCGGTCTTAACCGACTATAGCATTCTTCTTGTTTACTTTTTCTTTATGCTTTTGAAAAATTTAAGCCCTGAACTAAAACTAAATTTAAAAAAAATATATTTTTTATTTAGTTCAAATAGAGATTTTAAATCTAGTTTTTTTCATTATTTTTACAAAAATACCTGCTGATTAATTGGCCTCTTAATTATTGTCTTTTTTATATGAATTTAAGTTTTATTTAAGCTTGAGATTATTTTTCATATTTCGTTCAATTCAATATTGATTTATGATTCATTTGCGTTAATTTTATGAGATTTCTCGTTCTAATGACTTTTTTTAATTTAAGCGTTATAGTTGTCTCCTTTTTTTGTAAAAGCTTAATAAATAAATTAAAATTTTATTTAATTATTTATGATTTCAAATATTATGAATTCTTTATAGTCAGTCAAGGATGATGTGACAAAATTGTTTATTTGTTTTTTTTTCTTAAAATAAAGTCAATAATGATTTTGAAGTTTCTAAATCGATTATGTTTGGAAATAATTCTGTAACTCTTGAACCCATAGAGTTATTTTAATTAGATTTCACAGAGTAAGAGATAATGTAGTTCTAAATTGATTTTGTGCAGTACAAGTTCCTATCTATTCAGTGGCGTACAAGGTGATCTTCCAAAGTTGGCAACCTCAAGTATGCAGTGTGTGTCTAAGTCGATTTTCTTTAAAAATAATTCTATAACTCTTGAACCTTGAATTTCACATGGTTGTGGAAGAAGTATTTTCGAGTTGATTTTAAAGAGTTCAGGCCCTTATATGGTCATTGCCGTAGTCGGTTATTCTCCAAAGTTGGAAACCTCAAGTATGCACGGAGTCTTTACCCGAAGTTGGTAATTTAAAAAAATGTAAATGAAAACCCCATTCAAACTTGGCTTCCTCACATCAAATTAAGCTATTTTTCACATATTTAGACATGAGCAGACAGGGACAAGATCTCGAAAATACTACTCCTCTAACCATGTGAAATTTCATTTAGATATCTCCAACGGTTCATAACTTATATAAATATTTTGAAATAAATCGATTGTATACACTGAACGTCTAAATCAAAATAATTTCCATAACTTGTTTTCTATCATGAAATTTGTAATTTGTATTAATTTAATTTGTTTTACCCAGATTTCACTGTATTGCCATTCCAATTGAGTCTTTATGTCAACATAAAATTTGGTTTTAGCAAATTAATTTTCTTATCTTTTCAAATTAAATTTATATTAAATTTTTTTAATTACTGATCATTAAAATTTCCATTTGTAATGGAACTGCCAATAACTGCAAATATTAGTCATACATATTTTCTCATAGATTTTATATTAATTTATTATAAAAACTATGAACACTGATCAGCCAAGAGGGTTAAACTAAAAGCTTCACTGTGAAATTTTATTTCCATAAATTTGGTTCTCAATGGAAACACCAAATTGAAACATTAAATAAGTATCTAGAAATTCAAAGCTGTGATCACTGAACACTGACTTTTTCGTAAAGCACCTTAAAACTCCGAATTTCTATTAATTTGATTCCTGATGGTAGAACTGACATGGATCAGTAAAGAATTAATACGAAATTCAAAAATAGCGATATTTTTTTATTTGCTGAAGTAAACATAACACATTCAATAAATAAAATATGTTCTCTTTTAATTGGAAAATATGTTCAGTATATTGCGATTCTAGTCTGAAGCAGGTGCTCTTTGTTTACCATTCATTTGCAAATATCAATAGTTTTAATAATCAATAACTCCATACTATCGGATTTTTTCCGATGTTTACTGGCGTCCATAGAGCTATTTAATTTTTTACTTTGGACTATGGGTGCTTCCGATACGTAGCCAGATTTATTAACTACGTGATTGTAGTTTTTAAGGCAATACGTCATCTCATCCTTAAGTCCTTCCGAATAATTTACTTAAGTAACAGTTTCTCGAAAAATATGGGTCAGCACTCAAACATTTCAGAAGAAAATTATCTTACACTTTTACATCGATTTGGAGTTGATTGACCTTCAACAGTCCAAAAGTATTGTTTGATTTTCGTTAACTAATTTTAACTACTTAAGATTTTACTGAGTTAATGAATCGGTTAAGCAACTGTTATCTTGAGATACGTTTTATAATCAAGTATTATTATAATTCTATACTAATTTGGTCACATTCGAGCTATTTATTTTGGAACCTGTTATTTCGTCGTCCTAAACTTTAAACCATCCAAATTTTTTTTACCACAAATGAAGTTTCTTATTATTTTTTGTTTTGAAGTTTGATGTCAAGATAATTCCGGTTACTCTAGATCATGACCAATACCTTCGTATCTTGAATCTTTGGCTAAAATTATGTTGCTTATGGTGTTCACCAGTAGTATTCTAATTAACGAGTGCATGTGGTAAATGCGTGAAACACTGGACAACGGTAAACGAATACCGCTATGCGACGCTTCAACACTAACTAATACGTAAAAGCGAGACGCAAAACTTTCGAAGGCAAGCAAACAAAGTTCAGTCTGACCGCCTTTGAGAGATAACGACAATGACGCAATAAGTGTTTACTCATAAAGAAGAAGTGTGTCGTATTGCTTACATGATGATATTTTGATGTAAAAATCACTCAAACTAAAAATAACTTCCTTCAGGATTGTCATTCTTATTGCATATGGAGCGATATTATGCAGTATTTTTTCAGGATTTCCGTAGGAACCTGCCATGTTGGCGTAATCACACGGAGCTCTTAACATTGGGTTTGTTTTACTCCAAAACCCAAGCATTATAAGTTTCGGGGTTTTCTAACCTCGCGCCACACTTTTGGTGTCTTCTGTTGCAATGTAAAGCTACATGGAGACCGTAACCACCGATTTTGGCTTAAACTACAGCCGCAACGAGACTCCACGAAAGGCTTTATCAGCAACCAGTCGAATATGACAATACTGAGAAAGTCTTGTCATATCTGAAGCCAAACTTAAATCTCTGAGGATACTTTGAAGGCTTTTATACCCAATTACGACATCAGTCTGTCTGGGTATTGCCTCTCTTACTTCAACAATTATACCACAATAAAGGTCTAAAAGATCTGTTACAGAAGAAACCTCATTTACAATAGTTTTCCCTACATACATATAGCGTTATTGCCTTTTCGTATGTAACAGAAGAAGGACAGACCAAAACTAGATATGAGACGCTTTAATTATGTTCGTCTCTGTAGAAATTTAATAATTTTTTATTGTCCTTGACCGATATCTGGAAGAAAACGCAAACTTTAAATTTTAAATTTGCGTCATTGAGACGAAGTGCAATGAACTAGAGGTATTAAGTGGTTACTAATGTTCGATTATTTGTTTTTTATTAAAAAAAATAACTTCCTTCCTCTTTCGAATCTGCTTCATATTTTTATTCCAAATGTCGCTTGTCGCTTTTATTGTAATTTATTATTTTCTTTTTATTTAATATTTCCTCAAAATAAAAAAGTAAAAAAATATTACCAAATCGTATGCACAATAAAACCGTTAGAGTGTCAAATAAAAATCTTTTCAATTCATCTAACTGTCAATCCATATGTCAGTACTTTCAACCACTTATGTATTCGTGTAAACAAAAACCTTAATTACAATTGAACATTTTTGATTAAGCGACGACATTGAAAATATTCAAAAAATCAATTAATTATTAATAATTATAACAAAATAATAAAATAATATAAAAAACAGTTTATTTTTTATTTATGTGTTGAAGAAACAATGATTAATATTAATATATATAAACATACACACACAAACACAAGCGAAACCAAAAGCCGGCGGCTTAAAATTTTAATAAAATTTCAGAAATGTATTTAAGCGCCAACCGGCATTACATTGTTACAACGGACGCTTGGACAGACGGACATTTAAATGCATACAAAGAAAAAGAAAAGTTTGAATCAAAATAAATAAATTTTATACATTATTGTTGTTGTTTTTATTGTTTTTTGGAATTAACATAAAATTTCAATAAACTTTTGATAAGATGAGATAAAACAAGAAAAATGCTATATTCGGCTATGCCGAATCTTTAATACCCTGCACCAAAAATATGAAATGTTTCCTATATACACAGACGGCAAACTTCGTTTTGTAAAAAAAATTTTGGGGCTGGACCTAAGCAAGCATTAGTGTATTATTATCATACGATTTAAATTTATTATTAAGAATTTAAATTTACTTTGTATGGGAGTACCTCTCTCTCTGGTCTTATCCGTCCCCGTCTGTCTGGTGAAACAATTCCTTGAGAAAGTAGTTGGGACAAAATTTGAGAACTCTCATTGTTATAGTTTTCTGGACATTTGATACTCAATATTTGCGTTGTATGAGGGATACCAGTCCCCCTTGTCCTACCGGAATTTTTTATAGCCTATTTTACTTTCGGGTATATTGGGATCATACTGTGAAAATTTCATCAAAATTGGCCCAGCCGTTTTAGTTTCGATACGTTACATGCATACATTATTATATACATGAGGTTGCCCTAGATATTGGACTGTATACCTTAATATACTGAACCGATTCTCAGAACTATAACAAATATCAAGGCCAACTTTCATTGAGTTCAGTCAGCAATTGTGGAGATTGGTGTGCCAACAGCTGGCATACAGACAGACATAGCTGAATCGACTCAGATTTTGAATTGATGCAAGAACATATATACATTATGGGTTCTGAGATGATTTCTTCTTAGCGTTACACATGGAATGACAAAGATAATATACCTTTTGTCCACATGTGGTAGTGGAGGGTATTAAAATATGTATTTTAATTGAAAATTTTCTGTTGCATACAAATGAAGCGTTAAAAATTGATTATAAATATTTTGATGAACTCACACTCAATAAATATCTCAAATAAAAGTGTCAGTTTTCCAATACGGGATTTGTAATATTATTTAAAATCAAAAAGACACTTGTCAAATATTTTTATGAATGATTTAAGTATCCAGTTTAAGAAGAAAAGGTTGTGATTACTTTATGATTGTCATGGTATTTGGTGAATTGAAATAAACTTATTATTAATTTCCCAAGCGTTTTTATACAGGTTTGTAACTCGTAATAGGCAACAGGTTTGCTTTTTGGAATCTTGAAGGTGATGAGTTGCTAGAGGTGTCAGTGGTTTAATTGGAATTATTGTTAATGATCAAGTCACTGTTGGTGACGTCTAATTGGCAGTGATCACTTGAGGGTTTGTTACGAATTCAATATATTTAATTAGTTTCCAAAATTCTTGGAAATAGTCTAGAGAATCAAAATAAAAAAGTACCTCCGAATAGATTCATAAACAGAATAATTCCATAAGTGAAAAGAATGGACTGAAATATATTTTTTTTATAAAAGTGAAAATATGGAATCATGCTAAACACGTACATAGCTTCTGAGATATTATAAAATCCCGACCTGAAGAGCATAGCTTATTTTCTTAACTATTGACTTACCTTATGCTCTGAGACTTAGTTCCAATTACAGTGTTCAATAGAGAACTTGAAATGTGATTTTCAAGTTTTCAGGCGTCTTGGCGATTTTATGCAAATGTGTTCAAGATTAACGTATCTGACTTTTCGGCCTAAGCCCTGAGTGGTTTTAACACCGGGTGTATACATACTCAAGGATAGCGTTCTGATTTTACACTTTCGGGTATAAAATTTTCTCTTGCTTATGTTTTTTGAGCTATGAAATATTCCGTCACACTATTGGTGTCTTTTGGGCAACGCAAAAGCATCACGGAGGCATAACCTCTTCCTAGAGACTTTGATATGACCAAAACGTACTACCCTAAGTCCTAACCAACAACCAGGCCAATATGACATGTAACTTCTACAGACTAAAGTCTCTGGTAAATCTTCGAAAGTTGTAATTTTGACCCCAGATCCATTGCCACTCTCTTACTTCAATGATTAGACTACAACAGATTCCGTGAGAGAAGGGGTCAGATATTTTTAATTTGCTTCTGCGCAAACAGATTGATATTCTATCATCTCGGCTCTAGACTAGACTCCACGGCTTATATTGATGTTGGGGTGGTTCCTTCGATGACATTTTTAAAGAGACTGTTTACTAAGCCTTTTACAGTTTTTCTTAATTGGTAAGATCTTCGCCTTTTCATGTGTTTAGCTAATTGTGATTCTTTATCCATATCGGAAGGACCTTATTTTATCTTTCAAATTAAACATGATTGCAGTGATGTTTCCACGACCGAAATTTGGCTTTCATTCCAGCAATAAGAAAAATATGGGTTAAGTTTAAATCAGTCAGCAAACAAACGGTCAGCTTACCCTTAGAGTTTTTTTTTAAATTTTGAATCCCTACATTTCATCTTAAGGCATCATAATGATGAGAATGAAAAAGATAGAGTCTTCTTTTTGAATAACCAAAAGAGAAGAGAATATGATATTGAATTTTGATATACATTTTTTTTGTAAACAAAAATATTCCAAAGCAATTTTTGTCAATTTGAAGTCATAATTTTTGTACAAAAGTTTTTCATTGTAAAATTATGAAAAATTCGATGAAAGATTATCAAGAAACCGCTTGTAAATTCTTGAAGGATCTACAAGATCAGGCTGATAATATAATAAAAAATGATGACGATAATTTAAAATTTTTCGCCCAACTCAAAAACAATTTGGCTCAACAACAAAACTTTTCGAACAAAATGCCGATCTCTACAAAGTCTCTAGAATTTGAACAGATTTTACAATCTCTATTGGAAAGTTGGGATAATTTAGAAAAGATCATTTAAAACAGCGCCATAAAATAAAGGATGAAATTGAGACAGTAAAATCTTTGAGTAATTTGAAGCTAAAAAAGATTTCAGAAAATCTCGAAATGATAATGGAGAAACGTGAATCTTTAAGGGATGGATGTCGTAAGAAATTTGAACATTGCGACAAAGAATTTGAGAGAAAGAAGGGTCATTTAAAGCTGTAATTTAAAAATTTCCTAAAACATTCTCGTAAGTTGAGATCTAAAAATATTTGAAATTTTTGATCGTGAATTTATTTCGGTATTTTATTTCAAGAATCTTACTCTGATTAGGTTTAATCTTTTCTGAACACATATTTAAGGAAATTGTTTTAAAATCCATGTCATTTCCTAGTTACTTATATTAAATCACCAATATTTAGTATTTTCCAAAAAATAAATAAAGTCGACTTAAAAAATAAATTCATGTTTAATATTAATCGTTAACAAATCACATTTAGTACAATTTATTTCAGGCCGTAACTTTATCCAAAGTTAAACTAAAACTAAAACTAAAACGTGACCATATTTTAAAAACAATAAAATTAATGTTGTAGTCACTCTTAGCAAATGTAATAAATTATATTTTTAAACCATATTTTTCCCCCGATCAGATGTTTTTTTTAAACAAAAGAGTTTAAAAGTTTTAAGTTTTACTTTAAGAAAAATCTCATAATTTAACTTTAATAAATATGAGGTAATATTTAAAAATATGATTAAAGAAAACGTCAATTTATGGTAGCGGCGGCACCTTTTTGCCACTTTTTGTTGAAAGTGCAATACCAGGTGTTAAACGTAGCAGAAGGGAAACTTAAAGTCAAATTTAGTTAAAAAGGTCAATTATGTAGAAAGGTTTCATAAAGAAAACAATATAGATAAATCTAATATTAAACTAAAGATTTATATAGCAGGTATAATACATCTATATAGTCATGTATACATGCAGTCTGCATGCACACTCTTAATTACTTGGAAATTTCTTATATTTCAATTATACCAAATGTGCAATATAATTATAATTTAGAATTTTAATAATTTTAAGTACAGTTTATAGTTTTTTGCTATAAAATTATAATATTTAAACTCACATATACACTCTTATATTCATGCTAGTTTCTTATACTGTGATATTTAATCAGTAGAAGAGACCAACAGTGTTATGCAAATTTATCACTCATTCGTAGTCTTATTCAAAAATGTCTGTGAAAAATATATGTTATTGATCCTTGCTTAAAATATTTCTCCCAAATCTGCATATACTCTTATATGTACCGTAAAGTCTTATAATCAAAATAAATTTCCATATTTTTTAACTTATGATATTCACAGTCTATTTCGAAACTAGTTAAGAGATAAAAGATATTGAATCAGTACACCAAAAGATTGTTTGTACTGGCTAATACCAAACCCATCCGTTCCGATATCTAAAATAAAATTCCACTGAACCGTTACAAACAGAAATAATTCAATATTATGAAAAAGTTGTTTAATGATTAAAAAGCTTTGATTCATGTTTGGTATAATCAAAATATTCTCCCTTCTGACTAATACTAAATCGATCCCATTCCAGATTATCACAATATTGGTTTATATAAGTTCCAACGAGAAAGACAATTTTTAACTCATATTCCTCATTCCGATTGATTTTTAAATTGGCAAAAATTTCTAAAATGAATAATATTAAACCGATATCGCATTAGATTCTTAGAATAAAGGCCGATGTGTGTTTCAAAAAGTGGAAACAATTCTATACTCTTATTTTAAATTGTTCCGATTTGCAATATATTATAAGAAAGCTATTCCTTCCTTCAAGTTTTGTTCGATATCTACAACAAAAGATTGTGCTATATGATCGTAAAATGCAGGATATTATCCCTTCTACTTGATATTAAACCAATGATGCACCAAATTATCAAAGAGGGAAAAGTTTTAAACTCAAAATACAGTCTTATATTTTGTGACTATATTTTGGAGTATATTATAGGAAAGCTATTCATCAATGCGAGTCATGTTGCAAATCGAGAATACAAGAACTTGTCTCTCTCGAAAAAATATACATAAAACTCTCTTCTGATAATCTACTACTTAAAATAATAATGTCAAAGGGAAAAGACAAAATCTTGATTTCAAAGTGTGCAGTTTGTAAAGGGTAATACCCAGATCGCTTATCAGATTATCATAAAGTTCGATATAAGTTCCAATGAGTAAGAAAACTCTTATACTCAAAATAAAAGTTCAACTAATTCTACAATGTTCTTAAAATGAGAGGAAGTTATTTCCTTCTCTTATAGCATTTGAAAGAAGACGTTAAAAGTACAAATTGTTTCTAAGCCGATAAAGTTCAACTTCTTCTACAAATGGATTTAATTTATGACAGTTAGTATGATCATTATATAATGATCAAATTCTTGGTATACGATCAATCGATAATACAAATTATCGGGTCAGTTTTAACAGTTATTAATGAATTATTAATTTCAAATTACACCGACTTCTGAACATATATTTCCTTTATCGCAAAACCAAAGTTTATCGGTTACATTACACCATTCTCAGAACTCAGTTTTCATAATAAGCCACTTCGAAATTGACCTCGTTTCAATGGTATTTTCCGTCCGTCTGGTTGACTGTCTGCCATTGTAACGTAGTGAAATCTTTACAGGTCTCAATTTTAGAGATATTTTGGCAAAATTTTGTACAGATGGTTATTTGGACCATAATTACCATAATCTACCATAACCCGATAAAGAGTAAAACTCACAAATATGATTTTAACATTTTTTGGAAAAAATATTTCTTAGTCCTTATCTACGTGCCAAATTGACCATAGTTCACATATGGACCCACTTCTAAAAATCACAAAAAGTGACAGCATTTTGTTAATATTTCATTTATATAAGAATACAATCAAAAATTATTATATCAAATTTAGAAAGAATCAGATCCTTAATATCCATAACTCTGACATAAATTCCGAAATTATCTCAAGCTATATAAATCTCTCATGAGATCGATTTAGTTTCAATCTTGCGCCATGGTGTGGGTTATTATGAAGTCGGTCCTATAAAACTCTTACTTGCTATTGGCCTCCAAAATGAATCGTACAACAAATTTCCTTATCTTATAGTTAATTTTTATTACTGGCGCCATCTTCTCTTCTAATAGTTTCAGATCTAAATATTGTGGAATTACTGAGCCTGAATATAAGACAATTTTGTTTAACATCGCATGTTTACAACGAGAGTGAAATTAAATAGACGCAACAAAATTATCTATGAATGAAGTTAGATTAGTTTAGGGCGAAATTAGTGTGGATACTTTTCTTATAACCCAATAAATGTATACACAACCAGTTAAACCTTTTCTAAAACCCACTTTCAGCAACAATAACAGTTTTAACGTTATTTTAAGTTTTATTAATTCATGTTTAATATTAAAACTAGAACATTTCGCCAACTGGCCTAAATGATACAATTATTAAACTTGTCTAATAGACATTACTACCAACAAAACCGTTATAAACTTCAATATTTTTTTCACACAAACACTCCAGCTCTCAGATTGATCTTCAGTTATCAACATGAGGAATGAAAAAAAGCACAAAAACAAAGTAGCAAGTGGGAAAATAGACGAAGCGAAAAAAGCATAAAGCAGAAAAAAACAGAAAAAAACATGACATGCATGTTATAATTAATGGCAACATTTAAATATGGAAATTAGTCGTCGTTTAGGTAATAAACATAAACATGCCACAACACAATAATATACTTCCCAAAGCCAACAACAACAAAAAAAAAAGTATATCAAATTTCTTGGAATCTCAAAAGAGCAACAACAACACAACAAAATCATATAAACCATATACAAATTCTCCATACAACTTGCAATAAACCTCAAGAGTATGAATGAAGTATTGTATGACAGTGACGTTTGAAACAATAGTTGCAACAAGTTTTTTTCTATACATGTTGCCACTTAAAACGTAGACATAATTATGATTGTTAACCCATTTGGAACTATCTTTAATTATTCTCTGGGAAAATAATTAATAGAGGTTCTTAGCCGTGATGCATTTCTGCAATATGAAAATATTGCAAATGATTATACTTTTTTGCAACGTTTTAATTATCCGAAACTTAAATATGGAATAAAAGAAAACATATAAAAGAAATATAGTGTTTTCGCAAATATCCATTTTCTGTCATTTAGCCAAGTGTAATAATGATGCAAAAGCAATAATGGTGCGTTTTTGCAATATAAAAGTAGTAAGTTTTATATCAACAGAAATTTTTATATTGTGAAAATTAAATTTAGATTCTTAAATCATTAGTCATATTTTACCTTTACCTTGGTGCATTTTCGCAATAACTATGTTTCCCCATATCATAAATAAAATTTCAACCCCATTTTTCTTTAATGTAAAAATTTCATTAAAAATATTCTAGTAGAAGTCAAATCCGCAAATTACTTGAAAAAGTCGTTTGGTGCGTTTTCGCAATACCTAAGTTTTAGTTGATTAGAACTTGAAATAAAAAGTAATTTTCCTAACGACTTTTAGATTTTCATAAAAAAAATAATTAATAATCTTTAATAGAAACTTTAAGTTTCAGATTATTTTGTGTAAAAAGAAAAATATTTTCTTATAACTCAATGCAAAGATTACATGAAATTATGATAAGTGCGTTTTTGCAATACCAAATTTCTTACAAAAATTTATATAACTTTTTTCTTGTGTGTTTAAACAAATGTTAAATTTACCATTCGTGCGTTTTTGCAATGTTCTATTTTAATCAATCTAAAGTTAAAATCGGAAGAAAACTTTCTAAATACATTAGTAAAATTTATGTATTTAGAAAGAATTATTTGAAAATGATAAGTGCGTTTTCGCAATACCAAATTTATCACAGAAATTTTAACATATTTTCTTAAAAATATTAAAATAACATTGGAAAATATCATTTGCTTAAAATTTACTTCAAAAATTCCATTAGTACGATTTTGAATTTTAAACTTAAAATCTGAAAACATTGGTGCGTTTTCGCAACAGCAAACTAAGGCTTAAATATGTAGTAAATTTCTTATATGACTTAATCATTTAAAATATTTTGTGCAGATATACAGCCAATATCCTAAATAATGGTGCATTTACGCAATATCCCTTTTCTAAGTAATTTAGAGACCAAATTAAAGGCAAATATTCCATAAAATATGAGTCATCATTGAAATTAATTTTTGCTCCCAAAATATACAACTAAAACGGAAAACTGCTACAATAAAAAAATTGATGCGTTTTTTTTGCAATATTTCGCATTAGATTTTATAAAATTTTCTTTGAAAACAATAATGGAGAAAATTACCTTAATCGTCTCAAGAGGGTTAAGTTTAGAAAAAAAACCCATGAGGAGGTGTAAGCTGCTGATGATGATGCTGACAATGATTATAACGAGTTAAACATAATTTAGTTATATTCTTGCAACTAATGCAGCAACAACAACAACATTAGCGAAAATAAAAATGATGCATGGTGCAATATAAGTGTGAAGTACTTATTATATAGACACTGATAACAAAATCTCTGTTGCAAATACATACATCTACCAACAACTGATGATGTTGCATCTCTACAAAAACCACTTAAAAAAACACTTTTTTGTCCATTTGTGGGTTGTATGTGTGTATGTGTATGTTTATCTTCCTTTGAATTTTGTTTTTGGAGAAAATTAAACTGTTAGTTGTTGCAACCACCAACGGCAATGATGACTTGTTAAAGATAAAAAAGTGAATGAGTCTGGGAGTTACTTTACAATAAACATTTTATTAGACTCTATTTAAGCATAAGAAACTTTTTTTCTCTCTTTCTTTTTTTATGAAAATGTATTGTTCAACATTTTGGGGCATTTGATTTTTCAATGATTTTTGAATTTTTGTTTAATAAATTTTGTTTGTGGCGCATTCAATAAATAAACAGTTAATTTCAATGAAAAAAATGATTGATTAAAACAAGGTCAAATGGCATTTTGGAGTTTAACATAAATGTATTTTATTTCAGAGATTTTGATTTGAATGATTGATGTTTAGAAGAAAACAAAAAATAGTGAAAATTCGGAAATTTGTTTTTAAATGCAATTAAGAAAAGTTTTCGAAATATTTAAAAGCTTATTTTTTATGGGCGTGAAATCATGCTCATTTTAATGCATCATTGGCTCCTCCCTTAACTTTGAAAGTAATATTGATTTTTTAAATGATCTAGTTTTATTTGAAAAAATATGCCATCGATTATGTTTAACAATAACCGGATTTATTTATTGAGAAAAATTTAAACAAGACAAGGGCAGTGTATACGTGAGATTTATGCCCTTCAATGTGATATTTGATTTCTATGGACCGACCATCACATAATTTGGTACATCGATTTAGAATATCATAAATTTATTCCTGTAAAATATCATTTTATTTCTTATTTAGGACTTTACCCGGGAAGATATTTATATGGGAGGTACCTGAAGTATTGGACCGCACATATTTAATTTCATGTCCTGGGCTCAAAATAATAACATGTACCACATTTCATCAATATATCTCAAAAAAAATACGATCTGTAGAATGTACACAACGTTTAGATGGATAACCATCCGGAAGGACAACTATTAGTTGACCCAGAAAGTGTATATTTTAAATATACTTAAAGGTGGGTGTAATGTGATTTTTTCTGTAGGCAACAAACATCAGCACAAACGCATAATAATACCCCAATCACCTGCGGTAGGGTATAAAAACCAGCAGAATATTTGTTTAGGTGTTATTTCAAATACTGCACTTATTTCATTAGGCTTCGTCCTAGGTCCATAATAATAGTACGCACTGTTTCTGAAGCAAATAAATTTTCAGAAATATCGACAACGCCAAGATAAAATTATAATTATGAAAATAGTTCTATACGAATCTGTTAGTAAAGTCACTTTGTTAACTCCATGAATTGAGATGTTAATTCATGAAGTTTAAGCCAATGCAGGCTTAAAGTAGGAATGGGACAAAAACAGTTGTTTACTGTAAAGTTAATTTGGATTAACAAATCCATTGAAACCATTTAATAGTCTTCGAAAAGTCAGTCGATTTAGCATCACTTACGCCTTTTTATTTCGGAAGATAATGGCTGTTGGTGCGTAATTTTTGAAAGTAGTTTTCAGCCAGAATAAACACACAAAGACAAAGGTTCACGAATACGAATATCTGGCATATGAGGAGTACCAACGATCAAATTTTTCTAACCATACAAAATATAAAACTTTATTTATTAGCTCAAATAGGGCTGAACGACTGGCATGGATTCGATGTTAATTTTCTCCACGATCTTCCGTTTGTGCATATAATTCTCTATACGTTAATTAATTACATTTGTACTTATTGCAAACCCGCATTAATTAATAATTGTCCATGTCACAATACTCTGAAGACCTGTGCATTCCACTGACCTCCTCCTACAGTTTCGATGCAACTCTCCTTCTTCACCTCGGTATTTGCCAAGTTTTGTTCTGTACGATGGATTGGTATGAATTTTTGAGGGGATTTTTTAAATGCCAGTACGCTTTAAAGGATATCGTGACTCCGAGGGTCGAAAACTTTCCCACTCTAAAGAAGCCAGGAATGATGGCAAGATCATGTCAACAATGATACATGCCAAACTTCTATAGTAGTTCAATGCTCATCAACTGTCAAAAAAGTTTGAATGACTCCGATTAACATGACATACAAGGAAGGATTGTTCCTACACAGGTCGACTAATAAAGGTTTAATTACATGGAAATTCAGTGATAGAGTTGCCGCTGACTGTCGATGAATAGACTGAAATATTTGCAAACCAATTCTTTAAGCTTGTTACAACTGGTTTCACGTTTCAAGGTTATGTTTTACAAACATAATTGTTTGACTCGCTAATTATTGTATCCTTTCGTTAAAATTGTTTCAAGTATTTGAAAGTATGCAGAATTTTATGAGATTGATTAGAACAAATAAAAATACAACTGAATATTTTTCAGTTCCATAATTAAAATTTTATTCATTATTACATTAAATGATAACAATTCCCATCAAAGATCAACATCTTCATAAAACTGTTTCAGTAGCTCATGATTTACCATACCAAATTGCCATTTCATGCGAGGATTTGAATTATCACACGCATTGCCACGCACAAACATTTTTCCATTTATCTCTACAGCTTCCAAACAATTAACACCCGCTTGACCATGAATCAACCATTGATGATCAGCATCATAAGCCCAAAATTGGTTACCGCCCAACTTATGACAAGTCCACATTAACACCTGAACATTTGGATTTATACTTTGAACATCTAAACATAAATCCTTGTCACGTAAACGTATTTCACGATTAGGACTTAAAAGCCAATATTGATTACTATGGGGATGTGTTTTATTCTGGGCACAGTGGAAGAGCCCTACTGGGCTATTACTGTCACCATTTAGGGAATCGATGCAATAGGTTGGATAAGCTAAATTCTGTATGGCTCCAGAGGCGTAATTATCAGCTTCTTTGGCAGGATAATTCTTAAGTAAATCGGGAGCAATTTCATCGAGAAACCACTGAAAGGATTTGCATTGTAGAGATTCGCGTAAAGCTTTTTGTTTGGACAAATCACCAGCATCTAAATTATCGTAGACGGAGGGATTGCGTTCATAGAAGTGATACTTGTAGTCATCCATCCATACCTCAGCAACACGCTTGTGGTTCTAAATGGGAAGGATTTGGAAAATTAGGTTTGTTTTTGATTTGAATAATATCAAAGAAACTTACTCTGCCCACAAAATTATAATCCCTTGGACTGGGTCTAGTTTCCATAGGTCCCCGAAAAACATGTCCCACTCTAGAGCAGGGCACATCAAATAATAAGCCTCCACACATCCATATTTTAAAACTCAATTCATATTGCTCGGCTCCCCAAATATCTAAACCCTCATCATAACCTCCCAATTGCCAGAAAAATTCGCGATTAATGGCAAATAAACCACCCATCATTACAGGATTTGGATAAGGTTCTGTAGGTTCTGCTGAAAACTCTGGCAATTGGGGCATTAATTTATATATCATATTCCAATCAAAGGCCCCTCTCAAAGCAGTCTTAACAGCCTCCGAATAGGCGAAAGTACTGTGACTTATAACATCCACTATAGGAGAGGTGGCTATTTTAGCATTAAGAGCAATTGGTTGTAGCAAAGGAGGTAACCAATTATAACCACATTCTATGTGGGAATCGAAAAATACCAAGACATCACTTGTGGCGGCTCGAGCACCAGCCAAACGAGCTCCAATTAATCCCGTACGTTCGTTTAAACGCACAATTTTTACTAAATTGGTGAAGTGTTTTTCGATATACTCCTCCAATTGCTCTTTTAAATACTCACGATCACTGCAATCATCTACAATAATAATTTCCTTTAATAAATCAGCTGGAGAACGTCGACGTATGCTGTAGAGCGTACGAATCAATACAGAGAAATATTCATTATAAAATGGTATCACTACACTGACAGTGGGTAATTGGGCCAAATATTGTTTTGATAAGCAACTGAAAGATAAGGAAAGAATTTTAAATTTCTCTTCATTAGCTTTGCTTTTCCATTTCCACTTACCTCTCATCTCTAACATCTGCCACCGAACGATTAACTGATATGTAATCTGATAGCAAAGCATTGAAACCATTCTCCATAGATAATTTCTTTTCCAATTCCTTTAAAGTGTCATTTTGTAAATAGGCGGCCTCTCCCTGTTCTCCCATTCCCTTACGTTGGAAATCTTCCATCATTAACTCAAAGTCCTCCCAGTCTCTAAAAGGCCCCTCCGTTTTAGGCAATACAAAATAAGTTTTATTAATTTTAATCTGCGATTTCTCTTCTCTCATGCGATTCAAATCTAAATGAGTCCAATTTTTAGGTACTGGAAATCTTTTAGGATGGGGTTGTGGTGGCTTGGGTGGCCGTTCTGTGGCCGCTTTGAAGGCATTATAAAATGGTTCTGTTTTGTTATCACCATTATCATCTAAATGTTCTTCCCCTGTAGGGCGAGGCTTTTTAACATCCATTATTAATGTTACGGTTATGGCAAGAAATAAAGCTCCTAATGCATAAAATACAGATTTATAGGATTGTTTTTTAGAGCCACGTTTTTTAACTTTCATTTTTGTCTTAATTCTATTACTGTTTTAAAGGCTTTTTTGATGTTCTTTGGGCGACGTGTACTTTTAGACTAAAAAATCTTTAATTATTTAAGTTAACAATTTTTTATTTTTAGTTTTATTTGTTGAATTGAATTGTAATTATTTTAAAAGCATTTTGCTGTAGTGTTATTTTTTTTTGTTTTTTGTTGTTGTATTTATTTATCTCAAAAATATTGATACTCAGTTCTCTAACAATAATAATGACGTTGTTGTTTGGGTAATAAAAAATTTAGATAAACAAATATGTTGACATCATTTAAAATATGTTGTGATGACTGATAGTAGACTTGGGATGTTAAAAGCGGAATCTCTTATACTATAATGCTAATACTACTTTTATAACTAAATGAGTGAATAAGTAACAAATAAGGTGAAGCGAGTAAGAGTTTTTTGACTCCGAAATATAATATCGATAATCTTACCAATTAGTAGCATACGATTTCCATAAACCTTGAGAGCAAATTCACTGGATTTTCGCATTTAATCTTTTTTCGATATTAATCATCAAATATAGCTTCATTTAACTCCTAAGCATTGGCGTATTTTTCTAATCGCTAGAATATATTGGACACTTCCAGATCTGATATATGTGCATGAATTTTTCGATTATGGATCTAAATAATGGATGGAACATTTCTATTATTTGCATAAAATATACGATCAATGTAGACCATTATAGAGGTATTGTGACTGCCTTTCACTACTGTATAAATTTGACTATAACATATATTGTATTGGCAGTTCCCTTTTTATCATTTCAATCTCTAGGACTTCTTGGTTTCTTTTCTCACATACCTTATATTCTTCCTTGTCAGGACACAAGTAATATAACTCCAATATTTTTTTCTCCTTCGAGGATGTATCAGGTCTCTCAGATTTTACATTACCTACGTTTACCTACATTTCTTTATTTTTCAGGCTCAATTTCTGTTAGGTGTCATACCATATACAAAGTAGGACTTCTTCTTTCTTAGCTTAGTAATTTCCTCTTTGCTTTGTTACCCAGAAACTCGTTAGACTCTGTGTTACCATGCACTGATTTAATTGTTGAACTGTATTCCTTACTCGTTTAATCTTCAGATCTCTAAATTGTAATTTTTTGAGGGCCTTTATGGGAGATGGTATAACCTTTATTTTTAACCTTCTGAGTCCATTATGTGGACTCAGAAGATTAATAGTCCTGTAGTAAAACTTTCTTATTTACTTTATTGGGGGTCTTTATGTATAGGAATGTTGATGATGATTGAGCATCAATATTCTTGAGAAAGCAGCACTCAGCTGACAATGGGTTTATTTCTTTAAAAATGTACTGAAGAGAGTCTTTTGATTTTCAGGCAGCCCTCTTTATGCAAACTCGCTGAACAGTAAACGTCTTAGCTGATGTATTGTGTGTGGACCGTTCGTCTGTATTAGATCGAGTTTAAATATTATATGGTGTGAGAATATATTTATCTTGAATTTCCCAATTTAATGACATATAATAAAACTCCAATGATCTGTCCTCGCTATACATCCATAAAAATACTTTAACTTATGTTGAATATTTAAATTTTACAAAAAAAAATGTGCTCAATATACTTTACATTTCCTCATTCTCTTTTTTTTTGTTTTCTTTACAGCTTTTAAGCTCGTTGGCAACTGATTTGGATATTATGCTAAATGACCTAAGGTCATCACCGAGTTCACGTCTAAGTTCAAATTCACACCATTTACATCCACGTTCTACAGCCGGTTATACACCATTTTCGATAAATATTGGCAATGGTAACAATAGCGACAGCACCAATTACAATGCAACAAATCAAAGTAACAACTATTTACAAAATGCTGCAATACACAATAGTGGTGTTGGTAGTAGTGGCAATGATGATGTTGGTGGCACAAGTAATTATCCAGGGAGCAATGAACAAAAAACATATAGAGATGAATTTGAGGAAAATGAATGCGCCAGCCAAAACAATGACTATGCGAATCGAACAACAAATCAAAGGCAACAACAGCAGGAGTCAATGCAACAGCAACAACAAAATAAAGATAATCAAGCATCAGCATCATTATTAGTGACAGTGAAACAAGAAAAACTTAATCAAACTTTAAGTGCAAATTGTAATCAACATCAACGGCAACAACAACAACATTTCAATCAAAATCAAAGTGTAACAACAACAGACAATGGCAACTATAACAAAAGCCAACAACGGAGATACAATAATAGTGATAGCAACAGTAACAACAACAATAATAGCAACAGTAATAATAATGGTGGCAACGCTAGTGGTAAGGGGAAAATTATAACAACAACCGGAAGCTATGCCAATAGCACGGATTTACTAACAACAACTACAACTACAGCATCGTCATCACCATCATTATCATCATCATCATCTTCGAAACCATTCCAGGGATTTTCAACAGATGTTACTCGCATTTCGAAACTGCCATTATATACGTATCAACATAAACAATTACAACAACCACAAACGTTGCACATTAAATTGCTGCAACAACAACAGGCCACAAAAGCAATAGCCTCACAAATCACTACCACAACGTCGGTGGTAGCGGCGGCAACGGCTACGTCTACATCGGATACACCACAGAATGTGGTCACTAAACGTGCAACACACAAGATGAATGACAGCAACAACAGCAACATCTATAATAACTATGGCAAAAATAATATTGCTAGTGGTAGCAAGAAAAAAATTAATTGTGGAAATGCCACTTCAAAAGTTTCATGCACTAGAACCACCTCAACAAATCCATTAACAACAATTTCAACATCATCATCATCTTCATCTTTAGATTTTAGAATAAAATCAATAACATCGTCATCGTTGTCGTCATCATCAGCATCTGCAGCTGTAGCTGGAACTGGTAAATCTTCACATCATATTTATAAAATCAATTCATCATCATCATCGACAATATCATCCAGCCGAAATGCCACAAATACAAGTTGGTTGCAATCAACTTCAGCCTTAATGTCATCAGCAGCTACATCATCTTCTATAGCATCATCATCAGCAGCATCAGCAACAACTGCTACATCAGCAAATTTTCACAGGTGAGTAACGCAACTACTCAACTCTTTTACTAGTTTTAATTATATACACGAGATTTTTCCGACATCCTTCTTTGGGGCGAGTGCACAATGGGGAATAGTTTAAACGAATGGAGGGATTAAAATAAAATTTTATTATTATTTTGTAGGAGTATCTTAAAACTTGATTCAGAGCAGAGGTATGATAACTTTAAATAGGTTACCTACAACATGAAAATATGTAAACATGTATCTCATTTCTGAGAAGGTTCAAAACTTTAGGTTCTTGTATTGGAGAAGTTTCAAACTCATGCTTCGGATTTTTGGGACATATGTAAATATTTTCACATCAAATAAGTCAAATTCAGAAGGATCTAGATGTAATTCTATAGAACAATTGTGAGTCTATAACTTCTGATCAGCTAATTGGATTTGCCTTAAATTTTATATAGACATAGGAGGATGAAGCAATTAAAATTCCGAAGGAGGGTCCCATAAGATGATCGAAACTCATGCTTCAGAATTTTAGGACATATGGTTTAGCTATCCACAAGTCTCAAACAAACAAGAACAGATTCGTTTAGAAAATATACCATACTATAATCTGAATTATAGTCTGGTAATTAGTAATCAGAATTATGGTCTGGGCTATCATTTGGAGTATAATATGGATTATAATCAGTCTGGACTATATTCTGGATTATTCTCTGTACTATAGTATGGTTTATTGGCCTGAAATATAATCCGTATTAAGTTCTGAACAATAACCTGAATTAGAGACAATAAATTAGCAATCAAGATCATGGTCTGGACTATAGTCGCGATAGTAATGTTGTTTAAAGTAGATATTTAGATTTAAAAACAGTTCATTTCCCATAATTTTTCCCAAAAAATTCTTCTATTCTGCCCCACAGTGCATTCATTTATTGCATTTTAATTTATAATTTGTAAAACATGCGCCTTCGTATCAGTTGAAACTTAGTGATTCTTGATTGCTACAAATAGTCTCCCGATTGATTTTTATATACTTGTGCATCAAGTAATTGGGTTAATTTCATGCGCATCATTTCATGCCACTTTTATCAATAATTATATGATATTTTCTAGATCTCAACTCTCATTTGAAATTGCTTACGCTAAAAAAGACTTTAGAAAATTGTCATTAAAATGCCATCGCAAACATATAATAATTTGTAAAATATCGATAGTGGTTTTTTCATCGATTTCATAAACCTGAGTGCTTTTATTTGCTCCCAGTGAGAAACACTTAAGGTGAAATTAAAATCGAAAAAAGTTTAATGTATTGAAACAGAATTTTAACGATGATCACAGTTAAATGTTACATCGAGTTTTTTCTTCGAAATTAAATTGATGTCATTTTATGTGAATTATAAATCGTGATAAATTTTAAAAGAAAATCATTCAATTTGACAATTTGTGTAAAAAGAAAAATAAGAGAAGATTTTATAAAATTTAATATTCAGTTAGGTGAACAAATGGATCGTGGTATATAGCTTCGACTATAAATTGAATTGATATTTGAACTGTAATCTTAAGTGTTAACTGAGCTGAAGTGTTTCGATACCTTGGAAAGCAATTTTTTTGTAATATGAATTATAATATGAAGTGAAATCTGGACTACAGTATGAGATATAATCTGAACTGAAATCTGGACTATAATCTGAGCAGTAATCTGAACTAAATGTTGAGTTTAGTCAGGCCTATAGTCAGGACAAATAGTTCAATTTTAGTCTTTCTATAGTCGGGAACATATTCTGGGAAATCTCGATTAGAGTCTGAAATATAATGTCGATAGTCAGGACCACAATTAACATTATAGTGTGGACAATAATCTTGATTAAAGTCAGGACTATAATCTCAATTATAGTATGAAAATGATCTCGATTATAACTGGGTGTGTAATATCGATTATACTCTGGACTCGATTATAGTTTGGACTTTTACCTCGATAATAGTCTGGATTATAACTGGACTTTAAACAGGAATATATTAAACTGTAAAAATAGTCTATAGTGGAGTATAAACTGAGTTATAGTCTAGAATATTAACTGAATTGTAGTCTGGACTATAAACTGTATTATAGTCGGAACTATAAACTGTATTATAGTCAGAACTATAAACTGTATTATAGTCAGGACTATAAACTGGATTATAGTCAGAACTATAACCTGTATTATAGTCAGGACTATAAACTGGGTTATAGTCAGAACTATAAACTGGATTATGTCAGGACTATAAACTGGATTATAGTCAGGACTATAAACTGTATTATAGTCAGGACTATAAACTGTATTATAGTCAGGACTATAAAAGGGAGTATAGTCAGGACTATAAACTGTATTATAGTCAGGACTATAAACTGGATTATAGATAGCCTGGATTGTAAATTGGATAAAGTCTGGACTATAACATACATTTTTATCTGGAACATGATCTGTATTTTATTCGGGACTATTATGTGGTTGTATAATCTGGATTATAGTCAGAGATATAATCTGAATTAGTCTGGTATATCAGATTGGTAATTACCATTGTTGGATCTATAATTTAGACTATAGTCTGGCCTATAATTTAGATTATATTTTAAATTATAGTAATAATTTTTTTAATTATTAATAATTTTAATAATTTTTTATAATTTGCATTATTACCTGGATTATAATTTAAGTTTTAGTTAATCTAGACTTTAATTAGCATTATAGTCTGCACTATAATTTCAATTATAGTCTGGACCATTTTTTAAATTATATTCCAGACTAAACAGATATTAACTATATTTTGTTTTGTAGTCTGAACTAAAATTTGTATAACAGTCTGTATTGTAATTTAGAGTGTAAATTGGATTATAATCTGTACAAAAATCTGCTCTGGTCTAAAAATTAGTTCATGGTCTGGAATATACTCTCGACTACAGTCTGGAATAAATTCTTAGTTTACTAAGTAAATTCTCTAAATTTTATATATTTTCCTAATTTTCCCTACAAATTCCTTAAAACATTCTTTATGAAATACATTTTTAGGGATAAATTTCTTAATTTAAGTTTCGTGTTTAACCACACTTCTTTACTTTCCGCACCCCCCAACTCTTTCAAACAAATCCAATATAAAGAAAGTGTTTTATTACTTGTAGTTTTTAATGAATTTTTTATGAAGAATTTTTCTTCATCCGATGAAAAAACTAAAAATAAAAGAAAAGAAAAACTACAGACATGTTTCTTCTTCTTTTTTTTTTAATCGCACAACAAATAAACTCACATATCTTATCCACAGATAAAGATACAAAATTATGTTTAAAAGTCCTGCTGTTTAGAAGGTGAGTTGAAAACATGAAAACATTTTTCCAATTGAACATGTTTTTTCGAACACAAAAAAAAAACAACCAAAAAAGCTAGAGGTTCAGGGGTAAATTAGAGGAGTAAGAAAAGCAAAAGGAAGAGGAGGAAGAGTTATAAAATGATGATGTTGCTGTGGTTAGTGGGGTCAGCATCAATTACTTGTTGGTCATGTATATATATATGTATATCTATGTATCATATGTATCTTTATGACCGTTTCAATGCGAACTTCATAGAAGAAAGAAAATTCTGTTAATACAAGGTAAAAGTCTCGCCAAAAAACAAGGATATATGAACATTAAACATGTGTTTGTATTAGAATAACACAGACATAACAACTACTCATACAAACACACACATACACCTAAACTCTAGTCATAAATAGACAGTAAAAATCCTGAGAAAAAAAAGAAAACTCTAAAATGAATTGTTCAGTTGAAAACGTGGTTTATTGATTGAATTCTGTGGTCAAACGTTGGGGGAAAGAAATAAATCCGGTTCTCCAAAAAAGGACAATTTTATTTGAAAGTTTATTTAAAAAGTTCATGTTGTGTAAATATTGATTCACAATATCGAAAAGGTTGTGAGTCACAGTTCGTCAGACATTAATTACAAAAATACAACTGAATTTTATTGTGTTCTCGATAAAAAATATATACGTTTTCTATAATAACAATATAATAAACACTATTTTGGAAGGAGATAATGAAAATATTCTTTTTAATTCTGTATTATTTATTTTTAGATAATATTGACAATAAGAATGATTGTTTTCGGGCGAAATTAATATTTGAGGTTACTTCTATTTTATAACTTTTCCAAATGAAAGATTTCCAATAAGATATAAAATGGGGATAGAGATATTTAAAAAGTAAACAATAAAATGAAAAAAGTTTTGCTGCTCTGAATTTTACATGCCATAAAAGCTATAATATAAATAATATTTTGGTCTGAAGTATAATATTAATTATAGTTTGATAATTAGTAAAAGTGGTTTAGATTAAAATCTGGGCTTTAATCTTGATTGTAGTCAGCATTAAAGTATGGATTATAGTCTGGAATATATTCAAGATTATAGTCTGATCTTCATTCTCGTTGTTAGTAAACTGTATCATGGTTTGGAAAATAATCTGATTAATAATCTGTATTAGAGTTTAAACTATAATCTGGATTATATTTTGAAATATAATCTATATTATTCAGATTATATTTCACAATATAATCCACATAGAATGTAATAAAAATTAGTAATTTGGATCATAAACTGATATCAGGATTAAAGTCTCGACTATAATAGTTAGTGTAATCTGAGTTATTGTCTGTAGTATAAACTGGATTATAGTTTGTACTTTAATCTAGATTATAGTTTGGAAAAAAATTTGGATTTAAGGCTGAACTATAATCTAGATTATAGTCCAGACTATAATTTGGATTTTAGTCTGTGCTGTAATCTGGATTATAGTCTGGACTTAATCCGGATTATAGTGTGAACTTTAATCTGGAATACAGTATGGATACATCCAGGGCTATAATCCGGATTATGATCTAAATAACCTGGAGTATAATATAGATTATTATCCACTATATATTCCGGATAATAGTACTTAATCTTCATTAAAGTCTGAAACATATAGAGTGGCCAATAATCTAAATAATCTGTATAGTCTGTATAATAATCATTCATATAATCTGAATTATAGAGTGAACTTTAATGTGGAATATAATCTGGAATACACACTGAAATTTAAATCGGATTATAGAGTGAACTATAATCTAGATAATCCGAAGTATAATCTGAATTAAAGTCTGAAGCATAAACCGGATTATAGACTGAAATAAATTCTGAATTATAGTCTGGTAATTACTAATATGGATCATTGTTTGCGCTATAAATTGAATTATAGGCTAAACTATAACTTTATTATAGTCCTGTTTATAGTTTGAATTGCAGTCCGAACGAATAATCTGAATTATAATCTGAAAACTAGTTATCTGGCCTAAAGTCCTGTTTATAATCATGACTATAGTCTGAACTATAATACGAATTAACATTTTCACGTTTTTCTGCTCTTAATTTTATACGTCTTCAGATGATTCCGATTTAGTTCTATTTTATAAGTGTTTACCTTTTGGAGTTTTTTAAACTAAATGATGAGAACTATTTTAGTCCAGTTCCAGGTCTCCTTTATTGACATTTGCTCCTTTAGTGACTTCCCTTGATCATTTCTTGAAATCTTATAGAATTTAAAACAATTATTACAAAGAATATTTGAGATTAAACATATTACCCCTAAGGAATATAATAACTTTATCTACAATAATGAGAAGCTTAAGTAGAAAATCCTTTTTATTAAAACACATAAAAATAATGATATTCTCATATCCATCGAGTAATTTTGTAAAATTATGTTGAACAAATAAATTAATTACATAGATTTGTTTAAATGAGTTTTTCCTGTCATTTTTGGACTGAGACTGTTGAAGATGATGTTTTAATAAAAATAATAATGACAATAATGTCGTCGACAACCACAAGCCAAACATAACACCTGTAGAAATCTTAATTAATCCTGGGGTAAACACAACTTTTTTGTTAATAATGAAACAACTGGAAACAACAACAACTTCTCCTGTAATTTTGGTTTTATTTTGGAAAGAAAGTTAAATAATAAACAAAACATAAACATATAAAAAAGACAAGAGTAAGGATTACAACTAATGATGGTAATATTGTAAAAAAGGATAAAAGGTAAAAAAGTAAGAGTATTAGGGGGGGAATAGGTAAAACAGAATTTGAGTTACAGTTCATGGTTGAGCTAACAAAGATTTAAGAAGTCATGATCAGAACTATATGCTGAACTATAATCTGAAATATATTTTATATTAAATTGTTATCTAGATTATGAACCTAATCTATGAAGACTTAAATCTAAGTTATAATCTACATTGTAATCAATCTAGTTTAGGATCTGGGCTATATTCTATATTATAACGTAGGTTATAATCCGGACGATATTCTAAATTATAGTGTAAGTTGAAATCTTGGATGTGTTCTATATTATAATTGAAATCATATTCTGGACAATAGTTTGCATTATAATTAGGTTTATAATCCTAATTTAATTCTATACCATGCTACTGATTATAGCCTATATCAATGATTGGACTATATAGTATGTAATATGAACTATTATCTGTGGAAAATAGTTTAAATTATTTTCAGAACTATAATCTAAACTAAATTATATATAAAATATAAATCTCGATTTTAACCTGGACTATAATTAAGGCTGTTGTATATACCAAAATCTGGGCTTTATTTTGGATTATATACTGATTATATTATATACCGTAATCATGACTATTGTCTTGACTTAAACCTTGATTATAGTCTCAACTGTGAACTCAGATTACAGTCCATAATCTTGAATATAATCTGCACTAAAATATTTGTTAATGCCTTCTCTACGAACTAAGTTATATCCCAAGACTTTTATCTTAGTTTAGATTTAATTCGTCTTGTATTAATAATGATAGTACAGTCCATTATCTTGAATATAGTGTGTACTTAGTATAAGCTTGATTATAGACTAGACTGTAGTGTGGTCTATTGTCTGGAGTATAAAGTAGACTATAATCTGGACAATATATTGAACTATAACCTAGATAATAGTCTGGACTATATTTGTCTGGATATATAATTTTGTTTTTTTTATGGACTTTAATATTGATTATAGACTGGACTACTTTATCCTCTAATATCTTGATAATTCTATAGATTATAATCTCTTTATAATCTAGACATGGTATAGACTATAAGTTATAATTTGCACTATAATGTGTATTATTGCCTCCATAATTGTATAAGCTGTAATATGGACTTTATTCTTTACTATAATCAAAACTATAGTTTGGACTACAATCTAAACTTAAACCGTTAATTTTTGTACCCTTTGTAGTGTATTTATTACATCCTTAAACATATACACACAACCACATATACAAGCATTTTGAAGCTAAATAAAAAAATTAAGCAACTTGAGATAAACTAATTTATAAAATGATCCAGTCATATCATATACACACACACATTACAAACTTGCAAATAACATCCTTTAGATTTGAACCTCCCTAAAATGAAAACATATACTTTAATCCCCCTTTCAAAACCCTTTTTAACCCCAAACACCAGAAATAAAAGAGAAACAAGAGAAGTTAGTAATTTTTTTAATACGACCTTCAGAACAATATAAATATTAATTTTGTAATGGTGTTTGTTTAGAGTATATGAAGTAGTAGTAATAAATAAACACCACCACTATAACATTAAGATGCGTGTGAAAGGACTGGGATGATAAAAGTTAGTGTGAAGGGTTTTATAGTAAAGGAATTTTGTTAGGACTTGAGTTTCTGATATGAAATATTTTATATTTTTTATGAGTTCATGTTAATGTATATATTTGTATAAAGGGTTTCACAAGCCTTGATTGAAAGGTACCCGATTTTTGTCTTCAAATATTTTATAGAATTGCGTTAGTTTCAAAATTAAAAAAACTGTTATACAAAAAAATATATAAATGATATTTTCTTTGCGTTAGAGATACCTTTCTCTCTGACCTTTCTCCAAAAATTTTGGAAGGACTTTTAGCATATTTTTCAAGAAAATTTCTAGAAAAACGGGCTTGGGGTTTGATGTTTTATTAATACAAACTAAAGTTACAATTTAGAAATCAACGATATGGGTCATAATTATGATTTGAGGAAAATCCTTTTCTGTCCTAATTTAACCTATCTCATTCCTGAAATTTTTTTTCGGAAGTTGATGTTTGTATATCATATAACCCGCTATATTTTACAAAAGATAATGGTGAAAGGCTTTTGAAAAAAAGTTGAAAGTTTTTTTTTTTTTGAAAATTTGTTACTGGCGCCATTTGTTAATGTCACGCAATACATTGTTGTTGTTGTCTTTACAGTTATATTTTTTAGAACTTTTAACACTCAACACTTCAACTGTTCATATATAATCGTCCAACCATTTCATGTTGGATATTATGGAAAAACCAAAAAGTAGTGTGAAGTTTGTCTGTCTGTCCATCTGTCCATTCATCGGATAATAAAATATAGGCTGACAGTATTTCATTAGATATGGTTTTCATACAAACAATTGCTGAAATACACAACAAACATATGAAACATTTGGTAGCAAATCTAACTTTTTTCTATCCATCCATTCATCCATCTGTCTGTCGGTCTGTCTTGTTTTTAACATTTGTCACGTTTGTCACTTTTTCCTACTACCAATTTTTTTTGGGGTAAAATTTATGAGTATCACAAACTAAAATTTAATGCGTCAACTTGACGCTACCAAAAAAGCTACAAACACGAAACTAAAAAAACTGAACAAAGTTTTGTCTGTTTGTTTGTTTATTTTTGTATATAATTTTGGCATAAAATAATCTTATAATTTACATGTTGATTTTTTTCTATATAAAAATTATAATTTTGTTTTACTTATAACACCATCACCATCATCATCATTATGACTGCCACTTAAGTGTGGGCTTTTTAATTTTGTCTAGTTTGTCTTGGATCAAATGACATGATTATATCTATCAACATATGGCATTAGAAGTTAAAATTTCTTCCATGTTTAACAAACCAGCCAAAATGTGATTGACTTTAATATTTAGATAATGGGATGAGAGTTTTTTTAAATGTAAGAAAATTTTGTTTAAGCAACAGGAAACGGATATAGTGGTGTAACGTAAAAAGAAAAATATTAAGTGATTAGATTAATTAAAAGTTTCCTGTTAATTTTTGAAAAGCGACAATATTAAATGATTACAAATACTTTTTATTTAGACAAATTTATTCAATCAAAATATGGACAATTTAATGAGTGATATATGTTCGCAGTTTCTCTAAATATTCAACTCGCTCTAAGTGCATGTAGGCGTTTTACCATGAAAATTTCTAATGATCGAATCCCTTAATATTAAACATGCGACCAGATCAATAGCAGGTGTTTAAGTAACATTGAAGTTGACTAACCACAGAATGTGTCACCAGATAGCAAGATATTCGGTGGTTGGTTTGGATTCGTGGTCACAGTAATTGTGCAGGGAATGACCATATACAGCCGGACAAGGTGCTACATTTGGTAATGGGTGCACTAATATGCCTTAGAAGAAGCTAAGAGGATAAATTAAACAGAAAAACTAAGTTAACGTGTCAAACATCTCGCACTTTTCGAAGGACCAAGCAGTTATTTGATTGCAATAGAAAGTAGATTAAGCTTCTGGTGTCGATTACAACTGGACGCTGCGCATTGGGAGCCTATGCGAGAATTATGAGTATTGCCAATAATGACTTCTGTAGTAGTGGCCATGACTTTACTTTTAAACAAGGTGAATTTTGTAACGCTACATTCAGATACTGACTTGTTTGGTGAGATCATGTTAACCGCTAAATAATCGAATGAACTGATTGTACCCAAGTGAGTAGTTTGAGAACGAAACTTACTTATCCAACCTCTTCAATCTACTGCGATTGAATTTTTGAATTTAACTACTCTATGAAGTTTATATTTCGATCGCTTATGCTGAACGAGTAAAAAATTTCTTAAACTCAACCAAATCAAACAATGTTTCATGTTCATAATTACTAAGATCTCGGATACTTTGAAATCAACTTCAATGCCAGTATTATTAAAAAGTTATGTTGAAGATTTAGACGATTTTGAAGCCATAACCTGATAATGCGTTAAATTCAGATTTTTATTATTTGACATTTGGAATTAAGCCGTCAATAAAGAAGGATCAGAATTGGACCAAAGAAATTTATCAATGTCGAGGTACTTTCAAACACCCAAAATTATTGATGACCAGCATGCAATATTCGACGTATAAATTACAGTGATTTTTTAAGATATATATTACCTATGGAACGGATCTAGTACCGTTGACTAGTTATAGCGATACATTGAGATTTTACTATATGTATGGTTTTGTCAGTAAGGGATGAGTCTAATGATAGTTCTTATGTATATAAAGTACCATAATTTATGTTTATGAAATGAAATCCTGGACCTTCTTGGAAACCTTTCCATAGAGATAGTGATCAACAAAAATCATCAATTCAAAATTAAAGTCCATTTTGCTATGTCCTTCGGAAAGAAGCTAATAATACGGAGAACTTAAACTTCCCATCCACTGTGTTTTAATAATTTTTTACTTTTTTCGCATTTATTCACGTACAAACGAATCATAAATATCTCATATCTCAATTTCTAATGTAGGAAATATCACCACAAATCTTGAAGTGGTAGCCCACTTAAAATTTTTAATATCGCATAACTTTGAATTGTGTAGATATGAGCAAAATATTATAGACTACATCATTTTGAAATAGGCAAGTTCCTCCAATAATTTCTGAATTGAAAGTGGTGAAGGGTATTGAATATTCGGCTTAGACGAATACAGCATTCTGAATGTCAGCTGCATTTCGAGACATTTAATATCAATTCCATTACCTTTGAATGACAAACAATAAAATTGCAAGAAATTTGCCTATTTTTTGTTTTGAACTATTAACCCAATAATCCATTTGTCCAATCAAGCTTAACCATTTAATCGATACCTTGTAAATTGGTTTTAGAGTTTCAAATTTGTTTGTGCAGAAATAGAAAACCTTAAAACTAAAACCTAAAAATGCGATAAATATTAAAAATATAAAAAAACGTTATAAAAGCAACGAAGGCGCAAAAAACTAATCCAAGTGCACTTTATTAAAAACGATCGTATTACAAAAATGATGATAATTTCCAAATGCAATGAACCAAGTTAAACATACAGTGCAAAGCATACGTTTAGGTACGATAATGCCAATAAATGCAAAAGTGTAGGTACCATCTAAAAATAAAAAAATGCAAAGTGAAAATCTCTTAAAATATCTCTATAATAAATCTTTAAGGGTTAAATTCTTTATTCAAAAGATTTGTTGGAAATAATTCTTAAGCATAAGAATATCAGATTCATATCAGGACTAAGTGGAAGAGTATTAAGCATTGTATGCAAGTCACATTTGCACATCAGCGGCAGTATGTTTAAGATCATTGAACTGTAATAATCATTAAGAATTCCCATTTTGCCGAATATTTGGTTGAGGTTATTCTTAAGAACATTAAGATGTCTTGTTCATTATTTTTTAATAAATTACAAATTGTCCAGACCTTGTGCCGACATCCATCCCGTTACCATTGTACTACCACCTCCATGTTTTACTGGTGTTGGATTAAGTGCTTAATTTCATTCATTTGTTATCGTAGGTATTCTTGCGTGCGGTTTCCATTCCAATATATCTGTAGCAATCATTAAAGCACTTTTATAAGATCACATTTAATTATTTATTCTATTTATCTTTCTTCTCTAATAGTTAATTGTTTAGAACGTCCAGATATCGGTTTATTGACAATTCTGCTTTCTTTTCTGAAACTATTAATTGCTTTTCATATTGATGATTTACATCGGTTCACATTTGAGCGATTTCAGATTTTAATTTACCGTTATCTATTTGTATACAAAATTAAAAGTTACCAATGCTTTTTCGTAAAATATTTTAGGTGGTACCTACACTTTTGCAGTGTAAAAATATACTCTTATCTGAAAGTTTTCCTTATTTATATATTTTTTTAATTTTTTCGCTCAAATTAAGGCACCTAGAATTTTGCTTTACATTGTATATAAATTTCCCGACACACAATATAAAATAATGTACTTGATGTAAGTGTACACATATGCATACACACAATTTCAATTCATTTACTTGACATGAACACAAGTGAGTGTTAATAAATCGTATTTAATTGATTGATAAAAATCGAGGAAATATCACTATAATGCATTCATATACATTGTGTGGTTTTTCTTGTAAGCTGCAAGAAAAAAAGACTTTAAAGTTCCATGGAAAAAATGGGGCGCATGTGTAGCATTTGTAATTCCATGTAAGTATCAACATATTTCCAGTCACTCATTCATAACCATTTTTTGTTCGCTTTAATAATTCCCAGGATTGTAGGGGATTTATTAAATAATAATGATCACCATTTAGTACACAAAACCAAGTATCAGAGGGGAATGCTCTACATAAGATGGATGATGTTGTTGTGAGTACAAGTAGTCACTTGTAGGCAAAAAAAAGTGACCATAACATATAATTGGCATGCAAAATACAAACACTAAATGCCAGTTTAATATACCAAAAACTACTCTACTTTTTCTCCTTATAGCGCTACCTCTTTAATTTGATAATAAATTTCCCAGTTGGACTTTGTTTTGTAAAAGTATTGAGTTTTTTTTTAAATCATATTTCTTTTTCTTGTTGCTCCTATGACTTGGCTGTCGAAGTGTCTAAATTAATATTAAGTTTTTTTTTATTTTGTGTTGGTCTGTATTTTTTCCTGTAACAAGCCCATTAAATAATCGGTTGCTGATTTCGTTTTTGAGTTTTGTGTGTGGGTTTCAATTTTGTGAAGTTAAATTAAAATATAATTTATTTTAATTATTTTGTAAATTAATATTTATAAATGACTGTAATGGTGATGTAAATAATTACAATTTATTTTTATTCAATTTAATTTTGAAACGGATATATTATCTAGTGCTTTTTTTAAGCTTATTGAGCATAAATTTGCATTTGCTGAAAATATTATTGGAATGAGATGTAATAAGAAATACCCTACTTCCCTAGTTTTCCAGTTGTTGCTATAAGGAAGACAAAATCTAAATGTTGTTGTTTATTGTTTAGCTTGGTTTGAGTCATCTTTTGAAACTAAAGTTATCATGCCTATAACTACGCCCTCTATGTGCAATGAAGTGGTGAGAATCTTTGCTAAATTTTATTTCTCTCTATTGTTCGTTTCTGTTGTTTCTTTTTGACGTTTTTCCATTTTTACCTAAAGTCGATTGTCCAAGGGTCTACTCGATTTGTTATAGTTTTGTAGGAGAGCAATAGACAAAGCAATATTTAATTAAACAAATCTGGTTGATATCTCTTCTTTAAATAGGAGTTCGAACGGGGAATGATTTAAGTACGAGAATTTTAATAACCTGAGGCTCTTATACGATATTTTTAAATCATATAATTTGGTACTCGTTTAAATTATTATTTAATCTCACTTATACATATGAAATATTTAAGCCGTTTGATAGTCATTGAACTGAACCTCGTAAATTTGTGTAATGTTTTCATGTGACGTAATGTTAAATGTCTGGAATATTATGAAATACTTAAATGGCTAAAATATTATTAAAACACTAAAAAATTTAGTTAAATTGGTTTATTTTTTTCAAATGGGTCTATATGGGAGATATGTCCACCTGTGGACCAAGCTTCTTGAAATTCATAAAGATTTGGATTAATCGGAAATAAATATGCTTTAAATTAAGATCAAATATTTTCATGTCCGTAAGTTTTATGAGTTTAAAATACCATTCCGGTAGGATGTTTTTAGGGGAGCTTCCTGAAATATTTAACCGATCATAACCAACTTCAACTGGGTTCTGTAGAGTGATCACAATGTTTCTTAGACAGGCATCGTTAAATCGACTGAGATAATAATTCTGATTCAACAATGAACTGAGTTTGTCTGTCCACTACAAACATCCGCACATACTTAAAGTACCATAGGTCGTTGAGGTACTGGGTATAATTCTTAAAAACATTCAAATACCAAATAAGTTAGTTTGTTAAACAGATATAAATCGGTATTGGTCCAACTCATATTTGAATTATTGGTGAAAATTGTTATTTATTTGATAAAAATTTGAATTTTCGGCGAAAACATGAAATTTTGGCGAAAATTTGAATTTTTGGTGAAAATTATATTTTTTGGTAAAAATTTGATTTTTTGATACAAAATTACACATTATTTGAAGAAAATTATATTTTTTTATAAATTATAACTTTTGGTGAAAATTATAATTTTTATGAAAATTATAACATTTGGTGAAAATTATAATTTTTTGTAAAATTATGATTTTTGATGAAAATTATAATTTTTATGAAAATTATGACTTTTGGTGAAAATTATAATTTTATGAAATTATGATTTGTGAAATTATAATTTATATGAAATTTAATTTTAAAAATTATGTAAAATATAAATTTTAATTTTTTATAAAAATTATTATTTGAAATTAAGAATTTTCGGAGAAAATTTTATTTGGGGAGAACGTTCGTGGAATTTGACGAACACATCAGAGAATATCGTGAGGAAAACCGAAAATGATTAGTTCCAAATTTCAACGAAATATTTTAATACTCTGAGTGTTATCATTGGGAAACTCTATTCCGGCAGGGTCCACGTATTAGACTTAAAATCAAATGTGAACTGAACTTTATGAAAACGATCAAGTGTGTAAATGGAAACAAGAATTTTATCGAATCGTATTAGCATAAAACTCTATTCCGGCAAAGGGTACTTTATAAATTGCGACCTATTTAATACCCCAATTTTAAGGGGTTGAATTTGCAATTTTAATTTTAATGATCCGAAATAATTTTGAAATCGATTAAAATATCTATTTTGAGTTTGTTCAATTATCAATATTTTTCACTGCAACGATTTTGGCGACTTTCAATCAAAAACAGCCTGAGCAAATTTTGTTTAAATCGATCTATTAATGTGAACGTGAAAATGTTTCCAAAAGACGATTATGACTGGATCGGTTCAGATTAAGATTTAGTCGAAGAAAATTGAGTTTTCAAATACAATATACACTCGGTCTTATTTCTTATTTATACTTTTGATCTGACTTTGGAAATTTATTAATAAAACCTTAGCAGTTCTTTTCTAATAATAAGCTTTTGTAACAAAGTTACATTCATTTCATTATAAAGTAGTCGTATTTTGAGATTTTTGTAATTTTTAAGGAGCCGAATGAAATTATCCTAAAACTGATATTGAGATAATTGAAATTACGTTTTATAATTCTTTGGATCATTAGTCACCAAGTTTCCATTGTATAATTTCAGTATGTACGTTTTTACTGTACTCATCTTCATATACCTTCATGGTTTGCACTGGCTCAGAATACGACCCATCTGATTGCTTGTGCTCACACGTAAAGAGCAGCTTTCTGCCATTTAGATACCCAGTTCCTATTTTTCATGTTTTTCGTTACAAGTTATTGAACTTGTACCGATCCTTATCTGGAGGAACCTATCAGTATACTTTCAACTTGATCGCTTTCCCATAGGGTACCTGCTAATTAAATTTATAAATAAAAAAACTATAATTTTACAAGTTAAGAAAAACTATTTTAAATAAAAACATGACTAATATCTCGTTAAAAAAAGTTTAATTAAACCGGAAATCCTAACAAATACAACAACAGAAATTATCATATAAATAAATAAATAAAATAAATTACGAGAAAATACCAGAGCATCGGGTATAAAAAAATTACAAACTGATTTAGCAGAATAAAATTAAAAAATACGTGTATCTAGTTAAACACGTATGTAAAGTATATTTTTACACTATTTTTTTGTTGTCGCCGTCATTGTTGTTGTAGTAGTTGTTGTAATTTATCCATTTCCATAGTTGTTTTTTTTCTACAATTTGTGTTCGAGTAATTGATACTTTGGCCCAATAAGTGCAGCAGTCATTCACTCTTAAAAAAACTGTAATAATGTTGCAAATTGAATTGCAGTTATTGCTACGAATGCTTAAGCAGTTGCTGCTGCTGTTGCACAGTGTTTCAAATGAAAAATGAAATAAAAATAAATCTGCAACGTCAGAACGGCAAGTCCGATTTCGATGAAATTCCATATAGTGAAAGTAGAAGTGAAGTATAAGCTTTGAGTTTGGATTTTGTGAATCTAACGGCGGTTGGGCCAAAGTTTATCAACTCGGTCATAAAAATATTAAAAGATCCATATTCTTTATATCTGAACCGATTTTAAAGATTTTGAAGTCTTCTAGTGAAGAACTACACCATAACAATTTTTATTTGTAACACTGTGTGTTGTTGCTTTCAAGTGCGTTTTATAAATTTGCAATATTATTATTACTGTTGTTGTTTTTATTGTATGTGATTGGTCTGCACAACGTCTAATCCATTTTTACCAGAAATCCATGAAAGAGAGAAAAAGGAAAATTATTATTAATAAAAATATATGATTTGTATGAATGTCTGTTGTCTGTTTCTATTTTTTAATTTTATTGTTTTTTTTTTTGTCTGTTTATCAACATGTCATACGATACTTGAACATTCGGATCAATAAAGAGAGCAATAACAACAAAAATTAGGTCAATAAATTATTATTAATTGTTGTTATGACCACATTACTTGTAAATGGGTCATTTTATACTTTATTAATTTTCTTATTTATTCATTATACAATTTTTGCTTTTTTCTTTCTTTTTTACTTTAAAATTTTAGTAGAGAATGGAAAAAAAGCAATAATTAAAATGATTAGTTGCGATTGCAATTTTTTAATGTTTTTTTCTGTTAATGTAATGGAATAATGATGACCCATTTCTGGGTGGTAGTGTTTGGTAAAGAAAGCATTAATGAGAATATCTGGGAGTTTCAAATAAATTTTAATATTTTGGTTCTAACAAATACATCTTAATGTATGGATCTTATTTTGAATAAGAATTTAATAATTATTTCAGTATTTTTGATACTTGATTACGGACAAATTGTTCTTTCTATGGGTCGTTTACGTATGGCAACCGAACTTCAGTTGAGTTGTCAGTTGCCAAAATTTTATTACAGATGGCAGCTGGCAACTTAAGTTGTCGTATCAGTTGCCGAAAAGTAAATATTTACGTTACTGTGTTTTGTGGTTGCTTAGTATATTTCACACACTTCTTTTCAATTTCAAACGTAGAATTTTTGTTTTATTTTAAGAATTATGCAATATGTTTTCAATTATAAGTCCTAAAATCATTAAAGTTACAACAAGAATAGAATTTGAGGTACTTTTTGAACAAATGGATTTGAATTCAAATATTGCTCGTGCTGACAGGTGACAAATGTCGAATATCTTCTTGAGGTCCTATGATGCTTACGTTTGTTTTCTTTAGAAATAGTTTTCAATTGTAGTTGTTCCTTCCTCGGTCACAGTGAATGGAATCCATTAAGAATGCATTTTTTCTAAGACCTTAATAACTTGCCTATTGACAACGCAACTGAAGATCGGTTACCATACGTAATTGACCTATCAATTTTTATTTACTGGATTGATTTTATTGATCTCAAGGGAACAATCAATAAGGTCAAATTTTATTTCACTTAAACAATTAGTTCAGATTCATTTCCTTGGAAATTATTTATCATCCGTTATCTAAATAAAATTTTACATTGTCCAAGAACCAAAACGCAAGAACATTTTTTTTAACATTCCACCACTGCAAGTTGTGATGAAATTTATTATCATGTCCGCTTTTTTGTCTGTTGGAAATGTTCTTACGCCTTAAATAATTAGCCGAATTCAAGGACATTAGGCCACTTTATTTGTTGTTGTGATAGGCAGAAAATCCTGTCTTGGAACTTTTTTAACATTGTCTGTTTAAGACTAATTCAGGATATCTTTATATCATATATGCATAAAGATTTAAATATTCTGGTCTTAACAAACTTATGGCCGATAGTCTAACGCTCATCAATCTAAGGAACACTTACCAGGTGTAGTCAAGGTTTAGCTCTTATTCGTATCACCATATATAAGAAAGTCATAACAAAAAACTTTATTATGACCTATACTATGGCAGAAAAAAGTAATGCCTTCATCCTTAATTTTACCGATAGACTCAGATTCACTTTTTGTGTCTATTTTACAATGTCCATCCATCCGTTTGGCTGTCTGTCCAGGTGACTTTGCGATTGCTATCTCAATGAAATCAAGTCTTGGGGCATGGGTTAAGCTTATTGTAAGCTTATCTGTAAGTTCCTATATATATCCGATTTCATCCAAAGAGTATTCCCGTACAGACCCGGTTGAGAAAGTTGAAATTACTTTTATAACAGTCCACTTCCGAAATCTCTTATATTTGATAGTACCATGAGAACATTTTAAATCGAGGGTGGTCGATAATTATGGCCTCAACATTATAAAGTCGGTCTTAGGGGACTGTTGCACTATGACTTTTTTTCAACATATAAAAAGTAGATTTAATCATGAACCCTAAGGAAAAGGGAAAAGAGGCACCTAACTCATACAAATATGTGGACAAGAGATCTGTAAAAACTGACCTTCTTTAAAGTTCACTTGTTTAGTTTTCCAAACATATTAATTACTCTCATATTTGAAGTTTGAATACATTTGAATCCAAAAATTCATTGAGTTTTGATTAATGACAAAACACATTGTGTTGTCAATGTGACCACAACTGTTGTTGAAAAAATTCTCAATGCATCATATTAACAATTGTTTTTCTTATTTTTAAATTCAAAATTTTCAATATATTTTTCTCATTCTCAAACAAAAAAAAAAACCTTTAAAAATTTGTTTATTATCTGTCTCATGACAGACAACATTTTGTTTGTGTCATGTTACCAAAAAAGCAAAAAAAAAGCAAAAACAAAACGAAACAAAAAAAAACTTGCAACAAAATTTTTATATTTAATTGCAACATTACGACATTTGACTTCTGACAATGTCTCAGGAGTGTAAAAATGGCAGCAGCACCAACAGCGCAGGAAAGAAATTCAAAAACAACTGAAATAAAACTACAATAATTGAGATTATTACTCAACTCATTTATTTAGTTTTTCATATATATTTTTTGGTGAGACTATTTGTTTGGATCTTTAGAGACGGTGGCACCATGAATTTAGGAGTTGAGAAAAATAAAATAAAGTGGAAATAAATATAAATAAGTGTTGCACATGCGCAAACAAATATGACAAATGTTTTAGTAGTGGTTTTACCTTCAGAGAGTTAGTTAATAGCAATTTTCGTTTTTTTTTCTCATTCACAAAATGTTAAAATGTACAATCGCTGGCTGGGATTTTTTCTTGCTACCATCCGTCTGTCCGCCTGTAAAAGTGACGTTTTGTTTATGGTTTGGATGTTATGAATGAATGAATGAAGTTGGATGTATGAATGTTTTCTTACCTTTTGATTATTTTGTTTTATGCTCTACAATTAAAAATATTTACTATAGTTTTTTTTTGCATTTGTCTCGGCTAATAAATATTAAATGCCAAGAAAAATCATACACAATGGGATGAAATCGAATAATGGTTTTAAATTTTCCTAATTCGGACACTGCAAAACAATAGTAAATTTCAGCACACTTGGTTCCTGAAAGCCTCTTTGTATTGCTGTAGGTTAAAAGAGCAAATGAAAGGAGGTTGAGTGATATAGTTGAGATTAGATCACTACAACTAGGATATTAAGATATTAAGAACAATACTCCATCATCATAAAATAAAAGTTTGTTGGAAAGACAAGAGATGAAAAATTATGACCACTTCATTGTGAAAGCTTCTTTCTCATTCTAGTTACATTTACGCAAAATATACAAATATACAATGGACTGGTAACCGGGCATAAGGTTAAGGACACTTGAAGTCGAGTACATCTCAAAATATTTTAGTTTTTCAACGTTATTAATTTCTTAAAGCGATCAGTAAGACTAGAATTGTTCATATTTTAAAATTTCAATTAAATTCTCTACTTTTTCCGATTGGTTTCATTTCGAAACTCGCTTTAAAGTAATATATCCTCCATAGGATTTTGGGTTCTTGGAATTACTAAAACTAAACAATAATATAGAAAATGGTTCATTATCTCTTCATATGATCTATTCGGTTATAGTTATTCTAGTAGAGAGTCGTTTTAGGACGTTCATAAGACCACTTCGTTTTCCTTTATCTCGTGAGGTTGCAATTTGTTTTTCCTCAATATTTTCCATTGTTCGTACCACATTTGGATCATCCCAGAGCATTGTTCTGCAGAATTGGGTAATAAGTGTGAATTATTGAAAATGAGTTTAATTCCATTTAAGAAAAAGTTTTTAATCGCTTCTTTAGCCTGATTCCAGTTCCTTTAATGATTCTTTTCACCTTTTAAAAGATATACATTGACTCAGATAGTTCTTTTTGTGATCGCAGATTTTCAATTCGTATTTCAAGATCTTCAGAAAAGATACCAAATTTTACCGATTGTAAATTCTGTTGTTATATCTCTCAGTAGTGCACCTTTTGTTGCAATTCGCATGTGATGTAATATAGTTCGCATTTGTAGCAATAATTTTAATGGGAAAAAGTAAAATGTAGTTTAGCATTCTGGACGTCTGAACAGCTTGTATATAATGCACCTGTAATATTTGAACTTTTGTATTCTTATTTGAAAGCAGACGTAGTTCTGTTTCGTCTATATAGAAGTCCAGTCCTATGTCGCCTACGTTGCATTGCCACATGGTGTAAGAATTGCAAAAATTGCAAAATCGAATTCATTCGGAAGTCGGTATAAGATTGTTATTTCAAGACTTCCTGAAAAATTACTGTCGACAAAAAAAGCTGTTGTTTTGAAGAGTATTCTGACCTGAAGCTCACTATGTGGTCTGAAATATTTTGGCAAATATTTAAGCCTTGAATATGTGTTGGAATAAAGTCTCAGTTCTAATTTAGATATACCGAACATTTGATTCTAATTAACGCTGATTTTTGTAACTTGTACAGCTGAACTAGGAATTAATTTCTTCTTGATGCAATGCTGTAAAACCTTCGGCCATTACTGCGGACTTGATTGTCATAACTTGGACGCAATTATCTAGATTATTCTTACCGAAGATCATCCTGATTTGAGCTTCTAGTTTAGTAAAATGTCTGACTTTCATCATAAAAGCTCATGTGCAACGAATAATATTATTTCCAATGACCCAGTTGGTGTCAGTTGTTCCTGAGCTAGAAAATAATTCAATCATTTAATTTCCACCAATGTCGATCACTCTTTCGATTTAGAATTTATGGAAATCCTATATGTTGACCAGATATCTTAGCATTTAATATGTCTGAAATAATCACTGATTTCACATTGGGATACTATTTACCCTGTACCACTGTGCATTTTTGTTGACAACAACAATAATATTTATTATTTGTTATTTTTGTTGTTTCTCTTTTTTGTTTTTGTATTTAAAAAAATGTTTTGTTTGTTTATTATTGTTGTAAACAAAACGAAAAAATTTGCTTATTTGTGTCACTTGCAACTGTCAATTAGTGTCAAACTACCAATTTTATTGTCATTTTATGTTTGACAAGTGTAATAGTACACGCTGTTGTTGTAAATAATAATAATGTTTTATTGTTTTTGTTGCTGTTGTAAAAAGGCCTAAAAGTGAGTGGTAAAATATCAAATAGTTCCAT
This sequence comes from Cochliomyia hominivorax, assembly GCA_004302925.2. NCBI lineage: Eukaryota > Metazoa > Arthropoda > Insecta > Diptera > Calliphoridae > Cochliomyia > Cochliomyia hominivorax. Next base: position 56,375,962 of record PYHX02000495.1, on the reverse strand, counting down.
GACTAAAGTGAGAGAGTTGGATAGAGAAAAAAAGGCTTCCACCAAGTCCATTGTATAACCTGTTAACACCCAATCAATTTACAGTTTCTGAATTTAGTTAGTTGTTAACATTTTTTGGTTACTTTTTTATGTTTTTTTCGTGTCAACAACAACAACAACAATAAAATGATAAATTATTTCCTTTTATTTTATTTAAAAAGTATTTGCAATTAATTATTTTATACTTTTTTCCGTTAACAATTTGTTTCCATAATTATTTCATTTAAAAGAATTAATTTATTTTAACGCTTTTTAAAGTGTTTTGATGAAAAAAGTGACAACTATTAAAGTTCTTTGAACCTTTTAAGTAGATAAATATAAAATAAAATTTAATACTTTATTTAATGGTTTATGTTTGTGAGTTTATAATAAATTGCTTTGGCATCACTATGCCTCATAAATTTACAAGATGGCGCAATTGCAAGTCTTTAAAAAGTAATGAATTTAAAACATTAAAGCTCAGTTATTTATATCAAGCAAATAATTGTTAAGGGTTGCCAAATGGAAATTTATTTAGAAAATATTTAAAGAATACAAGGGGAAAATTGTCGTAGTAGCCACACTTTAATTTCATTTTATCTTCATGTTTAATCAGCTTATTATATGCATAAAAATGGATTCGATGTTGGACATTCAATGGGATCGCCAATCAACTGTACGCCAAGTTTAAATTTAGTACTGCAGAATTACTTTGAAATACTCTATAATTAAGAGTTTTATAAATTTTACACCATTTGGGAAATGGAAACTTATATGCAAACTATAGCCTAATGAGAGACAGTATGCATGAATTTCATTACATATAGTGGAGACAGTTATATAATTTTTCGAATTTACTTATAATATGGACCAATTCTATGTTAACTTTTGATTTTGAAAACCTATAACCATATATGGTCCTATAATTAAAACCAGTTAAAAAAATATTGTGCAAAATTTCCATAATATTTAGAGATTTGGGTTATATTTAAAAGCTCTACAAACATGAAATCGTATTTAGGTTAAGGGCTTCTAAATAATCGATTTTTTTTTTAATTTTTTCTATAAAAATTCAAACTTAGAAAATTATTCTTAAAAAATTATGTCTTATATGACACAATAATTTTGGGGTGTATCAAAATTTTTCATATATTATTCCATAATTTTTTTCTACTGATCTGATATTGATTGTAATTGGCACAATGATGAAATACAGGTTGTCTCAGATATTTGTACTTTTTTTCTTTTAAAGCTATATTTTCGATATTAAACATTTATATTTCTATACACCCAAAATAATCAACTTTTTAAGGTTAAAAGTTGATGGCGTTATTGCCCAAAAATACTGCTCGAACCAATATGACTCTGTACTATGTTCGTCAACCCTTAATTTAAACTGCAGTTTTTAGATTTCACTGCAAATCTTATTATACAGCATTTTAAAGTTTTCGGTATTCCTTAATCAAAAAAATATATATATGTAGTAATTGGAACTTTCTGTTGTATAAGTTAGCCAACTTTTGAATGCCATCCACTATACTCATACGAAGTAACTCAATTATAACCATTTATTCAATTTATTTGAAAATCCCCAACTCTTAGTTTAAATTCCATTATTTAGGTTCCACTTAAAGATTAATTGAAATGTTTTCAATTAATAGTTCTTTGGGTATTTTATTTCACCTCTCTCCCTCTGTACCTATCCACTCTATAAACTATCTTTTGCTAAATTAGAATCACAACTCCTCTAAAAGTTGATTATCCAATACCCAACAGGTCCAAAATTATTGTTACTTAAACGGAAAACTTCTACCATTGAAATACGGAACCAAGGTCTCACGATTCTTATATAATCAGAATTTTGTTGGATATATATTGTTGCAATAGTAAATAGTATTATCACCATTAACAGTTATATAACTTGTAATTAAAAATATTACTGCGTGATTAATTATTCAGAGATTTTGTTAAAATTCTTGAATTTTGGAATTATTTTATAGACCTTTCGAGCATTATCTTCATTAACAAAAGTAAGGTTCGTAGGACCAATAATGAATTTATAGTTTCATTTGTTTTCTGGTTTTAAATTCTTTAATGTGGCATCTCTATTCTTGTAATTTATTTTTTACTTTTTCTTAATAAATACAATTGCTTTATTATCTTTAGTACACATTTTTTACAAGTTATGCTGGTGCAAATGAGCCTACTTGCATTTTTTATAAATACTAAAATTGCACTCTACAGCACGTCAGAAAACCTTTAATGTGTCTTTTATCTTTCTAGTTACTTTAATAAGAAAATATATGTTAAGATATTAGTGATAATCAAGTGACTTAGTTCCTTCCCTTGTATCTGTTTTACACAATTTTTAGAACTCATTGTAATATTTCTGTTGGGAAAAGCGGTGACGGTAGTTTACCGCTTTCCCAAGATAAATAGGCAGTAAATAAATGCATACAGTTTTTTATTTTAAGAAAGGAATAATGTAACAGCTTTTTGTTAAAACTATTAGTGGCAGCTGTACGAAATTTTACAATTGAGCAAATTGGATGGTTTTAAATTCCAAAATTTGGAATTCTTTACTACGGTCAAACTAAGAGAAGAATTTAAATTTTAGTTTCAAAGTTTATTTCGTTCGCTAACTTTGTAACAATGTTAGAGGCTGCTGTACGCAAATTTGTTGTTTCATAAAATTTGTAATCCAAAGGAGAAGTAAATGTTGAAAATTAATTGTAAAGGTATTTGCAATCAGCAATTGATTTTTTCAATGGCAGCTGTACGATGTTTTACAAATGAACTAATTTTAAATTTCAGAGGATCAATTATTATAAGCAGCAGTTATACACATATTTATCATAAAATATAGAGCATTATTCATTCCAAGTTTTACAGACTTAATTGTTAAAAATTAATTCCCAAGGTCCTTCAAATATAGAAAACTTTAATCTTCAAAATATGAAATTTTGTTCAATAATGTAATAAATAGAAAGGTGATTTTAGAGGCAGCTGTACGTAAATTTGTCTAGAATAAGAGCTTTTAAAATTCCAAATTTTGGAATGTTATGTATCACTGTAATCAAATGGAGATGCTTAATATTGAATCCAAGCTATTTGATTACTTGTATGGCAGCTGTACAAGTTTTTACATTTTATACAACTTCGAAATATAGAATGTCAAGATTAATTATATAATTTATTTATTGTTATAATAAGTTGATACTTGTTTTTCTAGGGTTAAATTTTTACGAAATTAAATTGTTTCATTTAATTTCGTAACAGACTTAGAAGCAGCTGTACACAAATATAAATCTGTAAAAAAAGAAGATTTAAAAATTCCAAATGTAAGAATTTGATCACTGGAATGACAACTGTACGAAATATTGACTTTCAAGAAAAATGTCTAAATATAGATAATTTAAAATTCTAAATTATAGAATTTTATTTTATGTTCTAATAGAACAAGAAATGATTTTTTCCAGGATTTTTGCAATCGATATTTTTTTTCGCCAATGCTTTCAGATTGACAGGATATAATGGAATACATCATTTTTAAAATATTAAACTTTAATTTGTATTTAAAACTCCAAAATAATGATTTATTCATTCGAGCAAATACACTCGAGGGTAACAGTATTGACTGGACTGGAAATGATAAGAGTCGATTTGGAGAAGTTCCTGAAGATCACTCCTATAGAAGACCTTGTTGATCATTTACGATGTTTTAAATTCGGTTATAGGCTGATTATTTTGGCTATGTAAATAGAGGTTTAGCTGATACACAGTTCCCCAATTACCTGCATAATTTTTGCACTTTTCTATTATTGCAAATTTTCCGTTTGCAACTAATTTTTTTGTCATTAAAGTTCATTGCATGGAGGTGTTGCATATAAATAGATACAGTTTTTTTTATTTAACATTTTGCTGTTGTTGCTGTTGTTTCTATTTGTCGTCATGTAAACAGGCGTTTTATTGCTGCCAACAAGAGCAAATAAAAATAAAAGTTGAGGGAACTGAAAATTTTGTTGCTAACAAAATTTTTACATTAAATAGAAACTGTAATAAAATAAATAATTTACACAAATATAAATGAGCAACAATTGCTGTAAATTGCAACAACTGCAACAATAACAACAATTGTCTGCAGCTCGGTTGAGTGTCACACTTTTAAACTCCACCTAAATCTGTCACATGTGGCAGGAAACTGTCAATAATGGAAATTGAAACAACTGGCAACAAAGCAAATTTTAGAAGGAAATAAAATTTTAAAGCAAATAATTATTTTTGAATTTGTTTAATCAGCTGGAAATTCGGAAATCTAATAATTCAGTTACCAAATCACTTCTTGAGGATAATTTTGAAATCAGTTTTAATAAAATTTATTTTAAAACTTAGTAAAAATGCTTTATACGGCAATGTCGACTATTCAATACCCTACACGATAAGTGAGTGTGAAGTAGATGCACACGGAGTCACACAGATACTCACAATTACAATTCTTAATGCATCAAAAAACGACCAGACCGTCGGTCAGTCTGTTTTTGACATATAACCCAGTACACAGTAGGAAAAAGATTTTGTTTTTCATATTCTGTATTGGGCTTTCTAAACACGATTATTCGGTCATCATTAAGAATTATATTAAACTTGCTTTTACCCATTGCGCTTTGCTGCACAAACATTCTTCTCAGTCCAAGATCACGAAAGAAATTTCACAAGACACAACGTGTATTAAAAAAAATTTAAGCAATAAACATGTTGCCAAATGCACCTGGTCCTTTCTGTTCTAAAATTTTAATTAATATTTCAATTGCATGAAACTAACCGTCCTACATTTTGTCCAATAAAATAATTTGGAACCAAATCTTAGAACTTTAAATTTATAGTTATTTATTTATAGTTATTCGATAATCATAATTCCCCATTAATGGATGGATTCCTCCCCCTGGTGCTATCGGTTCTACATTTTGTTCACTAAAATAGTTCCTTGAGAAAGTGATTGGGACCAAATTTGAGAACTCTCGCTGTTAAAGTTCTTTACATATTCGATAATCAACAATATCTTTGTATGAAGGGCACCTCTCCCCATGATCTTATCCGTCCATCATTCTGTACAGTAAAACAATTCCTTAATAAAGTGGCATCAATTTAAAAAATTCTCGCTGTTATAGTTCTTTATATATTCGATGATCAAAATTTGCTTTGTGTGGGGTCTACCTCTTCCTCAGATTCTATCCGCCCCGCATTTTATTTTTGTAAAATATTTCCTTAAAAAAAGTTATTGGAAACAAATTTGAAAATTCTCGATTAATTGGTTCTTTAGATTTGATAAACAATATTTGTTTTATATGAGGGGTACCTCACCCCCTGGTCCTATGGAAATTTTTTATAGCCTATGTTACTTTCGGGTATATGGGAAACGTTCTGTGAAAATTTCAGCAAAATCGGTCCAGTAGTTTAGCTGTCTATAAGTCCCAAACAAACACAGATTCATTTATATATTTAGATTTGCTTTTATCGAAGAAAAGTACCTGATTCAAAAAAAATTAGCATCATGTAGCACTTAAGGAACAGTAATGAGATGAATATTTTTGTTATATTTCTTTTGGTCTTCAGTAGCTGCAAATTTGGTAGATGTTGTTTTAAGATCGTGTTTAACTTTTCGGATAATTTGGGTACTTTTATAGGGACTTAAAATTTTAGGTCGTCCGGTACTACTCAAACTTTGGAAAGTTGGAAACCACTTCGTTCCATAATTTGACCTATTAAGGCATATGACTTGCCCGGTGCAGTATTATTTTTCGCTCAGATTCGCTAGTTTATTTTTGTTTTGGACTCATTATGGGTTTATAATGGCAGACAACTTAAGATAAATAATAAAATGCTGGCTGTGACAATAGTTCTGTTCGGTGCTAAATACATTATGTTGTCTGAGATAATTCCTTTTTAGCGATACACACGGAATGTCCCACTTGTGGTGGTGGAGAGTATAAAATGTTTTTTCTTAAAATAAATTTTAATTTTATATTTTATTTGTCTTTTAAAAAAAATTTGCTACCAAAATAATTTTCGGATTTTTATTAATTTTAAAATTTTTTGTCATTAAAAAAATAATTTATTTAATCATAACAAGTTTGTTGAAATAATTTTTTTCACATTTTAATAAAAAATTTTGAATTTTTTTCATAAATTATTTTGTATTTGAATTTTAATAAATTGTATCGATAACGTTGTCATTTATTTTAAAATTTATTGCCTCAAAATACAGAAATTGTATTTGTAATTTGAACACACATTTAATTGTTTAAATTTATTCACTTAAATTAAATAATTTATTTCATAAACACAATTTACACATACACACACACACAGAGAAAAGTTTACTCTAAATTTCATTCATTCATTTCAGTTTTATTGACAAAATTGGATTGACATTCCCATTTTAGTTTTCATTTCAAACTAAAAATGGTAGCAAATATGAGTCTGAAACAAAATTGCGATCGTTTTTGAGATTCATACATTTAACATTGCGATCAATCATGTCGAGAGTTGTAAAATTGTACAAATTGTTTAAGACTCAAAAATGTGTTTGACAAACTTGCTTTAATTGATCAATTGAGTTCAATTAATTGCAAAAGAAAGAGAAAAGTATAGAAAAAATATTTAATGTCTGAGATGGAATTTTTATTTAGGTGGGGGTTGAATTGATCAAGTATTATTTGAGGTTTGTGAGCTATTGACTCATATTTGGCTTTGATGATACATTTCTTGTTGATAATTCCAAATTCTTACTGCTTCTACAGGCAGCGTAGGATGAAATTAAATTTTTATTAATAAACATACAGTTTATCTGTACCCATTTTCTTCTGCTGCGACTATTTCTCACTTCCTCCTCAATCTGTCTTCCTCATATAATCTCTGAGATTTCTCTTCTTCGGTTACCTTGGAATTTCCAATCAGTGTAAATCTTGGTAACGCCTGTTGTCTGTTTTCTTAAAGTTGAGTCGCTGAATTTGCTGGTCAGTTCTATTTCAGAGATAATTTCATTTAGATATAGTTCCCTTCTTAAAAACATTTAAGTTTTTGCAAAGATACCGGTTCACAAAGCTTGCACTTTTCCAAGTTTGGCAGCTATACATATCTTATGCAGTGACAAAGATTTTTTTTAATATTCTCTTCTAAGCCTCCAGTTTCTTAATATTATTCTCCCATGGTAGCGGAATTGATTCCACTTTTAATTTTTTTTGCTTTTCGTTGTGTCATTAAGTTTTCGTTTTCGCTTTACTAATCTTCAAATCTGCTGGTTCCGCTTATTGATCTATACTTCATTAATTTAAAGCGAGATCTCAATAGCTGTGAGCCAATAGGCAAATATCATTTTAATAATCAAGAGAGCTCCTAGTGATAGGTCTCATTCTCCTTGGGCATCTATTCTAACTTTCACTCAATAATAATTCCATACATAGAAATGTTCTCCAGATCACATTGAGATCAGACGCCTAAAGTAAGTTTATAAAAATTGCATAAAATTGCAAAATCCACTTTACAGATTGCTCCACAATGACACGTAGCCTTTTTATGTGGTCGATGGTGAAGTCGTTTTTGGATTTTAAATTAAACTTTTATAATTTTAATTACCTTAACCGATTAAATTCTGGCAATTACGTGGGATATTACCTTGTTGACTACTTACAGTAGAGTTATGCCATACAAGTTCTTACGCTCACTTGATCACCTTCTTTCATGATTTTCATATTTCCAAAATGATCGATTTATTGGCAATATAATCACCGTGCCCGTATTAGTCGGATCTCAATAAATGAGTGAAGATATCAATCGATTTAAAGCCTGAAGGTTTCTAATCCAGTTAAAGCCTCCATTAAAGCCGGTCAATTAAAAATAACCATTTTTACCAAAGATAATGCGACTTTCAATTAGTTCTCGCATCAACACTTTAACCATTTGTTTCATTTGAGGTTTTAAATCCAATTTTAAACCCCCATTATTATCGGTCAATATTAAAAAAAAAAAAAAACTATTATTCCCTAAGATAATGCGATTTTCATGCAGTTCTTCCATTACTTTATCTTTTTTTCCAAGCAAGTACCTTAGTGGTTCTTATAATGTCGGTGACAACTAAGTTTGCTGAATGCCGAATTCAACAGGATCGGTCTACAAATGACATTAACCCACTTATAAAAATTACTTTAAAGATTATAATGATTCAAAAATATTTTAATACTAAATATCAAAAAAAATTCTGTACCGGATTTTGCGAGAATCTATCCACCATTTTCCTAAACCCTATATAACCCCCAAAATCATATTAAATGACATAAATTTCACGTAATTCTGAAAACATTTGAAATAAGTATAAATAAATAATTAATACAAGCACAATTTATAAAATCTAAAAAGAGGCACTTCTTATTACTTTATTAAGCTCTCGACTGGTTATCTTCACATGGGCTAAAGCCCTATGATACACCTTGTTGCAATAAAGTTGGTCAACGCAGTATATTTTATCACTTTACAATCCATTTTCTGATTCTTCTGGGTTGATCTTATGCACACAAAGGGTGTGATATCTGCCCATTTCCTAAGGAAATTTGATTATTTTTTAGGGTCTATTAAAACCTATTAAAACTGTAGGGAAGTGCCGTGACTAAAATATAATGAAAAATATTATTTTTGGCTTTTTCCTATTTTTATATCCTCCACACCAAAGTGGTAAAAAGGGTATGTTAACTTTGTCATTTCGTGTGCAACGCTAAGAAGGAATCATTTCAAAACTCATTATAATTTGGGCATAATATAATCATTCCAAAAATTATCAAAATCGGTTCAATAAAAAAAGAAAAAAATAAGTGTTTCTGTGTTGTATTTAAGAAGAAATGTTGTATATTATGTATGTTTGTGAGTGCATATTTGAGTGTGTATGTCCGAAACATAACTTATTTACAGTGAAGGGTATTAATGATTCGGCATAGCTTTCTTGTTCTTTTATTTATTAAATGAAATTTAAATATTCATAAATTCGTATATATTTTTCTCATAATTTATTTGTCTCTTTCCTGCTGCCCAAAACACGTACGCAAATACACTTGGTCACCATACGTGTGAGAATTTATGTCCTTTTTCCATACATATGTATGTATGAGTATATTTTTTCATATGGACAACATAAATAATTAAAATATTTAATTATATTTTCATCGTAAATAATTTACTTTAGTCTTAAATTACCTTTTAAATGGTTCACATAAAATGATTATTTTCACAAGTTGTGGCAAGATGATTTCATAAAATAATAAAATATATTTTCTGCCCACATGGTTCTGTTGGTTGGTTCGGGTGACTATAAAAATTCTTGTTTTAAATACCAACAACAGAACAAAAGGAAGAGAATAGAAGAGAGAGAAGAGAAAAAAAGAAATAATGTTGTTGAAAACATTTAATAAATGCAATATAAATCATTACCAACATTTTCATACTCACACGCACTTAAATACTTTTTTTTGTGAAATTGAAAGGCACAAACATTTAAACTCCTACTAATAATATTACCAACACACAGATACTAGCACACATACACACACAGTTAGGTAGTTGCAGCAAATGCTACAGTTGTCACCATATTCTAAGGATACATAAATGGTGGAGCATTATCAGTTGACTGTTTTATACTCTCTAGCATTAGTATTAGAAGTTGGGGTCGTAGTGGTGTCCCATAGCAAATAGTTCAACAACGCAAACCACTGAGTCCATAGGGAAACACAATACAAGCAAACGTTTTGTATGAGAGAGTTTGTGTGGAAAATATGAATGTTTGAATTTTTTTGTTTGGTTTTAGCAACTAAAGCGGAACTAAAAAATCTTTAACGCATAATACCACAAAACAATGTGGCAATGACAACACTACAGGATACCCCGACCTTTATTTTATATATATACACACACACATTTAAACATTAATAAATACCTTGGTTACCGTATTGCTAACACAGAGAAAAAACATAAAAATTCCAAAATACAGACACAAAGCAACCAAAATGAATTCACGTAATGAAAATGAGGGACAATTTTAAGTTCAAATGTGGCGAATTTTAAATACCCTACACTAGCAAGTCTAATAAAATTTGTATTTGTAGCTGCCGTATAGAAAATTTTCTCAGAAATTTTCACAGAGTTTTGCAGACGCAATAACTTTGTTTTCTTTTAATGTCTTCTTTTTTGAAGAAGTTTCCATCATCCAATTTCACATTTTTTTACTGAATTTTATTCATTTTTTAACAGTCCTGTCGATGGTTATCCTGCACTAAATAATGTATTTGAAGATGGTAATGGCGAATTGAATTGTTTGGTCCTATATGGTTGGCTTATCCTCATTGTCATTTTTATGCCGCTTCAAATAAGGCAAAAGGAAAAACGTTTGCCCGAGTGAAATGTAGCTCAACTAAAGGGCATTTTCGACCATTTTTGTAAATCCAAACTAATCAATCGAATCATTTCTCTAGATAACTGATTCTACCTATGAGACCAGAGACCATTTTTGTTAAATCCAAAGTAATCGAATCGTTTCCTCAAATTGCTGATTTCCGCCGATATTCCACTTAGAATTAAATAATGAAATATGAATTAAAACACAATCCGGAGAAGTTCTTGGAAAGAGTACATGACTTTTAGCGAGGTCATGACCTTTTTAGAACCGAATATATCAACAGAAACCTTAACTAAAACTCTTAGTTTTTCAAACCCTTCCCTCAGGTGATTTTAATTTGTAAAATTATTATTAAATGTTAATTTGAAAAAAAGTACATGAAAGCCTTGTGGGAATATAGGGTATCTTAATTCGTAGTTGCTGAAACAGTTGCTTTAAACGAGCACTTCACAGGGAATTTAATCGTTTAGTTTCAAAAACATATACATCCTTTCAGAATAAGTGTTTTTTACCTCAGTATTTTGAACGCAGAAGTTGGTTCTAAATTTGAATCGTTTTATTGCCTTTTCTGAACTTGTCGACTTCTTAGGTTTTGATAACTGACCGATTTTATTTGAACAGCAACTTTGATCATATTTGATGTATGAAATGTAATGATACGATTTTGAGAGAACATGGTCTGAGACGATTATAAAGACTGGAATTTTTCAAAAAAATATCAGCTAATGAATGATGCCGCACAAAGAGCTAAATTGCTTCATATACTTTATATGATCTAAGCATCGTCATAAAATGGATGTCATCGTGCAGAAGATCGAAATGAACCGCTTACAAATTTCTACCTTATTGTGTCTTCTATATTCTATAGTAGGACCTATAATAGTGAAGGGTATAAAAATACTTCAGCACAGTGTTCCGCAATTCCTGAAAGTCTGACCACTTTAACACGATATTTAAACACTTCTCTATAACTTTCTTACTTTCACTTTTACATAAGTCATTTCAAAACATTTTATTAAAATTTTTCTTGCCACAATATAAATTGAATAAATATTTTGTCATAATGTATTAAAGCCAAAATCACAAAAAAGTCGTATGAGAAAAGTAAAAGAAACTTTTCACACAATGAATTTGATTTATGAACAGCAATTAATGTGTTTTGTTTTACACAAAACTCCAGAAAAAAGACGATAACTCCAACATTTCAAAATATGAAAATAAAAGAAACATTTTTGGCCATGATGTTGATAATGGTGACGATATGACCCCTATATATTCCCCCAAATACCTACACGTCTGTATAAATAACTAAGGGTAACTTGTTCAAAAAATAACGTCTGCAGGTAACTGCTTTCTCCTTCCCAAAAACGTTTGTAACATAAATCTCTTAAACAAAAACACCAAAGGACACTAACACCACCACCCACCCTTGAAGTATAAAGGAACCGTATTCATATCGAATTCTGGTATGAAATTATGAAAGTTTGCGTTAGAGTTGTTGTTTCTTTTTCCTTTGTGATGATTTTTGTCTGTTGCGTTTTTATCAAGTTTTTTTTTTAGTTCATTGTGTTTTATATTCTTCCTATTGCAAATGTGTTGTAGTGTCCAATGTGTCACATACTGGTAGGGTTTTGTTGACTGGTGTTGCTTTACAGACAATATTTTTGATTTTTGGTTAATTTTGATGTGCAACAATTTTTTTGTATGGAAAAATTAGACACAGAATATCAACTTTTAGTAAAAATGTCATATCGAAAAAAATATCTGAAAATTTGCAACCGTTTTATTTAAAAATGGTTAAGAAATTGGATAATTATTTATACTAATAATATTGACTAAATCCCAAAGAGTTCTTAATACCGAGACAGTACCATCGACACCAATAAATTTTATGCCGAAAGAGTATAAAATATCATAAATATAAAATTTATGAAATAAATCCTAAATAAGGTTTCGATTTGAGTTTAACGTTAAAATCATAGTATAATACTGCAAATAGTGGCAATATTCATTGTGATTCACATGTAACTCTGTCTCTAGAATTTACCCTCTGGTCTGGTTCTTGTCAGCTTTTTAAGGTACCATTGTAAGACCCAACCTCTTAAAAAAGTCTTGGTTAACGTACGGCAGCTGTACCGTTAAAGTAAGTAACCAAGATAATAACTGTTGAATAAGTAAACGTAGTCTATATTAAAATTGTTCTAAAAAAACGCCGTTGTTTGGTTCTTATCTAATTTTATGGTAAATTTGTTACTCTCAATTTCTTAGATTGGACAATAAATCAAGGGCATAATTAGGCAGCTATACAATTGATGAGATGATGAATCCAGCTATAATATTTCGTATTTTGTGGCTTTCCTAATATTTTATTTCGATTTTAAAACTATTACTACCTCCCTCTTTTCGAAAATGAGGAAATATATGATGAAAGAGTTTTTCGGTCTGTGTGGAAGCTACGGCTATTTGTACACAGGTCTTCTTGAAAATTGACATGATATTTTGGTCAAGTATTTGGCACAAATATAACTGCAGTTAAAATATTTTTTCATATCTGATAGTTTTATGAACAAAAAATCTCTTCCGGGAGGAAATTTTAATGGGATCAGTTGTTCGTGGCCAATTTTTATAGCCTCCTGCATCAAAATATCTGTAGAGTGTTGTTAAATTTATATTGGCAGCCAGACTGACAATTGGACGTCGTTAAATTATTAAATTAAAAATTTTGAAAATTGTTAGAAAACTTTTTTGAACGAGAAAATGAATACGATAAAATAAATAATAATCATTAATCGTTGGGAAAATGAATAATTAACTAAATTTAATAAATAATAAACTGCCAACATTTTAGAAGATGATGTGATATTTCATACACTATATTCTCAGTGAATTCATCACCGAGCATAGAACCTTGTAGTACAAATTTTATATCATTCCTGGTACAATTATTGTAACCAGGAATTCAAATCAGCCTAACCAACGAATGTCGCGTTATCTGATTTGATGTTAAGTCATTAACATCAAAATCAAATGAAAATTCGCTGATCTGATGGTCTCGTATTACATATGTCATGTCATTCCTGGTAACCTGAAATTCAAATCAGCCTAACCACTGAATGTCTCGCCATCTAGTTTTAGAATAACGGAAATCGTTATCGTTATATCTGAGCCTGTTGGTATCCCTTTTGAAGGCACAGAACACCGGCTGTGGGATCCTATATCCTCCATTTGAATACATCTAATAGATTCCAGAATTATAATCATGTTCAGTTTCGTTCCATTAGCATTGGAAATAATAATCTGGAATCCAATGTGAGAAGATTTCTATTCGACTAGTCAATCAATCCTGTTCCATGGTCCTATCTGTTCCATGGATTTTCAATAAATAGCTTAACAGCCAAGCTGTACGTAGCCTTTTGCATATAAGATTGATAAGCAGGCAATATAATCTCACGAAAAGTGTCTTGGGTGAAATTATCCATTTTACCTAGGGTTTAAGACTCGAATAGACTTCTTACTGTTGTTGATAGCCATAACAGTTTTGTTCCCCGTCATGCGTACTGTAAATCTCCATTCTACTATTAGATATTCTCAGTATAATCCCATTTACTCATGGGAAGGAGAATTCTTCTACCCATTACTCCCTGGTGATAGGGAATAATTAATTTTTCGCCGGACTAACACTCAGTTCCCAGGACACAATTAAATTCTGGTAAAGCAGTACTGATTCCATACGGTGGAGATGGTTTCCAAGTATTTACTAGAAACCGCCTCTACACAATAGAGCAGAATCGATTTATTGGAAATAAATCCATAACTTTTGATCTGCTGGATGGATATGCGTAAAATATGATACAAAACAACAGCATCACTGGAACTACATGGGTGGAGCAAGGTGAGCAAAGTGGGGTATTTCGTTGAATTAATTGTTTTTCATTTAATTTCAATATTTGTATAGCCCTTGATAGGGCCTTTAAATCCAGTTGTTATTTATCTCTTATAGTTCTCGAGTTTCGAGTGTGGGATTATAATTTTATCTAAAATACATTTTTTAAGGATCTGGTTTAAATTTTACATAGGAGAACCCTATAGAGCTAAGTCCAGACACTCGCGAATTTTACTTTATTTTTAATCAAAATTATTAATTTAATATTTTTGTTCTTAGATCTCAAAGTCTGAGTTTTAAAAGGAAATGTTGTTTTGGAACCCTTTTCCGGTCCTAAAATGGACCAAAAGACCCATTTTCGTGATTTTTCTTTACATCTGTAGGAATTTAATAAAATCCATTTATTACATCAATAATTGTTTTAAATTCCTCCAAAATTCCATAATTGCGACATACAGAGATTGGAGTATAATTCCCTAACATCAGTGACTTTTCAATGCAAAAAAATGAGTGTAACTTATTTTAAATGTTCAAATGCATAAAAATCTAGGAAATATTTTATTAATAAATTTTATTATGATATTTATGTCTGGATTTGGAAAATTTTACTTGATTAATTATTATCTTCATATAAAAAATCACAAATAATTTTATTTTCTACAATTCAACTCTTAACTCTTTTTTTATGATTTACAGCATTAAAACTGATTAAAAAATTATTTAAAAGACCAGATTTGAATAAAAATAAAAATATGACAAATTTTTAATTACATAAAATTATTATGAATATGATAATGTATGTATGAGTGTTTTTGGGGTTGTGTGTATGTATGTGGCAAAAAATATTAAATAAAATATAAATTCATAATTAAAACAAGTGCAAAAATAGTTTTGTGAATTAAGACAAGACTTTCGCATAGATTTTTTATTATTTAATTTGGAAACGATAAAATTAAAGTGGGTTTTCTATTGCAAAGATTTTGAATATTTTTTATCGGATTTTTTTTTTGGGCAATTCAGTCGCCAAAGTCTTGTTGTGTTTCCATATGAAAATGTTCATGTAGGTTGTCACAGCAATGTCGATTTGATTAATGATAATCCCAGGCCGAGTGCAATAATACTTTTGGATAGAAAAAAACCCAAAATGAAACTATAGAGCAGATCAAGAGATAGACAACTGAAAGAGTGAGAATGACGGATGGGCGGACTGCAGGACAGACGGTCATTTAAAGGAGTGAGATCGAATCTGATTAAACATGAGTGACCAGAAAAAGAAATGCATACTTACATCATTAAATATTTTTAAGAAAAACCAACTTGATCGTACAAAAAGTTGGTCAAGCATTCAAAGGCCCAGCGTCAAACTGTTTCCAATGATACTAAATAGTACTGGGAGGACTTGTCCGTTGATAGCAAATTCGGTTCAGTTAGGAGGAATCATCCATTTTTCTAAACCCAAAAGAAAAAAACATTTTCAAAGGAGCACCTAATACACCCTGTGGCAAAGCAGCCTGGTTAGATCAAAAAATTAGAGGCCAAAAACTGAGCACAGAATGGATGACGAGACATATGTATTGGCCGATTTTTTGCAACTTCCTGATCAAAAATTTTATGTTGTTGATGTTCGAGGGAATGTTGAAGTAAAATTAAGAACCAAAAAGCAGTCAAAAATTCGCGAAAAGTTCTTGGTAATGACATGCAGTATACAGGTGAGACAAAGAAAAGCAATCATTTGTTACCGAATTTTACACCAAGAAATGCTAACAAGAAGGGCTGCTTCCATTCATAGGGTTCTATATTGTGTCCAGAGGCAAATCCTCCAAACTGCCCAAAGCTAAACAAGAGATATTAAAATCTTGTTTTAAGAGAATAAAAGAGCGCAAACAAGGTATTTAGAGTACATGTTTGAGCAAAACGTTAATCGTAGGGTTTCCAAAAAAGGTTCCAAATTTCAACACTACTAATTAAAATCGACTTAACGATATCCGTCCATCAGGACGGCCGGCTGACTGGCTGTCCATGTGAACTTTGTGAACAAAATGCAGGCCGCAGTTTTAGAGATAACTTAATGACGATGCCTATTGAAATTAGTGATGATGGGTCCACAATTTCGCCTAGACCCCATACAAATGTTCCCCTCGGTATATGGATTTAAGGTTACAAAAGTCCTTGATATAAAGCGGTTTTGTAATGAAATTTATCTTATGATATTCTTAAACGATGTAACAGATTATACGAGGATCGGTAAATTTTTTTCATAAGTCCCAACCTTTCTTCCAAATATTACTTTGAAGGGCTAAATTGTCACATACACATTGGTATTGTAACGAAAAATGGGTCAAATCAAGACAAATGTAAGAACATATTGATGTGCGTAATTTTACGATGGCCGGTTCATAGTTTCTTTTAGTCCCCATATAACGCACATAGTGATGTAGGATATTTAATATAATTTTTATGTATATTAAAAATTTTTCGATCTCACTCCTTATAGTAGTGAATACGAAACTGTGAGAGTGAGAAGGACAGATGGCAGGGCAGACAGTGAATATAATTCGAATTAAAGATTTAAATTTTTACTTTAAAATCATTTGCAGTAATTTTAGTTGAACTGTGTGCTTTCAGACTCTTTTTCCATTAATTTTCCAACATGACACCCAATATTAATGTTATGTAAGATATTTGGATTTATGAAAATAAAATTTTATAACAAGAGTTTTTAATATTATTTCTTGATTTTTAAAATCATAAAATCCTAATTTAATATTTATTTTCCTATAAATTTTATTTACATGAATTTTTAGTTCTTTTTGGGAAAAGAAAGGGAAACAATCAGGCTTTTATTCAATCAATAATCAATAAGATAACAAAACAAAACAAAAAATAAAACTCGTAGATAAAAAACCTTTTCAAGAAAAAGCCATAAAATCAATTTGTAAACTCACCCTTCAGTGTGGAAGTCATAGAAAAAAGAATGTGAAAAACAAGCAATCTTTGGGGCTCTTAAATTTAATACATTTAAGCCATAATAAAATCCACCTTCTTTATTTCCCTCAAAACTGGCCTTCAACAAGACATTTTATGAGCCCACAAGGGTCACATTAGCAGAAAAAAGTCAATGTTCACTCTAATAGAAGAATAAAAAAGTGAAAAACAGCAAAAGTGAAAAAAACATGTTAATGTTAAAGGAAATCAACTAACAACAGGTACAATTTGTAAAAGATTCTCTGCTCATCACAATAAATAAATACCATCCTGCCCTTTTCCACCTCTCACCACTCAACACTGCTACACAACAAAAATCTACCGGAAAACTGCAATCGTGACAATAGAAAAGTTTTCACCATTAATTTTTTTTCTTGTAACCAAACAACAGTTACAACAATAGAAAAAAACGAAGAATCACTATTACAACAACAAATAATAGAAAAAAGCAAAAGGAAACTAAATAAAAGAAATCTAATCCATTACTCAACCCCAAAACAACAACTAGTTTAACAATGACAACAACAACAACAACAACAACAAAAATACAAACTGTGATAAAACAAGTAAGAATGCTATATTCGGCTATGCCGAATCTTAAATACCCTCCACCACAAATTCGTGTAAAGTTAATACGTTAGGTTCCATAGACACACATATACTCACAAATGTATATAACACAGAAATACTTAATTAGTCATAAAATTAGTTACAATTTAAGCTATAAAATTTTTCTATTAACTGCCTTTTTTCTACCAATTTTCATTGAGCTCTGTTAATTTTTGCGGATGTGAGCAGACAAAGAGATTGACGAAAATCGATTGAGATTTTGACTTGATGCAAGAATATATACATTATGGGGTCTGAAATAATTCATTCTTAGCGTTACACACAGAATGACAAAGTTAATATTCTCTCTCTACCACTTGTACTGTGGAGCGTATAAAAACAAAAAATATGCTTGTTATAAGCTCAAAACTATTCTCCGGGAAGGGGTCTTATATGTAGCTCCCATATAAGACCCATTCCCGAAGTTTGGACCAAGATTGTTCATATTTATAATATACTTTGATTATAGTTAGAAAAATCATTGTGCTAAATTTTAATGGAATTGATCTTTATTTAAATGTTTTATAAACTCTAATCCGTTTTCCGGAAAATCCCGTTATAAGGGAGCTATAGGAAAATTTGGACCGATACAGGGCAAATTAATATAATATCTTCAGAACATTTAGCAAAATAATTGTGTCGACTTTCAGTAGAATTGGTCTTTATTTACTCGAGAAGGGGCGTTATAATGGAGCTATATCATAATATGGACCCATTTTAATAAAGTTTACAACATATATTTAAAATAGCTAAAAAATTAGTTGTGCCAAATTTCAATAGAATTGGTTCAAATCTAAAAGTGTTATAAGCTATAAATCAAATTCCGGGAAGGGGCCTTATATGGGAGCTATATCAAAATATGGATCCATATTAATAAAATTCACAATATATATTTAAAATAGTTGAAACAATAATTGTGCCAAATTTCAAAAGAATTAGTTCAAATTTAAAAGTGTTATAAGCTATAAATCATATTCCGGGAAATTCCTTATATGGGAGCTATATCGAAATATGGACCCATGTTAATATAATTTATAACATATATTTAAAATAGCTAGAAAATCAGTTGTGCCAAATTTCAAAAGAATTGGTTCAAATTTAAGAGTTTTATGAGCTATAAATCACATTCCGGGAAGGGGCCTTATATGGGAGCTATATCAAAATACGGACCCATGTGAATAAAATTTATAGTATATATTTAAAATAGTTAAACAATTATTTGTGCCAAATTTCAATAGAATTGGTTCCAATTTAAGAGTTTTATGAGCTATAAATCATATTCCGGGAAATGGCGTTATATGGGAGCTATATCAAAATATGGACCAATGTTAATAAAATTTATAACATATATTAAGAATGGTTTAAAAATTAGTTGTGACAAATTTCAGTAAATTATCTTAAAAATTGCGGTCCATATGACACAAAAAGTTTGGGGTGTATCAAAATTTTGCATATTATAGCCTATAACTTTTTTCCGGTTAATCAGATTTTGATAATTTTTGGCACGATGATGAAGCACGTGTAATTGTATGCTAAAATTAATTTTTTGTTTTAGTCCAATTACATTTTTAGAAGAAATTATAAGAGTTCATTTTTGAAATTTTGAGGTTGTTTCAGATATCGGTCTATAACTTCCTTGCTTATAAACCGATATAGCTGGTTTTAAATAGCAAACTGCTTAGGACAATAACAAATCATGTGGCCAAGTTTTATTGAATTCGGTCAATTATTCTAGGCGTGAGAATGTTTCCAACAGACAGACAGACGGACAGACGGACAGACGGACAGACGGACATAGCTAAATCGACTCAGTTTTTGATTTGATGCAATAATATATATACATTGTTGGGTCTGAGATGATTCCTTCTTGGCGTTACATACAGAATGACAAACTTAATATACCCTCACCACTTGTGGTGGTGGAGGGTATAAAAATCGTTACTAAAAGAATAACGTTTCCCATACATATATATGTTTGTGTGTGTGTATGTTTTCTTAGTTGGTGAGTTTTTATTTTATTTTTAAAACTGTGTTTAGTGTTCAGTATATATGGAACGGAAACGGAAGGAAAAAAATTGCAATTCAAAAGGCGAAATGAGTAAAACAAATTGCTTGAATATTTTTATCGCCACTATATTTTTTGCGTTCTTTTTTTTTGTTTTCCTTTTTTACGTGTTATAGACTTTTTAATGTTTGTAAGATAATTCCTTAAATGCCCTACACAAGGTCATAAAGAAGATTTATATAGACAACTGGTAATAAAAAAAATTAATAATAGTAAAGGAAGTCCTGTGACGGTCCTTCCTCCAATTATTTATTAAATATTTATTTCAAAAGAAGAGATATTCTAGTCTGAAATTTACGTCTTGAAATGTTTGGAAACCACAAAATGGTTGGGTTTGTAATTGAAATTTAGAATAAATTTTTTAATATCCTTCATCACTATAAGAAGTGATAATTTTATATTAAGTTTTTCATTCCATATGTAACGCATAGAAGAAATCATCTAAAGCACAATCAAGTATATATTCTTATATCAAATCAAAATCTAATTAGATTTAGCTTTGTTCGTCTGTCTGTTGGTTGGCAAACTCACATCCCTAATAGTTGACAGTGTTCAATAAAGTTTGGCCTAAATATTTATTATTGTTCTAAGAAGATTTCTACTTAAAACCTGTTAAATCGGTTTGAAAGACTAAAACAACCTACAAAATTTAAACAACGAATATTAATTTTTCATGAAATCTGTCACGCTGATGCTACCTTTAATGGAAAACCTAATGCACTATGAAAAGGGCGTATAATATTTCAAATCTCTATAACAGATAAAGAAAATCTCAGGATATTGTATAGTGTTTTAAGAACAGGCATATTTGCTTTGAATGGGGCCTACTTCTCTCCTGATCCTATTCGTCTTACATTTCGTCCAGTAAAACAGTTCCTGGAGGAAGTAATTGGAACCAAATTTGAAAATTCTCGCTGTTGCAGCTCTTTAGAATTTATTACAACAATTTAATGTAAGTCTTTCTTCAATTCAAATAAAAATTCGTAAGTTTAACTTAAATGTGAAATTTAGATAAAGAATTTATTTTTGTCAATTTGAATAATGTTTTATTCAATTTAAATAAAACATTATTCAAATTAAACTCTAGTTTTATTAAAGAATTCAAATAGTCATATTGAAAATTTGTCATCAATTTGAAGAATTTATGAAAAATTAACAAAATTTTTCGTTACGATGAAGAAAGATTTCATTGGGTGATATATAACCTACTTTTTTCAATTCTACACCCTTTTTTGTTGTATTTACTACCTTATTGGGTTCAGTGTACAAGTGTTTGTTAACTGTTAGTGATGGAGAGATAAAAATTTTAATTGGGACAGTTAAAACGCAATTTTGTACCTATCGTTGCTTAGAACAGCGCTCTCTATGTGTTATATAGTGGAGTAGAATATTTCATTCTATTTTTAGAATATTTTAAATGATATTTTAAACGATGTGAGAAATTATACGAGAATCGATCCATTATTTTTTATAGGTCCCATACAAATATAAATTTGTCTTTCTTTTAAAATATAAATTTGAAAGGCATAAATTTCACATATACGTGGATATTGCAATCATAATTATTCGAATTAAAGTAAAAATAATCAAAAAACTTTATGCGAATTTATACGAGGGTCGGTCCATAATTTATTTTAGCTTCTATACAACGCCCACAGAAAAAAATCGTTTAAAACACATGGATGTTTGTATCATAATAACTTACTACACAGTTAAGCATAATTTGGAAAACGAGGGTCGTTCATAAATTTGTCGGAACTGTAATTAATAGCCAGCAAATGTTGTTGTAACAATTCGGCTGTATCTGATTATTCTTTCTTAAGAAAAACTTCCAACTGATGCAGCTCTCATTGGATTTAAAATCTTTGGCTGAGTCTGACTCGGGTCGTTCTGAAACAGAGATCCAATTGTCGTGGGAACGAGCCAACAATGTGGTTAGAGTGCTAGAGTGCTTAGTTATAATTCATTTAAATTGTGGTATTTTAAGAGTCGCGAACTGGTTTTAGTGGCGAAGCGAAGAAACACCTATCGGATCATTATTTTATCTCAAAGACGGCCAGTCTGTACTTAGTTTTCCTTCTGGATTCCACTTAAATAATTAGGCGTCGCATAGCAAGAGTAGTTTACAGTTGAACGGAGTATTAAACATTGACCAAATGCTTTAGATTTTAATTACTTCATATCTTCACAATAAAATTTTTAAACGATTCAAGAATTCTTCCTTTCTGTAGGAAGTTCGTGATCTTATGTGCCTGAAATCATTGTTCAAATGATCATTGATTCTATGATTTAAATAGTGTCTAAAAAATGGACGAAATAAATAGTTAACAAAGGAAATTAATAAATAACAACTGGTACAATGTTTTTAAGGCTTGTTTCGTACACTGAACCAAAAAAGTTGGTAAATACAACGATAAAGGGTGTAGAATTAAATAAACTCCAACTTTAAACATCATAATGAATATTTTTGTTAATTTTTCGTATATTATTCAAATTGACAAAAAATTGTTAACATAAATAATTGAATTCATTAATAAAGGAAAATTTTATACAAAAATTTTTTGTTTAAACTTTTTTCGTATATTTGAAGAATTTTTTTTATTTTGAAGAAAAATATGAAATTAGAATAAAAATCACTTTTTTTTGTTAAAATTTTACGTAAATTTTTCTTTAATTTTACCTTCGATATTTTGTTTAGTGTACTGCATAAAAGTTAAGGTCTTGCACCCATAACTAGTCATAAATCCAACATTGGATATTTCAGAAACTCTATTTTATAAAAAACCGTTCCGTACAATACTAAATTACATTTATTTTTTTCAATTTAAAGGCGGAAATTATATTCTATTAAATGTACATTTTGGAAATGAACTAAAAACAATAAAGTTTCTGAAAGAGTTCAAAATTATCGGTCATATTTAAATATATATACATATCGTTTTTCATTTCGACTCTGCCTTACGTTTTATGCCCAAACATTTTACTGTGATGACTCTTTTTACCCCATTTTAAGCTTATTTTTCCTTAGAAAATTTGAAAAAAAAAAAATGAAGTTTATGACCACACAAATGCTTTAAATATTGCAAAAGGAGGTTATAAAAAAAACATAAGAAATTGCCATCAAGGGGGAATTATTTTTATATGAAACTCTTATAAATTGTTTTCTTCCTGCTGTGGAAATCAAGTGTGTAAATTAGTTTTTACTGGTTACACGTGACACAACAATTAAAGTGAAAAATAATATTTTCACTTTTTCTTGAAAGAAAAAGGTAACCAGACAAAAGCAACAGTTTTTCTTTAAATTGAAATGAAAATCTAACTTTTAATTTTAAATAAAAAATTTAAGGTTTAAATATTTGAAATTTAAATTAACATTAATTTTCAAGCAGCCTAAAAGTATGTTTATGATTTTTTAAACAAAATTTTATATAAAATTTAAAATCCACAATGTAACAAAAGAAGTATCATCCACTTAATGTAACGAAACAATATTTTATTATCTAAACTCCCTAAAATATGCTTTAGAAAAATTATTTGTTTTTTGCTTTAAAACAGCAGTTTAAAACACCAACACTAACATAAACATTTAAATGAAATCTTCTCCTTTTCTTCTTGTGTTTTTTTCAGTTTTATTTCCTTTTTAAATATTCAATGACATTATTATGCTGATTTTTGAATTTTTTCTTTATTTTTATGTTCTATTTTTGTCCTTTTTCCTATATTCAAGGATATTTTTTGGTGATAATTTAAACAGATTTTTTTCTCTCTTATTTCTCTAAAAAAGAAACTTGTTTGCCTTTTTTATGTTGGAAATATTGTCTATTTATTTAGTATAAATTTTTATTTTATTTGGTTTATTTGCTTAAAGAAATAGAAATACAAATAAAAATATAAAGAGAGAAGAATATTTAGTATAATTTAGCTATTTACTTAGTTATATAAGGAGTGAGATCGAAAAATTCCTAACATACATATCGTTACTAAAAATATTGTTATTGCCAATAAAAATATTTTTATTCCAATAAAAAATATTGTCAGTTTAAAGAAAAATTTGTTTGTTCGCAAAATTTTGTGATTTTCTTATGAAATTTTTAATATATTTCTCATTTCATATAAAATAGACTGTTTCTGTATGTCGAACGGAAACTAAAGCGATAGAAAGTTAGTCACTCGAATTCGTGTAAAATTGGATTTCTTTATCTACGAAGCTTTCGTCTCTCGTTTTTGATATTTTCTTTCGCTTAGAAAGCGAACGAAAGCATTCGTTCGACGTACAGGAACAGACTATACATTTTTTATTTCATTGAATGTCTTATGACAATTCACAAAAAATAAATTGTTATAGCTTTAAACACTAGTGGCGAAATTTTGAGCCTTTCTCGGTTTCTTTCCATTAAAGATTTGTAGAGCTTTTTGTTACTTTGCTCGCACAGGTATTCCATCAACGTTTAAAATCTTACACACTTTTGGACACATTTTTATGTCCTTCAATTCTCTTTTAACAAGAACCAGCGTGACAGGATGCCAAGTCAGGCCAAAATATGTGGACACATTATGAAGTATGCAGCAGTTTTTGTAAACATTCCTTGATGTAAATTTCAGTATTTAGGAGCCGGCTGTAACAAATTATTGGCATGTTTTGGCGCAACTACAAGTTACTTGTCATACCAAGATTGTTTTTGTTCCCGAGAATTAAAAAAAATGTGTCATTCCCGGGATTACCGGGAATAAATTAGAATATCATATATTCGATAAAACTAATGTTTTGATAGTTATAAAGAATATGAATCCTATATTAAGCCCTGTCGAATCTAAAATACCTTCCAGTTTAATTTTACATATTTTTAAGAACATAAAACTTAAAACTTTGCTATTCCGGAATTGTTATCTCATGTGGGAGCCAAGTCCAAAGTTATTTTAGCTAAATTCTATTGAAATGCTAATATTTAAGAGCTTTATAAACTCAAGTTCTTGTCTGGAAAGTAAAAAAAAATTATAAGTGATATTTAGTCTAAAAAGTGCCGATATGCATGAAATATTTATATTTAAGACAATCAAATTTTTGCTAAATTTATAGAGAATATGTTTTTAAGCATACTCTCTATTCCGGAAATGGGCCCAAATCGCGGCAAACATTTATTGTTATCGCCAACATGTTAATTGATGAATTCATTTTATTTTTAAAAGAATTTCGTTGCTGTAATAAAATTATTTTTATTAAATAAAAAAAATATTGTTGTCGCAATATGTTTGGAAATATGTATTTCTTATTAGAATAACAATATTTTTAGTGACGATAAGAATAACTATTGCAAAATGACATTGCAAATAAACAAATTTTTTATCGATATAAAAATTACTTTAGTGGTGATAATAATAATTATTTTTATTAATACAATAAACAAATATTTTAGTTACGTTAAAGATATCTTATAACAATAGTATGGTTACCGCAAACATATTTTTTCTGCGTGTAGTTGGGAGCTCTTTTTTAAAAATGCTTTCTATTTTTTGGCTTAAGACACATCATGTGGACTCTTCCATCTAACTGAGGAAGGTGATTATCAACGGACAAACACACTGACAACAGACCTTTTAATACTGGGCCAATTTTTTGTTGGGATTTGTTATATAATTTTAGTACTCAATTTTTTTCTGGTCAAACATTTTAATCAGATTAAAAAAATATTTATGATTGTTTGTTTGTCAAACAATAGATTAGAAGTTTTAATGAAAAACGTATGTTTAAATTTATACGATCTCACTTTTTATATAAAAAATGTAAATAAATATTTTCATAAATATTTTGTGGTCTAAAAGAACCAACAATTGAAATAAAATAGCAAAACGACTGGTTTCTGAGAAAAGGAAATAAAAAAACTAGACATTTTTTGTTTCCTCTTCCTAAAAATAGCAGCAAAGCAGGAACAAAAATTGTCAACAAAGAAATTGTTTAAATGACAACCTACTGTTTCTCTTTTTGTCCTTTTTTTCTTAAAACAAACTTTATTTATTCTTTGTTTTATATAAAATTTCATTTCCATAAAAAAGAACTTAATTTAAACACTTTTTTATGCTTTAATAAGCAAAATAAAATCTTTTCTGTCTCTTTTTGGAGAACTTTTACGTCAAACACAACAAAAACTGTCAAAATTTTATATGTTTTGAAATAAGAAAAATTGGCCATTCAACACCATCTTATATAATTGTCATAAAAATAAAGTTTTGCTCTTTTTTTATGTCTCCCAGGGAGAAAGGGACGTCTTATGTAAATATTTATTTAGATTTTATTTTAAACATAAATATGTTTATATACATAAATTTAATTTTGTGGTTAGATTGTAACACTTTTTTAATATTCATTTTAAATTATTAAATTTTAGAATTTTTCATTTATAACAAAAAATCTTTATTTTCTTTCTTTTTAAGTGAGTCATTTTGTGGATGTTTTCTAGATGTAAGTTAAACCAATAACAACAACATTTCTATTATGAAAAGATTTGGGTTAAAATAATAAAACTCTGACAATTATTCATTCCTAAATAAGTCTAAAGATCTCTAATGATCGTACTCGCCTTACATTTTGCTTTCAAAGTAGCAGACGTTTCAGACATGAATGTTGCAAACATTAGTGTTGTATACGATTTAAATAAATTATTCGTAATTTACAATTAATTTCTATTGGGGGGGGGGGTTAGCTCTATCTCACTGGTCCTATCCATTTTACGTTTTGTCTGATAAAACTGGGCTATGAGAAAGTAATAAGAGCCAAATTTGAGAACTCTCGCTGTTATAGTTCTTCAAATATTCAATTATCAATATTTGCTTATTATGGAAGATTCTCCCCCCCCCTCTAGACTTATCCATCCTATGTTTTGTCCAGTAAAACAGTTACTTCATAAAGTAGTTGGGACGACAAAATTTGAAAACACACGTTTTTACAGTTCTTTAGATATTTGATAATCAATGCTTGCTTTGTATGGGGAATACCCTCCCCCTATTCTATGTCCTATCGGAATTTTTTATAGCATATGTTACTTTCGGCTATATTGCGATCATTCTGTGAAAATTTTATCAAAATTGGTCGAGACGTTTTAGAGTCTATACGATATATACATGCATACATACATACATACATACATACATACATACATACATACATACATACATACATATATACATATATACATACGTACATACATTTTTGTGTTGGTGTAATTCTTTCCAATATTCGTGACATTTTTAGTAGTAAAATTATGCTCCAGGTCCTATTTCTACAGGCAGACATTTCACTTTTTCTTTGCAGCTAACTTCGATCCAATTAAAGTATTTTTCCAACCATGGACCCTTAATTTCCGAGTCTTTAAGCCATGCTCTCATTAAAAACTTGAAGATTCTATAAATATATCTTTGGTTTATAGAGCACTTCTTATTCCCGCACACCCTGTTACCTACTATAATACGCCTAATTCGCCATAATAAAAAAAACATAATTTCACATCTAATGGATCTTTGGATGTGAAAGTTGAATTTGACCAACGATTGTGACTATACGTCTTATTGAATTTTTATGAAATTTGGTTCGCCAAAGCAAGAAACCTAACACACTAAAGATGTTTTGCATAGGGATCGGAAAATAGTATCCCCTCACAAAAGGAATACCGCATATCTCCTAAAACAATACAGGACACATGAATGGAGACTTGATAACACTTTACTGTAGACTACAAAAATAAGTGATAGGGCACAGGGATGTAGTATACCCCTAATAAACGAAGCAGGAAGTTTTTTTGGTACAGTGTAAAGTATTATGAGCAAAGTTTTGGGAAAGGACACGAGGGAGTATTAATAATTTGGCATAGCCGAATATACATTCTTACTTTTTTGTTTGTACTTGATAAACTATCTTTTTAATAAAAACGTTTTTATAAAAACGATTATAGAAAAACGTTTTTATGGAGAAGGAAAAATGAAATTGTTTCAACCAATTGGAGGGATTTTTCCTAGAATTTATCTGAAAACACTGCTGATTATTCTAAGTAGTTTCGTATCTATCGTTATCTAGAATAACACCCTCTATGTGTGTTGTGGTGGTCGGAAACTTTGCTAGATTTTCATTCCTTCTAATTTATCTAGGAGGTGAGGTGGCGGCACTTACTGACTATCTTCCGCTTTTTTTTTGTTTTCGATATATTCCAAATCACTGAATTGGCTTGAGACCTTCTTCAAGCTTTCGCTTGGTCATCAAATCAAAAAAATACTTGTTTGGTAGGCAATCAAAATTTACCACCCTTTGAAATATAGGAACTAAATACCCTCTTTCATTTCAGCAACTTTCAACATAGTTATTTCATTAAGGAACTTGCTTTTCCTTACACACAGACTGACCTGCCTTGATAACAAGATAAATAGTACGCGCTAAGCTAGATTACATACCAATGTTGTCCAGCGTCCATCCTCGCTGATTATAGCTTGATTCGAGCATGGCGAGTCATATTCAGCAGTTGCATGTTGAGGTTTTGCATGTAAAAATTTTGCAAATTCCAAATATACTCGACATATATCCATAGCAATAATCGAAAAATAATATCGAAGTAACAAATAATAAACTTAATACATGGTTTAGATAATAAGAAGAGAGCTTTGTCAGATGTCGAATATATTATTATTTTATTTCCTTAAAAGCGACCTGTACCTTGTTCACAAAGTTCAATTTAAAGATACAAAAACGCCAGGAAATATTGGACAAATTTTCATTTAAATGGAAGTTGAGTTACCACACAGATTAAAATTATATACGAATCAAAACTGAATACTTGTAGTTTTCTTTCTTCCATTCAAAATTATAGGCTTTTAGAACTAGTACTCCCACAACGTACGAAAAATAATTTAACATGTAGTTTTTCCGCCAAATTTTTACTAAAAACTTTCTTTCCCCTCAAGTAAACCTCCAAAACAAGTTTTTATTAAAAAAAAATAACTTCCGAAGTATTTAAGCGAATCTTTAGTGAAACATTTATAAAAAACTTTATTTTCAAACTAATTATCCATAATGGGAAACGTTTAACAGTCAAATCAGCTTAATACACCAGAATCTTATCAATATTTAACGACTCAAAAAATAACTTTCAGTTTCTAATCAAATGAGACCTAAAAGTTAATTACATCAATATGAACTGATATTTAGAAATGAGTGTATTTGTGTGGGTGAAAGTTTTTTTAATAAATAACGATTAAAACAAATAAAGACAGATAATTTACGTAATTGTAGTTGAAGTTTTATCAAGAACTCAATAAAAAAACGGAGAATGCTATGCCGAATCTTTAATACCCTCCACCACAAATGTGTGTGAAGTGATAACGTTATGTTTCGTAAATACATAATCAGACATACACTCACAAACGTTTACATTCTATTTATGTTTTTCGTAAGTATAACACAGGAGCACTTAATGAATCTTAAAATCATTAATATTTTTGACTGTAATATATTTTTAAACTGAACCGATTTTGATAATTTTTATTATGGTGACATACAACTTATCATTACGGTGGAATTTCATTTTAATTTGTCGATTTGTAATTGACAATTTTACGAAAGTTCTTCGTTTGAACATAGAGGTTGCCTCACATATCGGTCTATATCTTTTTAAAACCGATTTTGCTGATTTTAAAGAAAAAAGTTCTCGGGATCATAACAAATACTCAGGCCAAATTTCTACCAATTATTGTGGATGTGTGCATGCTAACAACAGATAGACAAACAGACAAACCACCAGACATATCTAAATCGACTCAGTTTTTAATTTCACACAAGAAGATATATATATATATATATATATATATATATATATATATATATATATATATATATATATATATATATATATATATATATATATATATATATATATATATATATATATATATATATATATATATATATATATATATATATATATATATTATGGAGTCTGAGATATTTATTTTTGTGTTGCACACGGAATGACAAAGTTAATATACCCCCTTCACCACTTGTGGTGGTGGTGGCCATAAACATATCTATTGCAACAAATTAAAGTAACTTTATTCAATATTGATAAATAATGGAGATACTTGAGATGCCAATGAAAGAGTAGAACAATAAAGTGACCAGTTATCAGAAAATATAAATTAAAGAAAGAAAGAAAAACCAATTACTTAATTAGTGTATTGAAAAAGGGAACTTTCTTTTATCATTTTCCATGAAAACTTCAATTCTTTTGCAAAAGCTTTTCTTCGTTATGGGGTGAATTGTTAAACTAAACGTTTATTGTTATTTTGAGAAGTTTCCAAATTTACCCCTAAATTTGCTGGTATTTATGTAAAAAGACTTATTTCCTTAGTTGCCAAACAAAATTATACTCCTTTTTAAGATAGACACTTGACATCATTAGTTTGGACACTGACGTTGGCTAAAAATCACATGAATAATGTGATTTTTTTCTCTTGGCCTCTACAAACATTTATTTACGGAATTTTCCCCCTTTAGAAATTAGTTTAACAATAGAAATTGTTGTTTTGTCCTGAAAAAAAGGTTTAGTTTTATTTAAAGTTTAATGTGTGGAAAATTGCCAAATTATAGAGAATTTCTTTAAAATGTTCTTCAACATTTCAGAAAAATCTATAATAAACTCTTGAAAAAGGGTTTATTTAATGATAAAGCAAATATCAATTTAAATGACTTGTAAAAAAGAACTAAAATCACTAGACGTTGAAGAAAAAATATAAGAATTTTAAAAAAGATTTTTGTCCAGGGGTCAGAGAAAATAACACTTGTCAAATTTTAAGTTCAAATTAAATAATTTAATATTAAATGCAATAGTTTCAAGCACAATGGGGTAGCATTTTTCAAATTTTAGATTTTACAGACTCAAAAAAACTCAGAGTTTTGAAAAATAATTTTTTAGTCCAATATTTCAATAGAAGAAATTTCCGTTTAGTTTTAAGGAATAATAATTAATTTCTTTTAGCTCTCCAAATTATCTACACGTAGAGAAAAAGTATGATTTGGGTAATCATAATCGAGTGGAAAAATATTATTGTTAATTATCCCTCCACCACAATATTTTGAAATAAACCGGCATAATATGGTTGTACCACTACAAAATATGGTTGCGCCAACCATATAAAAATTACGAACGAACATATTATTGTTAATTTATTGACAATATTTTTTTGCAGCGACAAAAATATGATTGGGGTTACCATAATCAAGAAGAATATGATTGTCGCTACGCCATAATATTTTTAAATAAACCAACACAATATGTTTATACCAACACAAAAAATGCTTGTGGCACCACAAAATATGAAGTCATATCGCAACCATAAAAAATTACGAACAAACATATTGAACGAATTATTGTTAATTTATTGACAATGTTTTTTTTTCGACAACAATTGGCATGTTCACGATAACAATAAATGTTTGTCACGAAAATAGTATTAATGCGACGAAAACATTGAAAACATGACTTTCCTAGCGTTCATTAGATGAATGAACCATCTTTTAACCAGTCTGACTTGAGAATGAACTTGACAAGTTTATGTAGCTCATTAATCGTTTATTCCTTTGGTACTGTACACATCATTCTGGCTTTCGTTATCTCACGTTCTCGTTCCTATCGCTTTGTAGTTCCATTTTAATATGGAAATCGTACTTATTGATGTGCATTTCAAAAATTTCACTAGAAATAACGGGTTAATTATCTTCCATTTGCGGTCATTTGTCTATCTTGTTCAGGAAGCGTTAGATCCTTTAATATATTTAATAATGGCAGGTCTATACACTATTTGACTTGCTGAAGTCAATGGCATGTCGGTTAACATTCCAGTATTCATTCTCATTTTTATAGTGTCAGAGTTATATTTCATCATTAACATTATAATTATAATCATATCTGACTGAATAATTGATAAAATTGTGGTCCTCAATCTAAAAAAGTACTCTAAAAATTTGTTAGGTTTACATTCGCGATCCTTTTAACCAACATGTTCTTAGAAAG
This sequence comes from Cochliomyia hominivorax, assembly GCA_004302925.2. Taxonomy (NCBI): domain Eukaryota; kingdom Metazoa; phylum Arthropoda; class Insecta; order Diptera; family Calliphoridae; genus Cochliomyia; species Cochliomyia hominivorax. The sequence goes on along the minus strand of PYHX02000495.1, from coordinate 56,343,917 downwards.
AATTTTAAATTCAAACATTAATTAATTAAGGCATTTTATTTATATGTAGATACTTCCTTAAATAAGTTATGATCCCCTGATTGTGGAACTTGAATTCATTCAGTCTTATATCCTTCAATGAGGAGAATTGATCAAGTTGAAGCTGTGAACTTTAACTGTTAACCCAAATGACCTTTCAAAAGATTTCCTGATCTTTGTTAAGAAAAATCCTAGCGGTGATTTAATCGGTATCAACCGTCCACCGAGTTAAGTGCAGTCCCACTACGGGCCAACTAGGAGACCATCAGTGTTGTCCTATATAATATTAACATAAACACTAACCCAATTACCTCCAGTAGGTCCTGACTAATCACATAAATAGTTAGTCCTCTTTATTGTCAGTTATGACCGTTTTCAAATCTCTAGAATGTTTGTCTGAAGCATAGTAAACTCATAAATCAAATTGCTTCATTTACTGGAGTCTATCAAGGTCTTCAAGACATCTTTTAAAATTTAAAATTCAAACAATTGCAATAAGATTTATCTGAATAAGCCTCTCACAATCTCCTTTCATATAGTATATTCATAACTAAGAATTGGTCTCATCAATGAATTTACTATCCTTGATTTAAAGACCCCAACCTTTACTATGAAATCTGCATTAGGCACTAAGACTATTTTCTAGCTTTTGCAGAGGATTTTTTTAAGATGACAAGCTGTTAAAGAAATGTCTAGGAACTTCGCTCAATAAGCTATGTATACCTAGTGCTGGATCACGAATTCGTTCTGTATTAAACCTTTTAAGAAAGAAAATCATATTTATTTTCCGTTGAAATAGTATTAAGACGTAACTTAAAAATCCGCTAGAATGTTTAACACATTTTTGGTATTTATTTTTATTTATGTTCTTTGAAAACATCTTTATATCTTTTTTATTAAATTTATTTAAAATTATTTACACTTTAATACTTCGTTTTCCAGAGTCCTTATCCAGCAATTTTTTCTTGATATTTAATATTTAAACATCCCTGAAGTGCTAATCTATTCAATTTCGTAAACAATTTATCGTTTTTTAACATTCACCATCGCATGTTTTGTTTAACAGTTTTTCTAATCCATCTGCATGAAAAAGTAACGGAGAATCTTAAAGATACAAAATTTATTATATTTAGGATTTTTTTACAATTTCAACTCACGTTTGGGTTAAATGTTTATTTTTTTACTTGGTTTTTTCTTCTAAAAACAATAATAAATAAAAGCTAAAATAGCTCAATGGAAATAGAATAAAAGAGATAAATTAGAAAAGTAAATTTAGTTGTTTTTTAAAAAGCAAAATATTTAGAATATTTAATTTATATTAAGTATACGCAACAAAGTTCAATGGTGAATATTTTATGGTTTAAGTTTTTTATTTAAAATTAATGAGATTTAAAGTTTGAATTTGGAATTCTAGCTTTCTAGTAATTCTAGTTTAGTTCTATTTGAGTTCTTGTTTAGATCTAGTACAGTTCTGGTTCTCTTCTAGTTCAGTAGTTTTAATTCATTTGTTGATTCAAGCTGAAACTGAGTTACAAATTATTCTTAACCCTCAATTATTGCTGTATCCATTTGATGTTTTTATCTGAAAATTTCAACTTTGAACTTATACGTTTCTTAACACTCAACTGAAAGAATCCCCCATCTTAATATCCTAAAATTACTACTTGTTCACCATTATTTACACCTTCAAGCACCTGAGTCGTAATTATGAAACAAAAGACTGTTAATAATATTGTCAACTTTTAGGGCTTAAACCAACACATACAAACGTATACAATATTCATTAATAATAAAACTTTTCCTTTTAAATAACAAATTATGTTTTCATTACTGAAATGGAAAAAAGAATTAAAGATTATTTTAAGTGTTAAGACTCCGAAAAAAGGAATTTATGTTTTTAGAAAAAGTATTATTATTTTTTTTCTATTTCATTATGCATTAACCACATGTTATAATTTCAAAACATAAGCAAACACTTACACATTCAGACATTTACTCACACATGTACAAATCCATAAATTTAAATGAGAGTGAACGTATGTGCGTGTGTATTAGTTGTGTGAATTGGATAAAGTTTTTGTTCAAAAAAATAACCGACGCTAAAAACCATGCAAAACATAAAATAAAAATTTAATCCTCTTAGAAAACTCTAATGGAATTTATGTGTTTTAATCCACACACAGACACACATACATACTGAAAATAAAATTTGATTGTATATGTGAGTGTTTCAAATACACTTGGGTTTTAATAAATTTGTTACTTTTTAGCAAGAATGTTAAAGGATTAAATTCTAAGGAAATCGAAATTTTGTAAAACTTTTCTAAATTGTTATCTTTAGTAAGCCAATATCTGGTCACATCCCCGAATTTCTACTTTTTTCTGTTCCCGTTTATAGTAATTCTGGATAAGATCCGCGATACGTTGGTTCAGAAATTGATGTCATGTGCTAACATACCGATTCTATTAAAATCAAATTTTATTCAGTAGTAGAAATATTTGGAGAAGTTAAAAAATGGATCAAAATATTTGTAAATGGAGGCGTAGTATATTGGTTGCGGATTGTGATTTGTTTCAAATATGATCGGAAGTAAATTATAATGACTTTGAAAACGATTATCGATAAATGAGCAATTTTATTCGGTGTTATGTTGGTAAGATAATAATCTTGTTGGGATGGTATCTTGGGTCTTTACAGCTTTAACATCCATCTAGTGAATGATTTTTTTTTGCTTAAGTACTTTGTTTTAATCAAATATAATGTACAGCGGAATATAAATTTTGAGGTTCAAAAGGTGTTAAACTTGGTGTTTTACAGCAATAGGGAAACTACAGCAGCATATATCAGCTGAACATTCAAATTTAAAATTTTATTTTCATAAAACTTTTTAGGGTAGAAAAAGACATAGTAATTTTTTCTATTTGAAGCCATATGGGAGCCATTTTGAATTTATTCCATGAATATTTAGTGTTTAAATATGTATACTTTTATCTAGTTTAACGCATTTAAGTTCTTTAGAAATTTGAGAAATACCGATCAATATGGGAGTCTTCGTTTCCATACAGACACATTTCGAAAATCATTTTAAATCACAAATCCCAAATAATGTTAATGTGGTTAAAACTTGGCCCATAATTTTGCAGGCATATAAGGTCCAATTTAAAAAAAAATTATATAAAACTTGTAATAAATTCTGAGAAAATTAATTTTATATAACAACAAGTCATATTATCAAATGCTACAACTTTCGTCGCACAATTGTTTAAACCTACAATATTCTCATCAAATATATGGTGCTGGTCCCAGATGTTGTTAAAAGTTTTGTCAAAGTAGAACACGGCAAATTTGTACTAAATTCTATAAAAAATAAATCCTATTGAAAGTCTTTATTTTCTCAACAATTTCTGAAATGATTTTAAAGATGCGAAAGTCTTTTAAACTTTTAAAATATGTTGTTGTCCATCGAAAGATATTTTGATCCGAAAAGTTACAGATATCACCCGTTTCACAGGAAGTATGTAAAAAATTATAGTGGTAAAAATTAGATTTTTCTTCTAAAATCCGAGTTTCTGTGTTCGACTTCACAATATCATCTGCAAAGTTTAGATCGATGAAAGGGCATTCATTCTGCCATCAATTATAGATATTACCTGATCCTCAAAAAGTATATAAAATACTATAATGACAGATAAAGGAAACTGTTGATTTCTCTTCCCTTCTAATTAAAACATAAAGTCTTATACTTTACGACATTTAATTGAAAATCTTTCGCAATCGTTGCTCTTTGTATGTTTGTTGAAAGATCCGAGTTACTGTTACTCTGTTGTTCCTTTTAAATATTTTTTCAACATTTTTAAAATTCATACTCTTCATAAAACTCATTCCTTTAAATATCTTCTTTCCTTCAAAAAAGGGGGAGGTTTAAATATTTTCTTTTTGTTGTTGTTGTTTTTGTACAACTAAATATGCAATGGTGAATTAGCAAAATTGCTACTCTACAACATTTTTTATTTCATTTTATTTTTTTGTTATTTAAACATAAATTTTAATGTTTGGTTTATATTTTTGATGAAACTGTAGAGTCAGGGTTAAATAAAGATTTTTCATTTTAAAATGTTTTCTTTTATTTGTAGAACTATAATTTTGGGGCAAAAATTCCAACATATTTTTATTTGATTTTTTGTTGTTAAAAAATATAAAATAAAATGCTTTTAACATTATTTAAGATTATGATGCATATGCGATGTTAAGAGATTAAAAGGAAGAAGATGAAAAAAATAATTCCAACAAGAATTTTACATTTGCTTAGACGATTGTCAATATATTGTTGGCAATGGCCCACACAGGATTATTTTGGGAAAGAGATAAATATTTATTTCCAAATAAACGGTTTAAAAAGGAAAATAGGCAGATTTTGGTTAATATAAATTACAAAGTTTAATTTCAGATTAATTATGCTGTTTAAAAGACTCAAAAGATGAAGAACTTGGCATCATAAACCAAAAAAGTTTTTGTCTAAAAGATTTCAGTAGTCCATATAAAAAGATATGACACTTATATATTTTTGTCGTTTACCCAAATTGGACACAAAATCAATCTAAAGAGTTTTTGTCTTATTTCTGCCATTAAATCCCAAGTAGTTTATTCAAAAACCGAAACCGGAAACCGGTTAATCAGTTTTTTACAATTTAGAAAACTGACTGGTTTCGAATAATTTCTTTTCGAATTTTTCTATATGCCGGTTATTTTCAATCGCTTAACCGGGTTTTAATGGAAGTCTCTTTTAGGCATTTTACTAAAAATTCAGCTTCATTTCTGTATCTTTGGCCATGACTGAGAATATAAAAAAAATTTTGTTCTGTGTGTAACATGAGTATGCATATTAGACATCATATTCTGAATCGATTTTTCTATGTCCTTCTGTTTAAGACATCAAGTTAATAAAATCAATTAAATGATATTCTGCAAGATTTTTTATTCAGACATAGATCAATAATTTAGATATATTCAGAAATTAATTAAAAAGTTTCTGTAAAGGAAAAATAATGAATTTAAAAAATCATGGTATCTAAAGACATTATTTTAAATACGATAACGAAAACACTATCAAAAAACTTTTATACCCCACCCATTTAGGACATAATAGAGTGCAAGTATAATTTGATAGAATCTGCAACAAATGGTTATTTTGATATGAGAACAAATACACATTTTGATTACGATGGAGCCATTATTTCAACTTTATTCTATATAAAGGCCATTGCACGGTATAAGTTTTTTATTCGTTAAACTCTAAATTTCTATTAAATAATAACATTTTCTGTAGATTTATTATAATCGATTTCGAACATGGTTTTATGTTTTTTTTTTTTTTAAATAAAACCGTAATTGAAGCCGTTTCTATGGATAACCCTAAAACCGGTTATCTGAAAATGTCCGTTTTTTAACACACTAATCTCAAGAGTCCATCAATTTCCAGGGAAATATCTTAAATATTATTATTTTCGTCTTAAAGGTATTCAAATCATTTCCTTACGCTCCAAAAAATTGGTTTTATATGAATGGAAGTCGAGAGACGATAAAAGATAGAAAGATGTCAGAGAACTTAATCTTTTCACTTCAATATTCCAAGTTTTATGAGCAGTTAAAATCAGGTCAAATCAACATGAGGAACTTGTACAGAAGACAATTAATTATTTTGAAGGCAGAATCAATTCAAAATTTGCCAGAGCACATGTAAAGCTCTAATCATCTATCAAGATAACAAGACCGATGAAATACTAGTCTTATAGATAAAATCTAGCAACTTCTAAATATGATTTGCATTTACCGAGACAGTATTCCCTTATTGATTTCACAATAATAATAGTTTTAGATGATCCATATTTAGTTTAATTCTTATTAAACACTATTGAAATCGATTCAGAAGAAAACAGATTACTTAGGAAAAATATTAACAAAAAATGATCTGAATAATGGACCAGAATAATCGACCAGGTCTTCATCATGACAAAACGTACGTTTTCACCCTTTTTCGAGCATTAACCGTGTGTCTCTTTACTTCCATTAGTTTTAACCGATGCATAATGGACTTTTGGAGCTGTAAGTAGTCTAGATACAACTCCAAAAGTCCAGAGGGTGCCAACATCAAAATTTCTCGAAAGACCAAATATTAATTGGGATTCATTCACTAAAAAATAGTAAACTATATATCAAACATGTAACATAACAGAGGGAAATAATCCTATAAGTTGCTGACTAAGGTCTTTCGGAATAACCAAATTCACAAATACGGATATGAACTCTTACTTTTAATTAAAGGATTGTATCATCCTTGTCCTTCAGTTACAAAGATTCTTATAATTCTAACGTCACATGTACTTCAAATTTCTACATCAACTTTAAACCTTTTTATTAGACATTAGATCGATTTTTTATACCGACGGCCAATAATCGAGGAATTCAATAAAGTTCTGAAAGGTTCTGTGATGTATTATTTATCCGCTCTAGTTACCTGAAATAAAACCTTGATTGATATTCATTCTTGAGAATATTCAGATTATAAGATCTGATCTTTTGATTGGACTGTATACATAAATATCCTACACTTATCTGCCTTAATTTTCGAACAGAAAATATTTTGAGGTTATAATTTTCCCTGAACTTAAGACAAGAGACATGACATTTTGACGATTGCATACATATTATGATATGATATGATAGAATATTCAAAATTCTCCAGAAATAAATGATACGCTATCGTTCCTGATAGTCAACATTAAGTGCATTGATCATGTGTTTCTTTTGCTCGATCCCCTTGAATTTATAGCATTGACTATTATATGAAAGTCAAGTTCCAACATGATTTTTATATTGTGTTAAAAAATTAAATTCACGAGTTGTACGATCAATATAAAACACGATCATACACTGATTTTAAAAGTTTGAGAATTTGATCAGATTTCGCTGTATAAAGCACCTTGTGTTTAACAAAAATTTTTTAAATTCCATTCTCGTATTAAAATATATCATACGATCCATTATATCCAGACTACTATAATTTCATCCTTCTCATCATAGTTATAATTCTTTTCTATGCCATAACTAATTAATATCTCACAAATCAAGACAATAAAAAATATCAGTTTGTTTTTTTCAATTATTTTTTTTATTTTTATTTTCCTACTTTTTTATCACTCCCTATCACTAGTTATTTTCGCAAAAACAACCAACAACAAAACATCAAATGACAATCATCATTTCGCTTTCAATATTTTTACAAGCATTTTAAATATAAATTGTTGTTATTAGTGTCGTAAAACGATTTAATGACCATAAGAAATTATATTATTGTACGTTAAATACCGGACTCTAAATGGTCACTGTTATTGTGAGTTAGTGTTTATGTGCATTTGTTTGTCGTTAACAGAGGCATTAAGTTTTCCTCGGTTCAATAACCACAATTTAACGTAGTGAAAATAAGTGAACAAGAAAAACGACGCCACTTGCTTGACATGTTTGCCCCAGCCTATCGAATATAATTTTAACTTATAAAGTTAAATATCAACTTCTATCAGACTTTATCGGTTTGTTGGGTGACAAAACATTTAGTTAAAATTTTCATTTTAGGTGAATCAACTTTTAAGCAAAATGGATGGATGGTCAAGTCCATTGCAATGGAAAAGAAAAATAGAGACTTGTAAATAAATTAAAGATTTTATAATAATGACAATTATTAGAGACGACCAATAAAGAAAGCTGAAATTAATTGTAATTTAAATTGTTATATAGTGGGGGAAATTAGAATAGGGGCAGTGAGAAAGGAACATTTGATTAAAAGAATTTATGAAGATGGACACAAATGCATGATAACATACTGCTTCCAAAAAGGGAACTTGTATTAACCAATCTAAACTTTATTTTAAACATGATTCTGAAGTAGTGTTTAAATTAGAATATGAACTCGAATATGAACGATAATCAAAACCAAATCTGCTTCAGGATCAAAACAAGAAACTATAATTTGAACATGAACTAAAAGCTGAATAAGATCCTAAACGGGAATCAAAACTAGAATCCAATCATAATCTGAAAAGGAACTGTAATAATAATCTAAAATGGAATCTTAAGGGAATAATAATTAGAATTTGAAAAAGAAATTGAAATAGTTTCTACAAGAATCTGAACTTAAACCGAAAATGCAGCTGAACTGGAATCTGAACTAAAACTGACCATGAACTAGAATCTGTAATAAAATTGGACTTAAAATAAGAATTTGATTTAATATCAGAACTTGAATCTAAAATGGATTTTGAACTAGAATCAGTGCTAGAATCTGAACAGGAATCTTAATTGGAATCTAAGTCAGAATTCGTAATAGAATTTAAATAAGAATCTGAAATAGAACTAAAACTGATTTATAATCTATATTTAAATCTGAACTCGAATCTGGACAGGAATCAATACTAAAACCTCATCTGGAATCTGAACTACAACCTCAAGTAAAATCTGAAATGTAATCTGAATTTGAATAATAACCAGAAGTAGAAACTGAACTGAAATCAAAAGAAGAATTGAATGTAAAATCTGCAGAGTATTCTGAACTGAAATCTGAACTAGATTAGGAACTAGAGCTAAACTAGAAATGAACTAAAGCTGAACTAGAATTGAACTGGAACTGAAATAGAACTGAAATAGAATTGAACTAGAAGTAAGCTGGAACTCTGTACTAAAAGTTTACTAGAATTACCAAAACTTTTGTACCGAGTAAATTTCTTCACTAAATAGCCCAAAAATCGAATCATCTGTTTTGGTGAAATATATTTGATGTTTCAGCTTGTATTTTCTGTATAACGTTTAGCTAGTGGAAAAATATATGCATTCTCGGCAAATTCAAGTTCCGAGAATGATCAAGTTTTCGTTGATCATTGTTCGTTTATGATGGTGAAACTGTAATTATCGCATGGCCTTTTTCTTAATCACCCTTACTATCACTTATTCACTTTGATTATTGACCACTCTTAACCATTGACTTCTTTTTCCTGCTCGTTATACTCAATTTAATTCCCCCCAAAAAAATAAATAAAAACATAATTCATCATAAATAAATATTTAATGAAATTTATTTATAAACACAAAAACTTCACATACAAATTTTATAATTTTTTTTACCTGGACCTGATGTTTAAATCGCTTTGTAATGCCATTGTTTTGTCATGTTTTACTTACAATTGTTATTTTTGTCAAGTCTTCCATGACCACAAGACAAAAACAAGAAAAACCAACGTTTTCCCTCTGTCGACGCTTAATAGCATTTTTGCTAGGTTAAGCGACAAAAAAGTTTAACATTTTTGCAAAAGTGACATTTTTCCTTATTGTTGTTGTTGTTGTCGTTTTTGTTGTTAAAGTTGTTTTTAGCTGTTTATCTGACTTTATAATTTTTCCCCGTCTTCTTTTGTTTTCCGTTGATTTCATTGTTGCTGATAAAAATGTCCACCTCTTTTTATGGTCGCAGTTTTTGTCCGCTGACTCTTTTTGTTTTACATTCCCTTACAAGCGTTTTTGTGTTCATTTATTTTTAGCTTAAAAAATCTGAAATATTTTCTTACAAGTTTTTAGTTTTTAGTCTTCTTAAATTGTTAATAATGTTTTACATCTACGCACTTTTGTCTAGAGTTGGGATTGCATAAATGCACTTGCACCAGATTCTTTTTGGGCAGTAACAATTGTTGTTGTCATTGATTTCGTTTATTGTATTGTATTAACTATTACGCCGGATATTGTTTTGTCATTTAAGGTTGTTTAGTTTTAATTATGTCCAATTGTTTTTTAAAATTTTTAAAATATTCTTGAACAAATTTCTGTGGGCTTTTTAGAATAGAAAACTAAAAGATGAAAAATAAAAATATTGTATATACAAAATTTTAGCACTAGAAACTAGAGCTGAACTAGAACTTAACTAGAGCTAAACTAGAGCTGAAGTAGAGCTGAACTAGAGCTGAACCAGAGCTGAACTGGAACTGGACTAGAAATGAAGTACAACAGAACTAGCACTGAACTTGAAATGAACTTAAAATGAACGTGAACTGAACTTGAACTGAACTTGTACTGAACTTGAACTGAACTTGAACTGAACTTGAAATGAACTTGAACTGAACTTGAATTTTACTTTAAAAATTGTAAATCTTCAAGGTTTTTGTAAGTATTGTAAAGTACTCATCATTCGGAATAAGTTCAAATACCAAAAACACCGACTCATTTTACAAAATTAATTGTATTGGATTTAGGTATTTTAAAAAGTAACTTCATCCGTTTTAGATCGACATTGGACTAGTAATACAAATTCAAAAAATAATATAAACTAAATGAGAATTATAGCTATAAAGTTTGCATAACTGTAATATGTTGATGTAGTTGTGCAATTGAGTTTTTTTTCAGTCTCAATCTTTAATTGTCAGTTTTCTTTAACTAAACTAATCAACCTGATAAAAATTTCTTAAAGAGAAAACGCTTTCTTGTTGTTTTATTAAATGTTGGCCTCGTGTGTCTAAAAGTAATTACAATTATTTTAAATTATTTAATTTGTTCTTAGCACCCAACAAACGCTTAAAAATAAATCTTAACAAGATATAAAACAAACTAATTAATTATAAATAGACAGATACTAAAATCAAAACAGAAAAGCTAAATTACTATACTAATACGCAGACAGACAAATGAAAAGGAAGGAAGACTAGAAAAGTTAGTTAGACCCATTAACCTACAATTTCATTGCAAACCCATTATACTTACAATTGCTTACAGAACATTAACTAAAATTAATTTTTCTTAATTTCAGTTTTTAAAATTTATTTCTTTAGAAAAAGGAACCAACAACAAAACTATAACTTAGTTAAGTTAATGAATAGTTTTGCACTTAGGCTATAGCATTTTTGCAATAAGGCTACTAAAATTAGTGTTCACTCAAGCATTTTTCTTAAAACATGCACACAAAACTTGGCGTTAGTATTAGTGTTGCTCTTTAAATTTAGTATGAATTTTATATTTTTCTTTTTTTTTGTTGCTATGCTTCTTCATCATGTTGCCATTAGTTTTTGTCGGCCTACAATGAAAATTACTCCTACAGAAAAAATAAGAAGACGACTCCACAACAAAATTTTGGTTATTAGTTGTGTTCAAAAACCACCACATAGACAAAACAGACGGCCGCACAGTGATTCGTTTTATGGACAAAAATACTTAAGTATTCAGAATAAACTGAAATTTGTCAAATATTCGGTATTTCACAAAATACCGAATATTTGACGTGGAAAACCGGCTAAAAGTTTATATCTACTTTTAAGTTTTTAGTATAAATTAAGTACGCATATTTAGAGATCTATAATCAAAAGAGGAAAACTGCCACTTTTTCGTTAAATTTTAGAAAAACTAATTTTTTTATTAAAAATATTTATAGATTAATAATTAGAAAGGAACAGCTACGAGTTTTTGTCAAAATTTTAGGAAAACAATTTTTATAAACGTTAAATATTCTACTATTTATACATGAATTTCTCAAAATTTTGAATATTTGATATGGAATAAAGGCAAAATATGTATATTTGTTTTTCAGTTTTTCGTATAAATTAATTATATTTATAGATTTATAATTAGAAGAGAACAGCTGCCAGTTTTTTTTTTTTTTTTTTTTTTTTTTTGCTAAATTTAAGAAAAACGATTATTATAGACGTTAAATTTTCCTACAATCTCTACATGAATTTCTCAAAATACTGAATATTTGGTATAGGAAATAGGCGAACGTGTTCATTTAGTTTGAGATAAAAGATTTTTTATAAACATAATATTTTCCTACAAAATTAAAATTTTCTACACAAATTTCACAAAATGCGAAATTTCTGATATCGAAAAAATAAAACATGTATTTTTTATTAATATATCTATCGATGATGAAATCATTTCATCTGTTTTCGATGATTATTAATAATTATTTGTAAGCAAAATGTAATTTTTAAATACTTAATAAAATTTTGGCAGGTTGAAGGATCTTACCATTATCCCTCTTTCGATATCATAGAAATATATTTTATATAACTATAACCATATACAAGTCATAATTACAAAAATTTAGATGTTTTGATCATAATGGTGGACAGTATTTCAGATTTTAACTTCAGGATATATGGGAGGTGTCTGAATTCTTGCGCAAATTTTCTTCAAAATTTGTTTTTTTACCTTTAGGAAATGCTTAATTGAAATATATAGTTGTGAGAAAGTTTTCAGAACTCTGGATTAAATACCCTATTTTTGCCGATTTTTTATGGGAACGAATCACTGTGGGACGGTTAGTTGTAATGTTAGACATTCTTAAATACTTTCCTCCATTAATATTTATTTTAGTTCTTTCATTTAATTTGACCAAATTTCCGCATTGTTGTGTTTGCCAAAAATACATTTTTTTCTTGAAAAAATAAATATTAGACAAAAGTCTTCTTTGTGTGAGTGTGTGTGGACCATTAGAAAGAAGATTTTCTTGAAAAAAAGTTTAACGTGCTGGAATTTTGATAGTTGAACACTTAAAATAATAAAAGTAAAATATGAAAATAAAATCTTTTGTTTATTGTTATTTAGTTAATGGGAAAATATTATTATTTTTATTTTTGTTATTTCTTTATTATTTATTTAGAATGTGAAATTCTTTTTATTCACTTTCATTAAAGTGAAAGAAGGCAGTTTCTACTTTCAATAATAATTAAATTGTTCATATAAAAATAATGTAGTTTATAGACACATTTTTAATTGTTAGGAAATGCTTCTGTCTTTAGAAGAAAGGATAGCTCCATGGTTGGTTTTAAAATTTTGGTAGTAATATATGCGTGGGTCCTTCAAATATTATTGCGAATTTTAAAAACTTATGAAGTCTCTTAACTCTAGGCTATAAATATCCTCCAAATTCTCTCAATACATCGAGAGGAACATCGTATTAAAAGCAAATCACATCCAGGACAAAAATAAATCACAACGCAGAATTTTCCTTCTATGTGATCGGCTTTTGTGTTAGAAAAAAATTAGACCGATGCCAGGTATCAGCTGGAATTTGTCGTGAGCCCAAATCGTATTTATAGAGATAATTTGAAGACTTTTAAACCGAAAGAAATATTTGAATGAAATTTTATATAGTTGACTAAAAGAATCCCAGTTCAGGTGGAATTTTCAACCAAGTTATACATTTTTTGTTCGCTATCCATGTTAAACGTTAAAACTTGTAGATTTACAGATTTGAAAGAACCTAAAATTTCGATTTTTTCTTATTTTTTAATAAAAATTATATTTATACCTTTAGAAAAATCAAGCGATTATTTATTTGAAATTTCAATGTGATTAACTTGTCCCCACTTCTTGATTTGATTTTTTCACAGAAATGATCACCATGTCGTTATAAGGCTGTCCGAGAGAAAACTTAATAGTAAAGATAATTTAAATGATTATCTGCACTGATCCAAAAAGGTAGTAAATATAACGAAAAAGGGTGTAAACAACGAAACATTTATTCATCGTAACGAAAATTTTCGCTAACTTTTAGTAAATTCTTCAAATTGACGAAAAATTGTCAACATTACTATTTGAATTGATTAATAAAAGTGCAGTTAATTTGAACAAATATTATTCAGTTTGAATAATACATTATTCAAATAGACAAAAATTAATTCTTTATATTGATAAATATTATTTTATTTAAATACCACATTTAAGTTAATTTTATGAAATTTTAGATGAATTGAGGAAATTATTAAGTAAAATTGTGGTAATAAATTAATATGTAAACTACTAAGGACCAAAGGAAGGTATACTCCCCAAATATTGATTATAGAATATCTTAAAAACTGTAGCAGAGAGAATTTTCAAATTTGTTTCCTTGTGGAAGAACTAACAAAACTAGACAAAATGAAAGACCGAGAAAAATCCCCCATACATAACAAATATTGATAATAAATGAATATAAAATAAATATTATATAATTTTAAAATATATTTCTCCTTAGATTCTTATATTCAGTTTACATTTTTTTGCCATAATTTTTTTAAAATGACAAAGAAAATACACAAAATTATTTGACGAAAAAATAGTTAAATTAACAAAAATTTTATTTAAATTTTCGTCAATTTTTTTAACGAAGTTTAATTCAATTTAATATCTTTTAGTAAAAAAATTTTGATTAATTTTTTAGTATCTTTGAAGAAATTTCTTCAATTTGAATACAAAGAATTACAATTTTCTTCCAACTATATCGATTTGGAGGGTTTTTAATAAAAACTTAAAATGGCCAATAACAAGCTTAAATACGTTAGTTTGTGAATAAATTACCGTCTTAATTAAATCTACTTATTATCTCAATTTTTTAATTCAATATCTTGATCTCAAGATATTGTATTAAAAACTGATACCAAACACGGTTCATAAAACTCGCCTGACTGTCGACAACTCCCTAATGAAGTCATCCAATATTTCTTCTTCTGTATTAGTACTTCTGTATTTGTGAAAATGTTGCATATAAATCAATTGACTGTTCTTGACCATTGAATCTGCCATAAACTTTCTTAATAACCTTTTTCAAATTTAAGATTTTACTTCAGATATCGTTCTAAAATTTTTAACTGAGGCCTCCGTTGCGAAATAACAAGTATATTTCTTTTATTTTGGATTATTTATCAGTTGGTCAATAAGGGATCGACTTATATTTTGAATTTCTTGATCTCAAGATATAGAAATAAAAACTGATACGAGAAATTATTGGAAAAAGGAACTCCAGCTCCCTCACTATGCTATAACTTTTGGAATAAAATAGGATAGAATAGCATAGAATAGAATAGAATAGAATAGAATAGAATAGGAATCATTGCCATGAATGAAGTTGTATGGATATAACCATCAAGAATGCGAACTAAAACAAAAACAATCTTTGGTAGGGATTAAATATGGGGTCAACAGAACCTATTTACATAATTAGTATTGCGCCCACTTTAAAAAATATTTCAATAAGTCACAATAATATATTAGTTATAATTCGTACAATTAAGTGTAAATAATTGGGACCTGGACAAAGGAATTCAAAAATCCATCAGCCAAGCTTCAAACCGCCTTAATAAGATAACGGTTGTACAATTGTGTTACTGTGAAGAATCACAGATTTTGTACAAAATTATATTTTCAAGAAATTATTGTGGAATTTCTTACTTCTTTGGAATTTGACACATCTAGAGACTAAAAATTCTAAAGAATTAAAATTGTAAACATTGCCCGATCAGGATTTAAGTCAAACAGACTTAGCTACTGCTAACGAAGGAAGAATTTTCTTCAACGGATATAAAAAATGGATTAAAAATACTGATAACATCAATAACTCCAAAAAATACTTGCTGTGGTTTTTCGTCAAATTGATGAAAAATTATCAATATGACTATGAATAGGGTTAACTTGAGTAATTTATTATTCAAATTGACAAAAATAAATTCCTTTAATTCTGATGAAAAGTTATTTACATGTTTGTTGATCAGATGATTTTTCTTTCATGATTTTATGCAAAATATTCCAATAATTTCAATTATAATAATTAAAATAATTAAGAAGGTAATTATTATATATATACATATCTACATTCAGTTCACTTTTTCTTTGTCATATTTCACTTTATATGATAGAGAAAATACACAAAATTATTCTTTTTTTAATTTTATTCAATTAAATATTTTTTTGGCAAAATATTTTTTAGTATATTTGAAGAAAATTCTTCAATTTAAAGAAAAATTATGTTAATTGGAATAAAAATCAGTATATTTAACAACTTAACTTTCAGAGAATTCAATAAAACGACTTAAGAAATTGCGTACGAAAAAATATTTTTGATAATTCTGGTATATGATTCTTTTCTTTATCCTTTTATTCAAATGTCCTTCAAAGTTACGTTAATTGAAATTATTTTTGAACTAATTCCCATTTCAAACAAAAGGATCTAGTTCTAAAGATTAATATCGTTCCTCCTTTTCTTGAAAAACTACGCTTCTCGTTTGAAAAAAATGAAAACATAACTCCTCAGGAATTTTTAAAATTCAGCAAAAATTTCTTTTAATAAAACAACATAATTGCGAATTATCAAATAAAGACAACAACAAAAAATAGGAATTTAAGAAAAAAATAGCAAACTACAACATTTTCGGATTGTTGAATGTGAAATAGTACAAATTCATAAAATACAACGCAAAATATTTCAACCACGTTCCAAACGCAGCACAACAGACAGCCTAGATAGGCAAACAAACCGGCTTTTGTACCATTTTTGATAGACTAGATAAAAGGAGAGGGGTTTCTTGATAAAACACAAAAAATAAATAAAAAAAAGTTACAAAATTACATAAATATTTTTTCACGGCGACCAATAATGTGAATTTCAGATACGCATATAATTTTGATTGTCATCATGAGAGTCGTAATAAAACGGCAACATATGAATCATATAAAAGAAAACTATCAACAACAACAACAGTAACAACATTTTTCTGAAAGAAAAATTCACAAAATAAAAGCTCACTCTTAAATACATACAAACACACACACACAGGCACACACTTATGTTTAAATAATCTTAAGGCTTTTTGGTGAATAAAAAACTGTCTGTAAACAAAATTAAAATGATTCAAACAATAACAACATTTAATCCAAACAATGAACGGATATACAAAAGCAACAACAACACCAAATTAAATACTCTCTCGCCGGTTCTCTCTCTCGATCGACCACAATATAAGCAAAGAAAATTTGCCAACGTTAATGACGAAAAAGAAAAATAAAACAAAGAACGAAGACATTAATGACGAAATTTTATTAAAATACTGTAAAGCACAGTGGGTTGGGAAGTGGAAAAATGTGAATGGAAATGGAAAATTTAAGATTGGAAACTGGAGAATTCTGATATTAGACACAGCAAAAATCATTTGAAAGCATATGGAGTGGACAAATCAGAAAGGTTATTTCTAAACATGATTCACTTTTATATTTTAACTTTCAATGGATCCGATATTCCTTTTGGATAAAAAGCTGTATGGATTTTAGTTACAGAAAAGCGTTAAATTCAAAAATAGTTCACTTTCGTTGTTATTGTATTGTTGGTTCACGTTCTGTCATGTATATCATATGGATATATGTTTGGACGGCACGGTCAATACGAGACTAGTGGGCATTGAACCTACTGCTCCGTCTTGATCTCATTTGTGCCAGATCTACCCTTGTAGACCAAGGCAGATTCTGCTCAATCTCCGCAATGGTCCGTGGGCGACCTCCAAGTTCGATTTCACATAGTAAGTGGAAACCGCGGTATTTGTGACGTCTCTGCAAATGTTGCTTAAATCTATCATAAACAAATCCCGATCAAGATTTTTGTAAAACTCCAATTATGCTATATTGTATTCCTTAGCCGGTAAGATCTTCGCCTCCTCATGTAGATGACGTAAAGGACATTTGCATGCACCCTGTTACTATTTTTAAGGCTGCGTTTTCACTCTCTGTATATTTCTCAATTTGCAAAGGAGATCACACTTAAGCAACATAATTTATCACTGATAGTAAAATCCTTTATCTATGAGAACCTTATTCTAACTTCACAATTTATCAGTGGTTGTAGTGGCATGAAATGAAGAGGTAAATAGGGCAGATGGTTGACTGACGAATACTTATCCCAGCAACAAGGACAAGTGTTCAGTTTGGTATCAATCGTAAGAAAAATTTTTTTAAATTATTGATAATCTTTTTTGTGTTCCTCTTCCCACTGTGCATCATTTTATTAACGGCCGCCAAAACAAGTCATGGCTGGCAAAATGTACAAGTTTACTTTAACTACAAAACATACATCCATTACTCACTCTTCTCTTGTGCACTTGTTGATGTTTTTGCTTGTATGTGTATGCATGTCGGTAATATCCAATGGAGCCCCATCGCACACAAACAAAATTTAGCTGGATCATTTTAAAGATTCAGTCACCGAATTACTTTCAAACCGAACGAATGCGTTGTTAACGTCGCTATTGTCGTATCTTAGAAATAATAAAATAAAAAAAGAATTATAAAAATAATAACAACAAAAATACTAAAGAATATTCTACGTAACTGAATTCTTTAGAGTTGTTTACGATCAGAGCACTAGAGCAAAATACAAGAAGTACAAATTATAAGTAAAGAAGAGAGAAAAAAGAAATAAAAGTATTTGTAAAAAAAAGTATCTAACGAATTAAAAAAATGTGAAAATAACATAAACGGTAGTAGTTTAATTTTACAACAAATTATTTTACTAGAGTGCTGTTAGATCGGATGAGATAAAAATCATTTTATTTGCACTCTGGCTAGAGAAATATAATGATGGTCAGTCAGGTGATCATAATGAAGACAATGTGTTGATATAGAAGAAATTTTATTAAAGTGTTTTTTTTTTTAAGAAAAAAGATATTTTCTGAAGAAAAAGAAAATTCTATATAATTGACTGGTAAAATATTTACACATTTTCAAAGAAAAAGTTTCTTAAATTCGAATTAGCGAGATATTACTATCAATTGTTATTTAAAAATGTTTCCTTAAACCGTAATAAAATATTTTTGGGACACAATACAGCTTAGATCTTGTGCCTTGAAATATCTAAATTTTATAAGTAAAATTTGAACTTTTACTTGATTTAATTATTTTAAAATGAGTACCAGATGACAAAATTATTTAAGATAAAAAAAACAAGATTTCACTTCGGTATTAAACAGGCCGATGAACCAGCCACGAAAATTCTGCATCCAATATAACCAACGCAGATTAGGAGCAGTATTTTCACATACTTTCTAGTTAATTTTTAAGTAATCACTGGTAACTCCGAGTTAAGAAGTCATGCAAGTGGATTTGAATTAACTTTTATTGAAAATTGTCACAGCTGTAATGATTTTGAGAAAAAGAAAAGTGTTTTTATCTGTTAATTTGAATGCCCGGCCTTGACAATCAAAAGTCTGAACTGAACATCCTTCCAGGAAATTCGCGTATTTTATAATGCCTACATTAGAATCGTTTATATATGACAAGTTCTTATTGTCTCCGGGAATTATTCTCATGAAAAGATATTTATGTTCATGAATGTAAAAACGGGTAATCGGTTATATAAGAATCGTTTTATTCAATATTTAACTGTTGGGTCTCTTACTAAGTCCTTTTAAACATACATTATCCGCTTACATTCGTTTTAGAAATTATACAGTTAATATAATTGTGATTAAACTTCTTGAAATGTCTCAACTAGACGCTGCCTAAGAAAGGACAGTCTTGGGTACTAACTAATAAAAATGCTCAAAAGTTTTTTTGTGAACTATATAATGATTTTGATTTTCGGAAATACGCATCACTTGTCTATTATTCATATCGATTCATTAAGTACCTAAATGTTGGATTTGATATTGTTGATAATTTAAGAAAAAGAGTTTAATGTTCTCCAAATTTTTGTATGAATAAAATAGATAGATAGGTTTATGAGATATCGACACAAATCCAATTTTGACCTATAGAGTTTTCGCATGGCCGGCCGGTATTAACTCAGGGATTTAGAATTAATCTAGAATTATGGAATTCACAAATATTTGATACAAAAAATAAAAAGTAGACATTTTCTTTCGCTCTCTAAGGGTTTTTGGGATTTATGTTCCGGAAATTACGATATACATTTTAATCGTTGCAACTTAAATGTATCATTTGATAGGTCTTCAGGAGAACTTTCCAATGAGAAGATACAGCGATAAGATTTTTTCCTACGACTTTTTTTCATAAAATTTTAGACATGTAGACAACACTTCAAGCTTTTATTCGATATTCACTTTATTCGATAATTTTAAATTGATAGTTTTTAAAACTCTATATCTAATTGGAATATGTGAATCAATTGATAGATTGAAGTGTTATCTTTAAGTTTTGCTGTGAATGAGTGTACTATTATATAGAGGTATTTTTGAGACATCGGCATTTTTGCGAAAAAAAAATATAGAAAGAAATCACATCAGTGTCTTTTATCTCTTAATGGGTTAAAAATATATAATATTTCATCCGTATAACGAAACTTCAGGTCTATATTTATCGGTATTTTTAAAATTATTAAGGACTTTCATAATATTGAAAAAATTTCTTGATTTAAAAAGCGTAGGATTTAAGCCTAATTTTTTCTCTACATCTGATTTAGGCTCTACAAATATAAACTTTAATAATCACAAATTTTCCTTATAAACACTTTTTGCCATCTCTGCCGCAAATAATTACAAAAAATATGATAATTCCAAACAAGAAAACATGTAAATACCAAAAAGCAATAACAACATTTTTAATAAAGAATCCACTCCTGTGAATCATAACAAAGGGAATTTAATAATAATAAATTCTCTTTTCATTAAAACTCATTGATTATAATACTCTCACAATAATAACTCTCTTCGTTTTTATGGCAAAATACAATCAATCAAACAAATACATTTAAATAACATCAAAGAGTGTAATAATTGTTGTTTGTTGTTTACTTATACTTGCAACGGCACTTTTTGGAAATTTGATATAAAAACAAAAACAAAAAGAGAGCGAAAAACATAAAAACAAAAAAACACATTAATGGTGCTAAATAAATGATAAATTAAGGTTGTTTTGCAAAAATAAACGAAAATTTTGTAAGATTTAAGTGATAAATGTGTTAATAAAGTGTTAATTTATGTTTATTAATTAAATAACAACAAAATAGTGGCAAAATAAATTAAAAAAAAATTAAATTAAATTTGAAAATAAAATTTTGCACGAGTTTTATTAAAGCAAAAAAAGAAGATTTAAAAAAATAAAAATAAGTTTATGGCTGAAATAAAGATTAATTTATAATCCAATATTAGTTTGGTGGTTTAATATAAAGTGCTGTAAATCAAAAAAATTAAATAATAATTTTGCTATAAAAAATCAA
This sequence comes from Cochliomyia hominivorax, assembly GCA_004302925.2. Taxonomy (NCBI): domain Eukaryota; kingdom Metazoa; phylum Arthropoda; class Insecta; order Diptera; family Calliphoridae; genus Cochliomyia; species Cochliomyia hominivorax. The sequence continues at coordinate 56,322,900 of PYHX02000495.1, read as the reverse complement.
AATAAAAAACCACAAAGTTTTGTGTTCAAAACCATGAAAGAAAAATGGCCGCAACCTATATTTTTTATTAAAACATAAAAGTGTCTTGTAAAAAAATAATAATAAAAATAATAAAAAACAAATACATAAAACAATTCATTCATATATCATTTTCTATAAAGTTTATTGTTTAACTGTGTTATTAATTAAGTTTTTGGTGTCACTTTGACAACCGAGCAATTCATTTTTTTTGCACTTTACATAAAGATGACTAAAAGAATTTTGCTGTTTTTTCATCTCTTTCATTTATAAATTTCAATTTTAATTAGGGTTTCTCCACGAAAAAACATTCCCGGGAAATTAATTTTTGTAAATCCTGATGAATTTCTATCTTACAAGAAATGATCTGAGAATTTAATGAAATTATTCCAGATTGCTTGTATTTGTTCTAAGCAGTTTCCTATTAAAAACCTGCTATTTTACTCAATTAAAAATAATTATAGACCGATATCTGGAATGAATTCAATCGTACTATATTACCTTACCAAAACTATTCTAAAATACCAGTGTGTAATATAGAACGTGATTTGAAGGATTTTCTGAAATTTCCCTCAAAAGATTAGTGATTGTCTGATCTAATAGGACCTTATTCGGAATAAACTTTTAAGCATATAAAACTCTTGTATATGAAATGGTTTTATTTAAATTCGATAAAATTAATCTATAAAAACTCTTTAGTCTGGAATAATTTCATGCAAAATTCCGTATAAAGTTTTTTCTAATTGTCTCAAATATAATTTTATGAATATCGGCTCTTATTAGGCTATAGGTCATATATAATTCTCCATTTTTCAGAAAAGAATTTAACCATGTTCAAACTCTAAAATACTAATACTTCAGTGGAAATTGGCTAAAATAACTTTAAGAACAACAATTCAGATTCTACAATATCTCTATATGCGAAAAAATCCATAATTGCAGCTTCAAATTGGGACTACAATCTAGAATAGAGTTACATATTCACTAGTTTACTTAAAATTAAAATTTGTACATCAATAAAGTCCGGAAATAATATATTTTACTCGGAATTTCATAAATATCTAATCATATTTGACTAGAGGATATTTAAGACTCGGCAGAGCTAAATTTTGGAGTCCTACTGGTATTCGATAATCAATTTGCTTTTTATGGACTTATCCGTCATACGTTATGTCCAGTAAAACAGTTCCTTAAGAAAGTAGTTGGTACCAAAACTAAGAACTCTACCTGTTACAGTTCTTTAGATATTTGATAATCAATTTTTGCTTTGTATGGGAGGCACCCCTCACCCAAGTCCTATCGGAATTTTTTATAGGTCCAGTTACTTTCGGGTATATTGGGATCATTCTGTGAAATTTCATCAAAATTGGTCCAGCCGTTTTAGAGTCTATTCTTTATATACATATTACATACATATTACATCCTAATTTATATGTATATAGATACAGATATGATACTCCAATTTATTCCCCGGAACAAAATAATCTCAGGAGAAGAGAAACCCTAATTTTAATTAGAAAGTTTCATTTTTGCTCGATTTGCACTTAAATCAATTTAAGTGCAAAAAGCAAGTGAATTTTTCTACAATTTAACAGTTTTTTATCGCCTCTAAATTTAAAAAATAAATTAAATTTTTATACTTTTTTTTATTAAAGTGAAATGTTTTATCAATTTGAGTGTTTAAAATCGACATAAATCGTTTAGAATTCACAAAGCGAAAAAAAAGTATTTCGAGTGTTTTAATTTTATCTTTTATTAAAAATCTTCATATTTGTTGCTGTAAATTTTATATGGAATTTTATAAAATTATGACGACGACCACCAGTCTGGGACGTAATTTTTTTGAAAAATTATTCAGTTTTCGGTATGTATTGAAGTCAAGATACATTTTTAATAAATAAGAAATATTTGAAATAATAAGATTTTTAGAACATTAAAATAAAATTTATAGACTTTTCGTCTATCGGAGTTAAAAGTTTGAAAATGTGTGACATTTAAGTCATAGAAAATATGAAAAAGGGAAGAATATCTGAAGGGATTAGCCTCAGAAATCTTAATAAATAACCGATTAGGGTAACATCTGAAAAAAATATTTTAAAAGAAATTTTTAATTTTTACAAAAATTAAATTTTTAAGAAAATTTAAAAAAAAAATATTAAAAACAAAACATAAGGTTTAAAATTTTTTAAATTAAAAAATAAATAAATTTTAAGAATTTTTTTATTATTAAAAATTTTAATTTTTTGCAAAAGAAAATTTTCTTTTTTAAAAAATTTTAAAGCAAAAAATATAATTTGGGCAATTTAACTGTTTATTCCTTAAAAAACTAAAGAAAATTAAAAATTATTTCTTTTTTTATTATTCTAAACAATTTTGAAATTAAACAAAAACTAATTTTAATTAATAATTTCAAAATTCAAGTTTTCAAGAAAAAATTAAATTTTCAAGAAAAAATTTTTTTAAGAAAATTTTAAATTAAACATTTTAATTCAAAAAATTAAATTTTAACAAGAAAAATTAAAAAAAAAATAAAATTTTTAAGAATATTTTAATACAATTTTAAATTAAAAAATTAAAATTAGCAAAATATAAAATTTTACAAAATTTAACAAAATTTCAAATTTTTACAAAATTTCAAATTTTTACAAAATTTAAAATTTTTACAAAATTTCAGATTTTTACAAAATTACAAATTTTTACAAAATTTCAAATATTTACAAAATTTCAAATTTTTACAAAATTTAAAATTTTTACAAAATTTAAAATTTTAACAAAAATTCAAATTTTTACAAAATTTTAAATTCTTACAAAATTTAAATTTAAAAAAAAATTCAAATATTTTCAAAATTTCAAATTCTAACAAAATTTTAAGCAAAACATTCCTCTGATCAGCCAAAGGGATACACACAGAAAAAAGACGAAGTTAAATCAACGATATATCATTTCTTAAACTATGCAACAATAATTTCTTAAAACACTTCATATTTAGTAAAATTCAAGGAAAAAATTCCAAAAGAACTGTATTTATTATGGAACAATGTTGAATTAACTTTTTTATCTATGATGGATAATTTGACATTAATACAGTTATGATTTTGCTTCGTAGATAAAAATGTCAATTCAATAACGTTTCAGAGTATTTTTAAACTGAATGAAACAATTTCGGTCAATCTCAAATCAACTATGTTTTCAACGATGATTTTGCTTCAAGATTTTTCGTGTGTAGCATAACAATGGTGTTAAAATATTTGGCTTCGATATTAGTTTGGTTTATTGGTCAAATAATACCTATGAGTTTTAAGATATTGATAAGATATTGTATTGTTTCCATTTTTCACCACCACAAATTCAGAAGTGAAAACGCCTTTAAGCGTTTAATTATTTTCATATCATATCAATATCTGTCGGCTTCAATTCATATTGTACCAGATTCCTTTACCTTTGAATGTATTCCTGTACTTTTAAACTTAGGGAAATATCACGTTGTTTGACTCCCAAAGATTTTGGAAGTACTTTGTTTTTGTATGACATGCTCGAAAAATGCTTCCGATACCTAAACTTAAAACTTTTTCAGCAGACAGTCTCAGTCTCTTCTTGTCTTCTGAGACGAAATCACCATTTTTGAATCGTTGAAATTAGAATGCACATCCAGAAAACTTGATGTACGTAACATGATTTAATCAAGTATGTTGCTAACTTCTATTTTTTTTAAATAGAAATTTGTAACTTAAACGCACTATTTTATATTTTAAATAAAAATACTTAATTAAAATTTGTATTCTCTTTTGCAATGACAATCAATCATTTCTCCTTCTTCTGTATAACAAATTACAACATTTTATTTATTATTTTTTAATTTATTATTCATCATTCAATTTGTTTACAACAACAAAAATTTACATCACGTAATTTATTATATTTTGTGATAATAACACTTGGAGATAACTTTATTGTTGTTGTTGCTTTTTTGTTGCAATTTCTATTGCAGATTTGTTGCAAAATTTTACAAGTATAAATAATATTTATCGTTTTTCTTTCTTGCTTTCTTTCTTTTTATTTTTTCTATAGACATATTTTTTATACCCTTCAACACCACAAATGGTAAAAAGGATATATTTACATTGTCATTCCATGTGTAACGTTAAGAAGAAATCATATCAGACCCTAAAGTCTTGCATCAAATAAAAACCTGAGTCGATTTAGTTGTTGAAAACCATCAAAATTTGTAAAGGATATTAAAGGATATAGACCGATATCTGAGGCAATTTTTAGATTCAAGCGTAGAACTTTCATAAAATTGTCAATAATAAATCGACAATTAAAATGAAGTTTTGCGATAATTTTAAGTTTTATGTTCTTCATTACCATTTCAAAATAATCTAAATCGGTTCAGATGAAAAAAGTTATAGTCAATAATATCATTTTATAAATTTTATGTTTCATTAAATGTTCATTTCTCATATTTAAGAAAAACTTGTATATATTCTATACGTTTGTGAGTGTGTGTGTACGAAAATTAGCGTCAAATGCATTTGTGGTAGAGGGTATTGAAAATTCGGCATAGACGAATATAGCATTCTTACATGTTTTTTTATCATTTAAATGCGTTATGAGTACGAAAAAATTTTCTTTAATATTTACATGTAAAATAAATGTAAAAAATACATGATAAGTAAATAAAGGCGTAAATTTTATTAGGGGTATGCAATTCAAAAGAAAACTAAAAATTTTGTATATGACATTTCCATAAGAGTTAGATTAAGTTAATATGCAAATTGTTTTTCTTAAGTGAATACCCTTAATATAAATGTTTAATAATTTCTACAGTTTTGTACAATGAAATTTTTAATTTTTATTAAAGATTATTGCATAAATCATATTGTAAGCAAACAGGCTGGTGATTCCCATATTTACATAAATTTAGATAAATATGTGAATAACGTCTAATGAAGGATAAATGGTGAAAATGAAATTTACAAAATTTTCTTTCTTTTTGAAACGATTTATGCAAATAATAATTACGATATGTGATGATGCCATATACTTTTCACCTCTTTGGTTTTAGTACTCTACACCATGTATATTTGAGGTATTTTGTGTTTATAATGATATTTGTGACACACAGAAAAATATTATTGTATATGATTTCAGTTACACCGTTAAAATTACTGTGTTAAGGATCTCATTTTCACATTTTCTTTTTAGTTTTCTTTTGTTATACATATATGGTAAAATTATCCGGATAACCGATTGTAATGATAGGTTATACGCAAAATATTAAGTACTTTTCAATAACCAACGTACATTATTTTATTCATGCTAATCTGGGCGTTCTTAGTCTATATAGATCTTTTGAACAAACTTCAAGTTTAAATTATAAGGATAAATATATTGATATTTCGAATACATCATCTTTTGAGCAAGACGAAGATTCTGAAATTTAAATTACATTATTTCATCTCGCACCAAATGTTTTGATGTAATATCGTGAATATATACACATGTTTCACAGTTTGTCCATAACTTAAACAGCTCAATATTGAAAACCACTTTAAAGTGTTTTAAAAAAACTATTCTCTTATTGAAATATTTGGTCTATTCACTATTTATATACTCTCCTGAAGTTCATAATTTCGCATAGCTCCCAAAGAAGTTCCATCACTTTAAATATGGTAAATGTTGCCATTCAAAATTACACAATGTGAGATTTACAACCTTTCATAGCTTCCATATATAGAAAATATCTTATCCTCTTCTCATAACTCCCATTTAAAGTCTCAAGAAGTATATATTTTAACTATTTCACAACTTTCCAGTGTTAGCTAACCCATCTGAGATTTTATAAACCAAGATTTGCTCATAAGTGAAAAAATTTTAATCATAACCTAATAATACAATCATTATTTAGTTAAATCCATATGGTCCCCAATAATTTGAATCCGTGAATAATGTCTTTTTTTCAAAACTCCACAGAAGTATTGATGTTTTAGCATCGGACCATTTTCCGAAACTTTTCCATTAAAGTTTTAATAATTGTGTAATTATTACTTTTTTGTGCTCTTTAAGTTTCAAGTCACATGTGTTAAGCAGCTCTCTTTTGGTCTGTTTAAAATTATGTTATTGTTTGAATACCAATCCAGAGCTTTCTTAACGAAGAAAATCAAAATCAGATCGGACAAAAAATATGTGAATAGATCGTGCTCTCTTCAGAAAGGTAGAAACAGATATTTCCGTATTTAATGGAAATTGTATAAAATTTTACATTCAATAATTTTTTTGTTTGCTTGTAATTGGGTTCTACAGTTATGCTTTTCATTTCCATGATCATTATTTACATATATATTTTCCTTCGTCCATGAAAGGAGCAAGAGCGTCTCATTGTTAATGTCGTTATAATCACTACATCACTGTTATGTTTATTTCATTTCTCCATGTGTGCATTATTCGTTATCTTTCTTTTTTCCACTATAAATCTATATCGAACTTTATCGATGTGATAGACTGCTTTTAGAGAGTAACGAGAACTATTTCCTAAGACAAGAGTCATACAAAACGCTTTTACTCGATCATTATCAGTATGAACTTTAGTTTCGATGATTCGAAAGCAATCGAGATGAAATCTTAATACTTTCACTGTAAATATTTCGTAATAATGTTTTCCTTATATGGGAGTACCACGCCCCCTGCTCTTATCGAAATTCTTTATATCATATGTTACTTTCGAAAATATTATCATTGTATGAAAATTTCAACCAATTGGTTCAGCAGTTTAGTTGTCCATCAGTATCCGATATTAAAGCGGAACTGATACTTTAAAAGGGTCACCTATGGCAAATTCATATAAAAGTGGGATATAATTTTCTCCGAAATTATGTACCGGTACTGGGGATGTAGAAAGGGATATTTTCAAATCCCCGTATTAGGCGATTTGAAAATAGATGTAATATATGACCTCCCCATACCGACTATAACTTTATTTTCTGTTTTCCTTTCTTAATTTTAAAAAGTGTATTATAATTATATGGTTATTTATATATTTTTCATGTAAAAATTAACAACATCTACCATAAAAATTGTATATTGCCTATATTGCATAATAAATTGAATTTTGCAACACCTACCTACCTTCCATCCATCCAAACATCCATCCAACAAAATTCATAGCAAACTCCTATGAATGGAGCCCATGTACGTACATACGTTTCGAGAGGAATATTAAATAGCATTTTTTTGCACCCTGAGAGTTTTACATTTACACTTAATATATGTGTAATTGTAGTTGTTTTTTTTTCTTTAACAATTCATAATAATTATTATTTATTAAAAATAAAAGAAAAATTTAACAATTGAATTGTCTACGAGTTATGAGAAATTTTCATATGAATATTTTCTTTTAAAAATGTTTGTATTTTGATGTGTAAACTGGGTTGTTTGTAGGTACTAATTTGATTGTTTAGAAATAATAAATTTTAAATATTAAAATTGAAGATAATTATGTAATTATGAAATTGTTTCTTTTATTAATTTATTTTTGCTAAACAAAAGTGTTTTTACTAAATTACATATTTTATTAATACGAATTAATTTTATGCGCACAATTTAACAAAAGTTTGGTGTTAAATAATGGACTCTAAAAATAATTTTTCAAGGTTTTAAGATTTCATAAAGAAGTTTCAATTCTAAAAATATCATAAATTAAATAAATATTTTAAATCATGTCATATATTTGCGTATATCTCTTGTCATCGGAAATCGCTTCAGAAATAATCAATGATATAAGTTCTTCAAATAGTTATGCTATTTTTGTAATCCCAACTGTGGAATAATTTGTAGCGTGATAATTAACAAAGTGTCAATTATTTTTCATGCTAATTGAATTTGTATTTTATAATTAAAAATAGAGATGTTTAAAATCGGGAAGTATTTTATTTTAGTAAATGGGGGAAGGTATGCTAAGCAATGCATGTTAAATTAAAAAGTAAAGTTTGAGTACAAAAACTGTATAAATTTCCATTGCTAAGGATAAAACTTTAGTCAAAGAGTGATCTTACGCATCCTGCGTATTGAAAACGCTTAAGACCACTACTAGGTTTCAGGTCTATAATCTGTTGATAACACTTGGCTACAGATCTCGATACAATTGAACTTGCAAACATGTAAATTGAAATGTCTATTGAAAAATCGATTTACAAGATGTTCTTAAGTTATAATAATATTGGGCATGAAAATAAGTCTAATTCATGGAACACATCTTCCTTACTATAGCTATAATATCAATTTTTCTCGCCAAGAAACTGGAAGTATGCACAGGGTTTTCACATTTTCTATATTTCTACACCTACAATTTTCCGCAATCGATGCCATTTATGGACTCTATTAAAATCGAATGCTTAGAAGTAATTCTTTTAGTCACTGATTTATCGGAAAAATGAAAAATCACAGTGTTCAAAAAACATTTTAATTCGGACGCACATTTTCTTAAAGGGCACCACAAAATTTATATCGCGGAAAATTTTCCCCTAAATAGAATCTAAAAACTTTGAAAAGAGTGATTGTGTCCCTTTTAGTAAAAAATCTATCATTTTAATTCGATGATATTTTCGGTAAAATCTATAGGAGATTCTTAGTTTAAAAAGAATCCCTTTATTTTCAATTCTATCTAATTTCCTTTAATCTTGAATCTATAATTCTTTATTGGTCAACAGGTCTTTCATACAACCTTTCACTCCATGTACGAATCTTCTCGGTAGTTCAGCCAATTCACCCTCCATTGTCAAAACCTAATACGATCCTGATCTTTGTAGTTCATCCTTAACTTGGCTATAGTTGATATATTTATGAACAGGTACACCAGTATGTTATGCTATATTTGAAATAAGACATAAGGATTTAATCACTCCCGGATAAGATATGATCGCCTATGGTGACTCTTCGAAACTTTTAAATGCTGTCTGACTATCGTCGAAGATGGTGAAGCGGGATTCGGACCGCCCGAAAATACCGATTTTTCTTGAAACCTCTCTACTGAAAGACTCATTCACCAGAATCACACAACAAAACGATTTTTGAACTTTGAGTGAAAATAGCTCAATTATCAAATATCACTAGTCTTTCCGAGAGTATCATGGAGATTTGCCTTAGTAAACTCCGTTAAGCAATGGAAAACATGTTTATAATGTTTTAACTCATGTAGTGTTGCCACGTGTTTAACACTATAGGAATTTCAAAATCTGTTGCGTTCCCTGTTCACACACAACCGTCAGTAGGACAAATTTATTAAATGTGTTCAAAACTCTTCAGAGTTAATCCTACTTTGAGAATTCAATTTTCTTGGTATGAAAGCTCGTGTTGTGGAAAGTATTTTCCAAAAATCTCTAGTTCTATTATCTTATTATATAATGGACCAAGATATCCACAGAGTCCATACGATGGCAACAATGTGTAAAATAATTTTTGCAACCCATTTTTGTCAAAATATCATTTACATTTTTAATAACGAACTCTATTCCATGTGATGTTCCAGTCTGACCAAAATTTCCAAAACCAAATGGTCCAAAGTTAATTTTCCTGTTTTATACCCACAAACTTAGTTCTGGAATAAAGTTTACTTGAATTTAGACATCAGACGGATTCTCCACATAATAAAAAATGTAACATTAAGTACAGTTCATTAACTCTTTAAAGGTCAATTGTCGAAAAATCCGAGTGACAATCGATAGTGATAATGAAATTTTCTAAAATCTTAAAAAATATTTTTCTATTACGACTCTTCCAAATTAATTTCTCAATCGCTAAAAGCTCCGACGCAATTATTAAATTCTTTATGCCTATAAATTTTTCTTAGCATAACTTCTCCTTCTCGTATCTTTACAATACTTCCCATTGTCACTTACAAAACAAAAAGAAGAGGCTGTCAACAATATTGGAATCATTATAATTCGACACATCTTTTCATTATGAAAATCATCGAAGCATTTAAATATTACAAAGCTACAACATGTAACCAGACTACAACCAACAGATTCCCATTATACAATATCATCATTGTATCCATGTGATAATTTTATTATAGTTTAGAATGCTATTTTTTGCTCTTTTTGTAGTTGTTCCATTATTTAAACGAAACTACATTGAAATGCATTAGAAAAGAAAAGAAGTTTTTCAGTTTTCACTTTAATTTTGAAAAGAGAAAAAAATTATGATAATTTTTTCTTCAAGATTTTTTCTTTTAATTTCCATTTCAAGTACAATTTTCTAAACAACATTTTATGAATTCACATGCAACAAAAAAGAAGCAACAATAGAAACAACAAATAACTTTCCTTTTGTTTGATGGATGTGTGGATGGATAGTGGCAGTGATGTGTATAGTCAGTCCCATTCAGCCTCACAACAACAAATGTTTTCATATTGTTGCTGGTTAAGTTGTGAATATTTTTTTCATCTGCAGCAGCAACATTATTAGATTTTGTTGGTTTTAGTTCCTACAAAACTTTACATTGTAGGGGCCTTTAAAATGGTTTTTAGTTTTGTTTCCATTACCACACATGATTAATGGAGGTATAATAAGTTTATCATTTCATATGTAATATAAGGAAAAAATAATTTGATCTCCCGTAAAAGTTCCCTACCTGCCTCTACAGAATATGGAATTTCAATAAAGTTTTTGAATGTATCTCAACTATGAATAAAACTTTCTTCCAGTTCCTTTTTGGCAAAAGTCTAAATCAATTATTGAGCTGTTAGAATGTGTTTAATCGACCTAGTTCCTTGAAACGTATCTTCCCAAATCTTATGATTCAGTTTGATTTTTGACCAAAATACTCCAAAGATCAATGGAAGGCATCTTCTCACAATTATTTATATTTTTTCATATTGCGAATAGATACTCTTCAATTTTATGTATGGGATTGGGGTCAGAACATGCGACGAAAATTCGAATAAAATAAAACACTGTTTCACAATGGAGAGTAACTAGTAACTAGTGTCCCAGATTTAACATTAAATGTTAACAGGACTTTTTAAAAAAAATAATGCTATATTTTGTTATGAGAAATCTTTAATACCCTACACCACGATCACTTTAGAAATAATTCAATATAATGGAAATTCCTCTTGCAAGAAGATACCTCTCCCTCTTACTCAATCCCAAAATTACGTCGCATTGCATATTTTAACATTATCGCTTGATTTATGTGCCAAATTTAATAAAAAATTTCCTATAACAGTTTCAGAGATATGCGATTTCAGAGATATATCGTTTATAAGGGGAATAAAACATCCCGTGCCCCATTCGTTTGTAGTCTGCAATGAAGTGTTACACATGGATTGACAAACTGAATATACCCTCATCACTACTTATGGTGGAGGGTATAATAATATGGACTGGGATTGACATATGCGACAAAATAAGGAATCAATTTGATAAAATGGAATTATAGAACTTAAAGCACTTTAAATTGCCTGCTTACAAAGTTTTCGTCCAAATAAATTCACCTAAAATTTCAGCTTTCGAGTACTAAAATATTCCGCATGTGCTTAAAAAGTTTTAATTAAAATGCGGGTTTGCTCTTCCAGTTCATTCAATGTATAGTGAACATTCCTGACTTATTTTTAAATTTTGAACGAGGACATATTTTAAAGACGACATAATTTGTCATACAAATTGGTATATAGTTAGTTTTTCTATATGGGGAATATATTATATTGGCTCATAACTCTTAAACTCTTCAAGCGATTTTATTTTATTATATTTGAACCACAAATAGCAAGTTCGTTGGAGGGGGTCAATGGAGGAGTACCCCCACCATTAATGAACTATTGATTGCAGCATTATTTTGGAAATGAAATTGTATGTATTAAAAAACTTAGAATAACATTATTATCTCATAGCCTTTAAATAGAATTTAAAGCTCATCGATGTGGAGCAGTGGGACTTAAAATACAGCATTTCTTATTCCAGAGTTTATTCTACAAATTCTGCTTATTTCTCATGTATAATATAAACCACTTTTGCTCTCTCATCAATTTGAGCAAAGCGAAGCATTTATTCAATGCAATTTTTTTTTCTACTTCACTCACATAAAGGTAAATGTATAGTAGCATAGGTTACGCACCTCTTATCTAGAGAAGTGGTGAATTCCTGTTTACTTATCACGTATACTTTAAATCGCTGGTGCTCTCTCAATTTGGACAGAGCATTTATCTAATGTAATTTGTCTCTACTTTACTTATCCAAAGATAAATGTAATGCTCCTGTGCTCTAGAGGGAGTAATTTCTGTATTCGTATTACTGGTGAAGGGTTCATAAGATTCGTTGAGGTCTAATTTAACATTTTCACTTGATTGTTTGTAGATTCTTTAATATTTTTAAAGCTGCATGTGGTTGATTATTCAAATTATATAGTATTTTTTATAGTTTCTTTTGCATTTAATAAAAAAGAAAAACTAAATTATATGATAATTTTACAAAGAAAGTTTTGTTCTAAAAACATATTTCCTTTACACAAATGCAAATTTTCCAAGAAAGATTGTTAGCAATAGATAGTTAATAATTTTCCTCTTTCTCTTAGTAAAAAAAAACTTAATTTCAAATCAAAATTTCAATTTTATCTTATTTTTAATTTTATCATAATTTTCCCCTTCAAAATATTTTGATATTTTCCTAATTGCTTTTTCTCTATTCCATTTAATATTTTGAACGTCACATTTCATTTATAATTTTTTTCTAAATATACTGAAATATTTTAGCAATATTTTCCAATTTCCGCATAATTTCTATCATCCATCTTAATTTGTGGCAGTTTTAAATATCTATCTTCTTCTTTTTATACCCTCCACCATCATAAGTGGTGAACAGGGTATATTAACTTTATTATTTCGTGTGTAACACTAAAAAATTTTATATGTCTTTGCATTAAATCAAAGTCTAAGTCCATTTAGCTGTGTTGGTTTGTCTGCCCTGTGTCTGTTGCGCTCACATCTACAATAATTGTTATATCTTAATGAAATTTGGCCTGACTAATTGTTATATCCCTGAGAAGTTTCCTATTTTAAACCAGCAAAACCAGTTCAGTATATTAAAATATATAGATCGATATGTGGGCATAATCAAAGTTCAAGCAAATATTTTTCTTAAAATTGTTAATTATAAATCGACAAATTAGACATCGACATTTACTATTCGCTTTACTTGAAGAAAAGTTTTATTACTCTTTAAGTGTTCCGTATTATATTTAAGAAAAACTTGTATATATTGTACACTGAACCAAAAAATGTAGTAAATATAAGGAAGCAGGCTGTAGAATTGAAGAAATGTAGGTTAAATATCAAACTCTTATTCAATATAACGAACATTTTTGTTAATTTTTCGTAAATTCTTCAAATTGACGAAAAATTATCAATATGAATATTTGAATTCATTAATAAAAATTAGAATAAATGTCATTAAATTCTTTATATTGATGAATATAATTCAAAACCATATTTAAGTAAAATTTACGAACTTTTAGTTGAATTGAGGAAAGAATTGCGTTATATTGTTGTAATAAATTAATACACAAACTATTAAGGACCAAGGGAAGGAGTACCCCCCATACAAACCAAATATTGATTATAGAATACCTTAAGAACTACAACTTTCAAATTTGATCCCAATGACTTCCCTTAAGGAATTGTTTTACTGGAAAAATGTAAGACGTATAGGATAAGGGGAGAAGTAGCATCCATACAAAACATATATTGATTATCGAATATCTACTACTAATTTATTTTTTAATTACATATTTTAGTACACGTCGATTTTTGATTTGAGAAATTTTTTTCGAGATATCGGACTGAGAAGAATTTTTGTACAGCAAAGCACACCGGGTAAAAGCTAGATTTAAATAACAATTAAATAGTGTAGAAAACGAAATAAACAACTAATAATAGTGCAATTTCAAAGAACGGTGGTAAGCCGACCAGATGGTATTTCTGATGAAATCTGACTTAAATGTTTGGTGATCAACTGATCCTCCATTTGCATTTTCGTGAATTTATGCAAAATATTCCTTTAGATTCAATTATACTAATTAGAATGTTCTATAAAACATGTTCGTCCTGTATGTATATCTATATTCAGTTTACATTTTCTTAGACACATAATAATATGACAAAGAAAATATAAAAAATTATTTGACGAAAAAAATAATTAAATTAACAAAAAATTTATTCAAATTAACTTCATTTTAATATGTAAAATTTAATAAATTTGTGTGTTATTTGACTTGCGATGCGTTACTGCTGTTTTTACTAAATTTCTGTCGATAACATATTTTTCGTTAATTTTTTAACGAAATTTTATTCAATTTATCATCTTTTACTGAAAAATGTTTTGATTAAATTTTTTAGTATATTTGAAGAAAATTCTTCAATTTGAAAAAATTCTGTTAATTAGAATAAAAATCTGTTTATTTAACACTTTTTTTAGTTAAAGTTCTACAAAAATTTTCCATTTGGTTCAATGTATAAGTCTGTGAGTGTGTATGTAGGAAAAAATTACGTTTTTCTTTCTTTGCATTGCGGTAGAGGGTATTGAAGATTCGGTATAACCGAATATAGCATTCTTACTTGTTTCCTTTTTTATTTTTCTTACCTCTCAATATGTCATATTTTAGCATAAGACTTTAATGTTTGCATTAGTGGCACTTTAACATTTGTTGCTGTTGCATATAAAAATAGAACAGAAAACATTTTAAAATTCAGCCTCAAATTACTTTTTTGTTGTTGTCATCAATAATATGAACAAATTTATGTGTCAGATAAGTGTCATCAACATTTTGCCAAAAATCTCTATTTAATTTTTTTGAAAATGTTTGTTTAGTTTTTATGGTCACCCCGTTAAATTCATAAAAATGCCATAAATGAAAGAAAGAAGCCAGAGAATGAAAATATGTGCAACAAGTATATAACATGCATTTTGTTCATGCAACAGTATAACATACAACAAATATTATTAAATGCTACACTTCCTGCTACTGGCGCAAGTTTAAGTGTGTGTGTGTTTTTTCGTTTTTTTTTCGCTTTTTTGGAAAATGCTATGAAAATTGTATGAAAGGGAAAGAAAAAACTTCAGTGAAAAAAGTCATTCAGACAGGCGTTGCATATCGATTTAGATAATTTGTTGAATGTTCTAAAGACATAATTGTGGGCAAATCTCTTTTTTTTCTACATATTTCGTAATTTTTAGTACTTGATGCTTTAATGGAGGGAGAGAATAATTATAAATAGGAAACAGTGGTCTTGATTAGGGAAATATTTAATCGGATTTACGACACAACTTTAATTCTGAGATATACTGTAGCGTTGGTCGGTTCCCATATCTAGATTGAAGCTATTTAATCCCTAGATTAAAGGAATAGTTAATATTGCTTACAGAAAAGCAAACATATTTTTTGCCATGCCCCAAAATACAGCCCTTTTTGTTTTTTTGTGTAAAGCCAACATAAATCAAATCAAATTAAATTATATATCTTTGTTCACGACTTCAAAGTGACTTCTATTTGGATAGTTTCTAAATGCGACATTAATTTCTAGTAATCACTCAAAGGTCTACTTCACCTGATAATAAGCAAAACAAAATATTATAAATACTCCTCTTCACTTTTCAACACCGCCTTTCAGAATGCCAAAGAGATCTTCAATGTGATTCATATCCGGGTAATGTATCTTATTCGAGTTTAGGATGTCATTTGCTGTTTTTAATAGTAGTTTGATGAAAACTTCGGTCCACTATCATCCATCGGAGTGATATTTCACACTCAACTGAATATTGGCGGTTCCATTTTTGTTTGGACTTCTATAAAGGAACCAACTCAAACGTCCACAAAATGAGTTTAAACCAAAGAACTTTTTGCTCTTTGTCGAACTGAGATGAAGTCGCTTTTTCTTTCTTATTCTTACAAGATATACTTCATGGGAATCTGCTTTATCAAAATCCAATACGGAGGACTGTTATCAAATATTTTCAAATTTATCATATAAACACGAATTTGGTAAGTAGCATACTTAAAAAGTGCGTTGCTTAAAGTAAAGATTAAAGTAAAAAATATCGAAGTATCCGTCTTACCTCCTTTCATACAATATATGGAATATATTTGAGCATATATGATGGTTTTTTGGTTTACAACTAATGCTTAACACGAATTTCAGTAGACCTATTCTTCCATGAATTTTTTTCTTAATGTAAAACTTTATTCCGCTGATAATTTTCATCACTACAGTAAAGTTGTACCACATCCATATCAATAATATTCCAGAGCTTTGTGTTGACACTTCCAAAATAAATTTGCCCCCACTTTATGGTTATTACAATCGTGAAGATAAGAAATCCTGATCTATGTGTTGACTCCAAACATGATCTACAAAAAATTTTGTGTTTGAAAAATTTATTTGAGGGAAGAATTTTTGGCTAAATGAAGAATGGCATGATGAAGTGGTTACATTGCAAGACTTATGGAGTAGTTTAGCTGAGATAAGGCCAAAATTTATTCTTATTAGAACCAGAAGCAAATGTTTAACCTGATATAAAAAACATAGATAGAAAATTCGTTTCTTTAAAATTTAGCACTTGCCGTAGCTCTAATCTGAGTAGTCATGAACAGCGTATGTTGTTATACGAATAGATCCGAATAAATATCCATTATGAAATATTTTTAAGTTATAAAAATTAAAGTCTGATCTGACCGAGAATGCACAAAATAATGAAACAAGAGGCATACAAACAGTGTTAAAAGAACTTTTATAGATTGAATAGAATAGATGAAAGGAGTACGCTACGCTCACATGGAGAGATAAGAGTGAATTAGTTAGTCTCTCCTTTAGCATAAATGGGAAATTTTGTATGTTATAGCTAGAATTTATCTTAGTAGCAATGTTTCTCTTAATTTAATTGATGATGACGGAGGTGCCCCACTCACATCACTATAAATTTAATTTATCGAGTTGGGAAATTCTTAGCTTTTGGGATCTTTGTTTAACAGCTTTAATTGAATTCCCTTATACAACTTAGAAATTGTACCAGATCATAATCTTGTCCAAAGACAAGCTGTCCATTAAAAGATTTAGATATCGATTAAGGATAAGTCTATTAAGGATGAAATATATAACAAATATGAATTTTAGGATCTCGGTCCTTATTATTTAAATATTGACGATTATCTAACTCTATTACTCGGTTCCGATACATTTGGTACAATAACCCGCTTCCTGTTTTTGAGTGCAGATAATGTAGATTAACTTCTACCAAAGGGTTCGGAATTAATTATTTTTCTATGGAAAAAGAAGTTCCTTGAAAAAGACATGTCGGAATGCCATAGACCAGTAAAGCGCCTTTATATAAGAAATAAAATATTGATCTTATAATCGGATGAAAAGCTTTCAAACAAGATCATTGGAAGTTTACTTTATGCTCTCATTACTTTGCCCAGATTAGATCCGGAGGATTTATTTTTCCAGAGAAGTAACAATATAGAATATTATTTCGTTATTCATAACATACACGAATTTTTCGATCTCAGTCCTTATTACTTAAATAGTGACGATTTAGAGATTTCCGTGTTTTACAAAAATTTTCAATTATCGATTCACTATTACCAAAGTTTGTCTCTAGTTCGGTTTTTTATCAAATTCGTTACATTTGGTACAACATTAAAAATTGTGGTCAGATCTAGCTGCGGTAACGGCGACTTTTAAACATTCCCAATTGCATGAAATCGGGAATTGGTGCAAACAATATTAGATCGAGAACAAATAAAATACTAAGATTTATATTTAAGATAAGATATATTCATCTTTTAAATAGTGTAGTTCATAAAAATGAACTACAAGAAAAAAATGCCGACATCAGTATTCATAAATGTCGGTAAATTTTGATGCATAAATCGTTTGATTTTAAGTCCCTTTGTTCTGAACCACTGTCGCTAATCTACTCCCTATTTTTTATGAGAGAAATTTTGCAATTTTTTTAACACTCAAAACAAAAACCTCTCAGTTTTCCATTTATAAAATATAATTTTACGAAATCTGTCATTTTTTTTAGTTTTTTTTTTTTACAGTTCTGGTACATTTTTTCCGTAATGCTTGACTTATTTGATGATTATGATGATACATAAAATTTCTTGGAACTGCTTTAGGTTTTTTTGTTTGTTTTTTTTTTGGGTTACAAAAACAACAAACTTATAATAAATTATAAAAAAGACAACAAAACAGTGAAAAAAAGACTTAAGTAATCAACATGTTGCCAAAAAATACAAAAACTACTAAACTGAATTATTAAAGTTAAAAAAGTCTGAAATTCTGAAAAAGATAGAATTAAAGTGTTCACCATAAAAGTTTTTTTGTTTTGTTTTAATCATCGTAATTAAACTAAATATAAAATTACAGAAAAAGAACCATTTGTAGTTAGAAAACACCTTAAACTAATTGTTTTAATTTGAAATAATAATTTTAATGTTTATTGTTATTGACCAACCCCTCGAATTATGAGCAACCAAAAATGAGTTTAAAACCATTTATTTCTAGTTGGGAAAATTATTACGTTAAACAAGAAGCTTTTGGTACTGAATACTATGGGGCAGAATTATTATTTTTCTTTTTTGGAAAAATATCGTTGACTTTTTTCTGTTTAACTAATCAGGCAACTCCAAAGGAAGTAATTTTTATATTTTTTTGCCACTCCAATCTATTCATTAAAAGGAAAGATGTTTTCAAGATTTACGTGGGCACATGTCATGTTGGCCTAATTCCACGGGTTTATTCGATGCCAATATTAATAGCCCCATGTATTTATTTATGGGCACAGTTAGGAATTCGCATAAAAATCCATTCTTGCTAAGAGGTTGGAGCTACCCAGTCTCCTGTCACACTTTTGGTGACCTTTGTTGCAATGCAACAACACACTGGAAGAGTAACACTTCCCAGAGATTTTGATTTAAGACGCAATCAGCAAGGAACTCCCAAATTAGCCTCACTATAACCAGGAGCAACAAGTTCCCATGATACTATACCTTGGGCTCTGGTGCAATTTTGATGCTTTATCTCCCAGTTTCAACACCAGACTTTCCGGTTATTGGTTCACATTATCTGTGACACTCCTATTTCAAAAATTAGACCACAATAAAGGTTTAAAGGATCCGTTGCAAAGGCTTATTGCTCTTCCACCTGTAGCTATTGTTGAAGAAAGAACTATTTTCTCTAAGACCGTCAAACCTCTTGGGCGTCATAGAGAGGAAAGTTGTTTTGCCCATGAACCACCCCTATTCCAGTTTTATGCTACCCACGCCCACGGAAACAAACTCTGGTAACTGTTGTTAACGAATATAATGAAAGACAGGGCGTTTACAAAAGAGGTGAGTATCTTATACACAGATCCGTTAGAAGTCTTCTGGCGGAATAAGTGCAATGGAATGTATGCTTTCCCTACCGTTAATAGGAAAAGTTGGCCTCACACCAATTCTTGAATGCTGCGATATTCATGGACGTACAATGTCGTTTACACAATCGTTGGAACTTTTTGGAACCTTACTATCCGTACATATGACAATATTCCTTTCGAATATTCTATAATCAATTTTCCAGTAAGTTTCAGAGATCCGAAAGAGTTCGTTAAATGAGAATATTTTTGAAAACACAAAAATATTCTCAAACAGAAGCCGCAAGACCGATTGTGATTTTCTTAGCTTTGCAAGTTAGTCTACAACTTAATTGCCCTCACATGCTCACGCACACATTTCAGTTGAAATTTCGAGAGCTGCGACATTCAAGAACAGTTTTAGATATGGTGTATATATTTGGACTTTATCGCGATATTGCTATTCGTAAATCGCTTTTTAAGACGTCAATTTCATATGTGTCTATGTATACACATTCTCCAAACCTGCTTCTTGTTTTTAAGTGCTGCTAATGTAGACTAACTTCTACCAGAGGGTTTGGAGTTATTGCAATAGACTAGCAGATCCAGGCCTACAGCTCTTTATATAAGATATAAAAATGTGTATCTTGTAACCGGATTAAAACCTTGTTTAAAAATAATTGGTACTTTAATTTGAGCTCTCATTACTTTGCCCAAATTAGATCCAGATTAGATTCCTTCTTCTAGAGTTGTAACGATATTGAATGATTTTAAACCTCTTCATAGCAATCAAACAGTTTATAGAAATTTATTTGAAATTTGTTTCCGTTTCTGCCCCCTTGTGCTTCATATAAAAATACAAACAATTTGTTTTACCACCGAAAATTATGATCGTTATTCTCTAACTTTTTGTTATTTTAATGTGGGTTTTCATTTAAATTCATTATTTTTATTCCTTCAAAATATATAATTCCAGGGTGATTGTGTTAGTTTCTCTCTCTCTCTCCTTGCACATTAATTAAAACTTCAGTCAGATAGACAGACAGACATACTGTCAGAAATTGCTTTGCTGCTAATAAAATTTATCTTTATCTCTCTTTCTTCTTTTGTGTTTAATTTCTCAAATGTTTTTAAATGTTTTATTGCGATTCTTGTTTATTTCTGGTTTCATCCCCAAGAAATTTTTGCTTAAAATTTCTGAATTATAATTATTTTTTAGGACGGTTTGCAATTAAAAAAATGTTTCTTCTTTAACTTTTTCTATTATAATGTTTGTTCTGTTGTTAGTTAATAATTATTTTTATTTTATTATGAGCCAGTTTGACGTTAGATGCTACGGATGTTGATAATAAGTTAAAATGTTCAAACTTTGACTTTTTGGTGTAAAAACTCTAATGCATAATTTTTAATTGCTATTATTGTTTAAAACTTATTATAAGTAAAAGTAATGGAGAGATGGGTTTTCTTTTTATTACTTATTATTGTTAAGTTCATAAAAAAGTTGTGAAAATTATAAAAAACTGGGAAATATTGCGTACATTATACCAAGTGGTGTCAATAACGTTGAAATCAATTATAAGTTTTAATTTAGTATCGGCAGGGTTCATTATTTAGCATTGTTTGACATGAAGTTCCTATAGTAACTTATTGTTCGATATCTGTCCAAACGTTGAGCGCTTGATTCTTTGGTCCTTATCACTATCTCAAGGATCTGTTTTATCAAACAAAACGCAGGCGTTTTTTGGAAAAACGAAGTTTACCGGGTCTCTTAGTGATAAAACCACTTTCATTTGGACAAAAAAAAAATAATAATAATAATTATACCCAGTTTGGGGAAGAAGCCATATGCTAAAGTTATAGCCAAATGTTGATCACTGATTTCAAAGTTCGTCTAAACCAATTATTATTTGGAAACTTCATTGATATATAACATTTGTGAGTTTGGGGCCCTAATGGGGAACTATAATTTAATAAGGAAAATATTTATTAAATATTATTGCTAAAATGTTTGTATTCGCAATACAGTGGAATATGTAAATGATAGTAGATATTGGAGTCTTATATAAGAACTGATATAAAAAAAGTTGAAAATTTTCCAAGTCCAAAACCATACGCAAACTATATGTTGCATCTCTAAAATTGTTGCGGAAATTTTCATTAAATTTGGGACAAAGATAAATCCTTTATTATAAAATAATTTATATGAAAAGTTTTTGAATTTTTGAAGTGGTATTTTCCCATTACAAACTATATTTTTAATATCGCATATCTCTTAAACTGTTACAGGAAAATTGTATGAATTTTGGCGCTTAAATTGAGCAATAATCGCAAAATATGTGGGAGTGGTTCCACAATAATGTTTAAATCGATCGTGGTGAAGGGTATAAAAGATTCGGCGTAGCAGAGAATAACATTCTTACTTGTTATTGGATAACTTACAACTCTTTTTATGCAGCTTCTATAACTGTTATTGGATCGCTATTACAGTTTTTAAATAAGAAGCTGTTTACAACAACAATAAATTAAATAAGTCATATCATGAGAATGTGTTCAACAGACAGACGGAAAGTTAAAGACTTTAAAACATACAAGGCACTACAAATTTTAAATCGGAACTAAAATATGAAGTCCAATAAAATTATATTTAAATATGCACTTAAATATTAAAGATTTAAATGTTTGTGCAAAACGACAAGTTGTCATTTATGGTCCTTTTGCTAGATTATGGCGATCGAATTTAATCTGTTCAGTAGAACAATCTGGATTGAGAGGAACATGTATTTTCACAAATCCGGTACTCATTTTCGTATAGGACTTCAACAGTTTTTATCTTTAACTTATAATCCGGTAAATTTTTACTCCTTTTTATATATGTGAAATATGTATGGTTACACTATTAACTCTACCTCTTCGTATAAGGCTCTATATATTTATGTATGCCTCTCCATGGTTAAGTTTGTCTATATTAATGAAACAGAAACCTTTGTGTAATATAACAATCGGTCAGGAACCAAGTTCGAACCAGTGTTCTAATTTTTTCTGAATTTCCGAATTTACTATTAATTTTAGTATTGAGCAAACTTTGAATTTTCATTTAAAAGAGGTTTAAAATTTTTGTTCTAAAAATTAGCTTGATTCGTGATTAAGGTCCCTTTAGCTAATTATAGTAGCTGATCCGATTCAGATGTTGCTGTCAATGTAATATTTTAAAAATATTGTTCATTCTTAAAATTTTGAGGTTATCTTAGATATTGGCATATAATTTCATTGTTACTAAACCGATTTTGCTGATGTTATAAAGGGGTGGAACAAATCTCATTGAAATGGAACAATTTGAGAGTGTTTTTATCATAAGGAGAAGACGTACTAATTAATCGAGATTAAAATTTGAGTATATTTCAATACGGTCCTAATAGGTCTCTATTCTCTTAAAGTAATTATTCTATGACGCAACAAACTACCGAAAAATAACAACAATTTAGTGTCTTTAGGGTAATTAATATTTTTCTCACAGATATTTTTTCATATTTTTAGTTAAAAAAAATATTTTTATAATGAATTTGCCTCCAGAGAAACATAAAGTCATCATACAACAGCGAAAGAATATTTGTTTCAAGTAAACAAAAAATATTAAAAATGAAAAATATTAAAATTTTAACAATTCAATGTGGAGCATACAGATTGGAGTTTTTATTTTAATCAAAAAATTTCGATATGAAAACACGAGTCGCA
This sequence comes from Cochliomyia hominivorax, assembly GCA_004302925.2. NCBI lineage: Eukaryota > Metazoa > Arthropoda > Insecta > Diptera > Calliphoridae > Cochliomyia > Cochliomyia hominivorax. Next base: position 56,299,761 of record PYHX02000495.1, on the reverse strand, counting down.
ACAATAATTGGCAGACTTTTACAAAACGGGGTCATTAATATTTAAAACAATTCACATTATTTTATAAAAAAACTGAAAGTTCAAAGATATTTAATAGCAGAATATTAATTTGTTTCTGTACTATTTTGGGCAAACGAAAAAAAATATTTAATAAACCAAAACGCCTTTTCTGTTTTTTTATAACAACAATTCTTAGTATAAATTTGTTAAACATAAAAGTGAAATGAAAAATGCTAAATACAAATTTTATAAAATCAACACTAAACGAAAGTTAAATCTTTATTTGAAAAATTATACTATTACAAAAATTAGTCATGAATTTGAACCCTAACGTTTTAGTGCCACTTTTATAGTGCATTTCATTGCTTGAACAACTTCATCTCTTTAAAATACATACTTTTGAACACCATTTGTGTGTCTGGTCTTAGCTATTTTGGGGCATATAACGAATAACACAAAAATATTTATAAAACCAAAAACGCCTTTTTCTTGTTTTTTTTTTATAACAAACAATTTATTTAGTAAAAATTTGTTAAAAGCATAAAAGAGTGAAAATTGAAAAATGATTAACATACAATACTTTTAATAAAATCCATAACCACTAAACGAAAATTTTAAATTTTATTTGATTAAAAATTATATAATTTACAAAAAATTTTTCATGAAATCAAACATTGCCTTTAAGTTCTAATGAAAAACCTGTGTAAGAATTTTTCGATCTCACTACTTAAGGTTTTGCTTTTCTATATTAACAAAACTTTCGAAATCCCTTTAGTATTTTACAGGTTAAATACAAAAACACTTGTACTCCTAATCAAAAATAATTTCTACATTCTACTCTTTTTTGCATTCGTGACCTTTTTTCTCTTTACCTTTTCTTTCTAAACAACAATAACATTCCTTCATGCTATTTTCCCTTGTCCTGTTTTTCAAGAAGAAACATAATTTCCTCAATGTCTCAGAGGAGTTTTACTAAACTTCGTTTTTTAGTGTTTTTGTTTGAAATGAACTTGTTTTAAAACTTCCGTTTCCGCTTTTTATGTAAAGTTATTTATTCGTCCAGATTATATATAAACAAAGTTTTTGTTTGTTTTGTAAATATAAAAAATATTTTCCTATTTATTTTTTTACTAAAAACAGAAAAAGTTGAAAATTAAAAGTTTATGGAATGTACATTGTTGTTGTTATTATGCAAACAAATTTTAAAAATTTTATTGTTTTTTTTTCTAAAACAAAATTCATTCTCTGGGGTAAATAAGTTGCAGCAAACATGGAAAGAAAGTAAAACTTTTATTAATTTTAAGTATATTCTTCTTAAGAGTATAATTATATATAGAAAGTTTTTATGTCAACAATCAGGTTAATTAGGGATTTGAAAAATATTACTAGACAAATAGAAATCTTTGGAAATTATACTTCAATAAGTTAATATAAAGTTTTAACTATTAAATAAGTAAGAATGTATAGCAAGAATGCCCTATAGATGTAAGGAGAAACCCTGAAAAGACAAAAAAATTCCTTCTGGGAATTTTCAGATGCAACACCCTAATTCAATCAACCACTTTAACGCATCCAAAGGTATTGAAGGGAGACAGTAAGAAGCATGTGTGTGTACTACGATACACTCCATTGACACCAAGCATCGTAAGGAGATAGTGAAGACTTTGTGTGTCAAAGAAATCGTCCTCCACTACCACAAAGTCTTATTAATGCTGAATTGTATTTAACCTCTTCATCACTGCAAGGTGATGAATTGTAGTTTGACAGTAACTTTACAAAAGTGACCTTAATGTGAAAATTATAACGAAGACAATAGTTTTTAACAGTATAGTGATAGCAGGAAAATCCTAATAAGTTCCACAACTCTAACCGTCCAACATTTGTGCATAAGGATTTCTAAAGTGATTTTATCTAAAGTATAAAGCTCTCACGGTTCTTTAGTTCTTTGACATCAATTAGTATTTGTTTTGTTTGAGGTATGACTTATCCAAAGTTATTGAGACCAACATTTTAAAACCTACTATAGCCACTTGGTAATGAATAATAGCTTTAAAGGAGGATTATTTCCCTCCATGATCCTACACGCCCACTAATTTATGTAAATTGGTTCTTAAAGAATTTGCGTTGCATGTAAAGTGGGACTTTACTAATACAGCTTCTGCTATCTGTGTAGTATAATGACTACAAATGGCAGTGCAGACGTAAACAACAATCTTAACAAAGCAAAAGATATATTTGGACGACAACAATCAATAACAAAGATGCTAACAAATAGTCAGACAATCAGGTCCCTTAGAATTATATGCAGGCCAACTAGCTTTTAAGAAACGTTTAGAGAATGAGCTCTTTGCAAGACAGATGGAATAAGGAACCAACGTGTCAGCTTACTAGGATGATATGGCCAAGATTTGATGGGGTCGGGACATGTTAACATGTCTGAGACACAGTTATTGCAGTATCTGAACACTATCGGTTTTGAAATACTTGAAGGAGAATGGGTTTTCCTCAAACGATTTTTGCAGGACTTGTCGGAGTGAAAAAGGAGGAGGCAACTACTCATTATCTTTTTTTGTCTTCGTTACAATCTCTTACAGATTTGGCGACTGCTGATTTGGGGGAAATATGTGGTTTTATGGGCAATTGCGGATGGATACAAGACGGGATTACTCCTTACACGGGATTACATCTCTCATCCCTATTCATTGACTGACCAAATAGAGGACTCATCTCTTTCATGTGAACCACCTGGTTCAGTAGAAAAATTGTAAACCCAATTGTGTCACAGATATCGGTCTATAACTTTTTCTTATTTTAGAAACTTCTTAGGACTTTAAAAGTGGGATCAGAACTTATCCGTCCCTCCTTTTTTTAAAAGCCCATGAAACAGCCGTTAATTATGTGAACGAATATAAATAGTTAAAACGAGCTTGATGTGTTACAGGAATAAAAATACTTTATGGAGTTAACTGAGAGAGAAAAAAAGTGTTCTAAGCAATTGGTTTTAGGGTACTATGTCCCATGAGATCCCGTTTAATAGCTTTTATAGATGATCTCATTTTATTTCTTTTTTATAATTGTTTATAGGAACATATATACAAAAAGTATACGTCAATCATATTAAAACTTTAATAAATTGTATATCAATCTTTTAGTAAAAAAAACTTGACCTTGTCTCACAATTTCTATTTAATTTAGTTATCAATTATATTTTAAATAATTATACCCTCTATCACCACAACTAGTGAAGAGGGTATATTAACATTGTCATCCCGAGTGTAACGCTAATAAGAAACTTTCTTAAACCCCATGATGTATATATATTCTTGCATCACATTAAAATCTGAGTCGATTTAGCTATGTCCGTTTGTCTATTGTTGGCACGCTCACATCCGCAATAAATGACAGAGCTCAATGAAATTTTACTGAGTATTTACTATAGTCCTGAGAAGTTTCTTATTTAAAACAAGTAAAATCGGTTCAATATGTTAAGAGATATAGACCGATATCTGGGACTACTTCTAATTTAAAGCGAAGAACTTTCTTAAAATTATCCATAGACAAATTAGAGTAAAATTAATTAAAATAAATTACTGTTATATCAAAAAATATTCCAAAAATCATTGAAATCGCTTCGGTAGAAATAAATTTAAAGGTTTCTTTGTTCTATATAAATAATTATATTGTATGCATTTGTAAGTGTATATGTGAGTTTGTATAGGCGTACAATGTACATGTACGAAACAAAATTTACTTATTTCTTAGATTTTTGTGGTGGAGGGTATTGAGGATTCGGCTTAGTCGAATTTAACATTCTTACTTGTTTTTATATTTTATTAATTTTATTTTATTTCTCTAGAATCTGACTCACTTAAACTAACAATTATCGTTTAAATAATTATTTATTTACATTCAATATCAGTTGTAGTAAAAGAATTAAATTGCATGTTTATTGTAATTGAGTATAAAATTATTTTGCATTTGTTAAAGTATCTGTATCTACAACAGACGTCTATAAAAATGTCAATATTTTTCTGACATTTTATTAAACTCAACTTGTTTGTATTCTGAATTGTATATATTGAAATAATCAATATGTTTTTTACAAATTAATTAAATATTTTATTAACAAATAATAACAGATGCTGTTTATCATCCAGTAGTAATTTCTATTAATCAAAATTGTATTTTATGGACATTAAATGAATTTATTGCTTTGAAATGACGATAACAATAAGAACGGAATGGAAAAAATCCTAAAATTCAATAATTAAATTTAAAAAATTAATAAAATAAACTTAAAATAATTGTTAGTTAATTTAAACATTTAACATTAATATTTTCTTTGACATTTTTTTCAAAGTTCTAAAAAAGGTTAAGACTTTACTTCCTCGAACTTTCTATGTACTATATTTTCGCAAACATTGTATGTGACATACTTAATCAAAGTGAGTCGTTCCATGTGAAGTATTAAGTAAAATAACTTGGGCCTCCCAAAGATATGTCTATATAATATTGATTTTTGAAACTGTTATATGGGATCAGTTGATCTGAAACATGAAATTTTCAAGATCTTGTGCCATTTTTTAATATGAGTATGTGTGGTAATTGAATTTTAAAATCGTTATCGGTGTGACACCAAAAAGGCATTTGATAAGACAAAACAATAACTCTTGTATTAAAGAAAAAACTTGAGAAGATTAAGTTAGGCCCATCTCTCTATCTCTCATTGGCATACTGATAGTTGAACTAAAGTGATTGACGTTTTAAAAGTTTTTAGGAAATTAAATCTTATACACCAACATTTGATTAAATCAACCTCAATATTTTGGAGAATAAAGTTTGTACTTTTTTTAATTACAAACCGACAGGTTTTAATACAATTTTTTTGGAATAGTTGTTGTTGTAAAATCTATAAAAACAAGTTATTAATTGACATGATTCATGTTCTGGATTAACTCTTGCCCAAGAAATTGTGTCACTTATAGGATGAGTCCATAGATCTCCTGAACTAACAGTGGTATCATGTGGTACTTGACCACATGCTGGACATATGTTAGGATTCTTAGATGTGCTGCAATTACTCTTTTAGACCTCAGCAGATTCTGTTTAATCGGAGGTCTCAATTACAACGATAACTTGAACCGTGGAATTTGTGGTGTCTCTATACATGTGATCAAAATAAATCAAAAGGATCTTGACACACCTGAGTAGAGTTGAAGATTTTTTTAATATGCCTCGGAGAAAACACCAATTGTGTTATATTGCATGATGCCTCCAAAAAGAAACTGTTTACTAAGCTGTGTTCCTTAGCCAAAGGAGACCATGCTGAAGGAACATTATAATTTATCTCTAAATGGCCAAGAGCTTTATATTACTGCCGGTTAATGCTTTCAGCACCTTATACCTACTTCGCAGTTTTTGCGTGATTGCAGTGACATGAGCTCTTCCACTGTTAAATAAGCATAAATTTCTATATGCTTATTTAACTGTGAAATTTTGAGAGGCTTCAGGCATTAATATTTTTTCTGAATAATGTCGTTATGGGGCAAATTAACTTGCAAAAACAGGCCGGATTGAATCAGAGATATTGGTTGATTCACATAAAATAAATATGGATTATTAGATATATAAAACTGATTTGTTGTAAAATATATATTGGCCAGATAGAATTCTAGGGAATGGTATGTAGCTCCCAAACTATGCTAATATTGATTGTAGGATATCAAATAACTTGCTATAAAGAGGGTTTTAAAATTTAGTTGCACCGTAAGATAGATTAACTTGAAAGTATTGTAGGGCGAATAAGCAAAGAAAATAATTTTATTTAAAAATGATTTAATTTTTATTGATTTACTTACTCATTTTATAATCTCTCTCTTTTTTAATTTTATTGTAAACAATTAAAAGAAAATTTTTATTGTTATTTTATTGTTATTTTTTTCATTAAGTCGATTTTCTTCACTTAATTTTCAATTTACTTAATTTTATTTCTTCTTTATGTATCTTTCTAGGTAAGTTTTTTTCGTATCCAAAAGAAAACAAAATGGAGAAAAATTCTATGGATTTATTTTATGAGTTAATTGCACGTAAGTGAAATTATAAACAAACACTTGTTGCTTTTTTTTTTTTTTTTTTTTGAAAAAGAAAATTTCTTCTCAATTTATTGTCTAAAACAATTAGAAAATAAATGGATTCAATTAAATATTTGAGAATAAATAGATTTCGGAAATTATAGATACCAAACCCTCTGTGTGTTATTTTTATTTAAAACACCCTTGGGAACCAAACTGGTGGCATATTAAATCTCTAAATAAACAAAATAATTTCCCAGAAATAAAACTTCTGAAGACCTACATTTTTGCAATAAGAGGAAAAGAGAATAAAATACAATAAAATCCCATAAAATCCCCTAAAAATGTGCAACCAACTGTTAACAAAATGTCAACCAGTTTACAAGTATTGAATTAAGTCTGTTGTCATCCACCCAATGTTTATGGCAAAATGACATGACATGTAACATATTTTGCGTGTCATTTGACTATTTCAATACTTTTTTTGCTTTTCTTTTTTCGCAAATTGCGAAAACGAAAAAAAATGTTTATGTCACCCACTTGGTAAGACAAAACTGTAAAAGTACTGAAATAAAATAAAAATGTTCAAATTATGAACTTATTCATTGGGCCAGTAGGTGAAATTAAAAAAAAAAAAAAAAAACATATTAAAATGTTAAGGTCGTTCAAGTCCGACTATGTAATACCCTACACCACATTGTAGGTTATGACAATGCCTGCTACGAAAAATGTGTAAACGGCCCTCGTATAATTTGCTTTTTTTCATGTATTTTTTCTAGAGGGTTATATGGAAGATAAAAATTTCGAAAAGCGATTTCAGCTTATATTTATTGTTTAAATAAATATTTCTACAATACCCACATATTAGTGCGATTATGACTTTCAAAGTGATTAGAAAGAGGGATAATGAACCGATAATCGTATAATTTGGCATGTCTACTTAGAATATAATAGGACTTATTTCTGCAAAATCGTTAATTTTTTTATATTTAGGAAATTTTTGGACTAATATGAACTGAAATCCTCATTCCGGGGAGACATTTGTATGAGACCTATATGAAATAGTGGACCAATATCAAGAGGCATCATCCTTATGTAAAATCATGCCAAATTTCATTAAGATATCTTCAAAATGCGAAATGCTTGCGAAAATCTTTACATGGACAGTTATCCGAACGGACGGACGAATGTGTTTAAATCGAAGAGTGAAGTGAATCTGAGTGGTGGTAGTACTATTTCTTCCATTCATTACAAACATCTGCACAAATGCATAATACTCCCACCAACTGTGGTAGTGTAGGGTATAAAAATTATTTGTTTATTTTTGTGGAAAACTGCTGTTATGTGTGTAGAAAGTTAATTGAATATCGTGTTGCAAAAACATTTATTAACTTACGGAAATGACTTGCATCAAAAGAAGTAAAATAATAATAAATTATGAAGCTTAACATTTTAATAGCAACAAAAGCAAAAAGCAAATATTTCATTTTCACGTTAATAATTATTGCGATATTCACATAAATTGTTTAAGTGTATATTAATTGGGCTAATTGAATGTATTGTTAATTGGTTTGATGAATAATATTTTTTATATTTGATTTTTTCTTCAGCGAAAAAAATATATAATTTTTAAATTATATTTAATTTTCAACAACTATTTAATTTACCCTTTTAAGTTAAAAAATATTTTTTTATTTAAATTAGCATTTACTCGGTGCGCTTTGCTGCACAGGTATTCTACTCATAGATTCAGAAAAATTCATACAACGAGAATTTTTGGGGCCAAATTTTAAAGTTTTTGATATAACAATTCTTTAGATATTCGATAATTAAAATTGGCTACGTATTGGGAATACTTTTCCCCTTAATACTATCTATCCTACATTTTGTCAAGAAAAGAAGTGCCTTGGGTAGGATATTCGAACCCTATCTCAAAGCTTTCACTGTAATATTCAGATATTCTATACTTAAAACTTACTTTATATGAGGGCTACCTCTCACACTGACTCTATCCACATTTTGTTCAGTAAAACAGATTATTTAAAAATCTATTGGTACCAAAATTCACAATGTTATGGTTCGATAGTAGATATTTCTACTCTACGTCCCACAATTTTCCCAGTAAAACAGATTCGTGAGAAAGTGATTGGGACCAAATTTAAGAATTCTCGCAATTATAGTTCTTTAGATATTTGGGCATAAATTCGCGATTCGTATAAAATGAAAATTATAATAATAAAAATAGAGACTCTCATATTCATAGGAAATAATGTCTTCTGTCTTTTTTCTAAACATAAAAACCATTCTTGTTTTTTTTTTTAATACAACGATCACTATCACTGTTTTGAAGAACAGTGATTTAAAAATCACTTTCACTGGGAATGACATTATTAAAAAATTAAGGTATCGCTCATCTCTACCATGCACCACCATAGGTGGAGTGGGTATTATGAGCAGATGTATATTGTAATGGGCAGAAAAAATAGATCTACAACTTTTAATCATACCGTTCGAGTCAGAATCAGTTTCTGGGTGGATTTAAGCATGTCCGTCCTGGTGGATTTAGACATGGCTGTCCATGTAAAGCTCTTTCGTAATGTATAGATCGCAGTTTTGAAGATATATTAATAAAATTTGGCACGTACTTTATTTTGGACCAAGAACGATGCCTATTGAAATTGGTTATGACCGGTCCATTATTTCAACTGGTCCCATTTAAATGTCCACCCGGAATAAGGGTTTTAGTCCATAACATTCCTAGATACAAAACAATGTTAACCAAATCTGCCAAAAATAAGTATTATTATATTCTTTAAATTAAAATCACAGTGTGCAATTATACGAGGGTCGGTGCATAATTTTTTCGTACTCCAATATAACTCTCCAGAAAAAATCCTTTTAAAACGCATACATTTCACATATGTGTTAATTTGTTAAGAGCAATAAATTGTATGTATTAATTTATTTCAACAATTTAACGTAATTATTTTCTCAATTCGACTAAAATTTTGTAAATTTTACTTAAATATGGTATTTAAATTGAATAATATTCATCAGTATAAAGAATTTGTTTTTATCAATTTGAATAATGTATTTTCAAATTGAATAATATTCAAATTCAAATTGTCATTTTGATAATTTTTCGTTAATTTGAAGAATTTGCAAAAAATAACAAAAAAAAATCGTTATGATGAATAAAGATTTTGTGGGATAACATATAACCTACTTTTCTTCAATTTTACAAGTTATTTCGTTGTATTTACTATCTTTCTTAGTTCAGTGTAGTATTATAAATATAGTATTGTCCAACTTCTATCGAATCTTATATTAATTTTTTAATTGAAAAAATCAAACTAAAAAAAGAACAAACTATAAAAAAGAAACAATTTTAAATTACACATTTTTCTATAGTCTATTTTCAACTCACAATATTCTCCAAGAAACTAGAGCATACTTTTAAGCTGCCCGCAACAAAACAAGCGAATAATAATTTATAAATACCCAACAAATTTCCAACAATACTTCACCATTGTTCTACAAAACACACGAGGTAATGCCCCCTAAAGAAATGGAACGTTTTGTTAAAAAAAAAAAACATCTCTAAAACATTATAATTCTTTTTCTCTTGTTTTCTTCTTCACAAACTGTAAATGTGCGACTATTTGCTGTTTATTATTAAAGAAATCACACAACAACACCCCCTTAATGTATGCTAAAGTTTTTTCCACATTTTATTTTTCTATTTTTGTCTTTCACTATTATTTAGTGTTTTTCGTATTTTATGGTTCTCTGACTGTATTGTAATTCATGTTTTCTAATCATGAAAATGTATTTTTTCTTCTTTTATATTCTTTATATCTTTTTTTCGATTTTTTTCTTTGCAATTTTTCTTTGTTTTATTGTGGAAATTACAGATGTAGAAAAAATCACATTCATTCACATGTGATTAGTAGTTTCGTATTTAATGAATTAATATTCGTATTAGATTGTATGTAACACATTCACGTCTCCGCCATTTTTTAATTTCATTGTTAAAGAAAACTTAATGTTTTCAGTCCAAATGAATTTCAAATTTATTTCTTAATCTTTGAGATTAATAAAATAATAATTTTGGGACAATTTTTATGGTCTTTATATTGATTAAATTTGGGGAATTTTGAGAAGATTTATAGGAAATATTCATATCGATTATGATAATACGGATAATTAATTTTTTATATTAAGCCGTAATCGAATTAAACCCATAATTAATGTTAAAAACTTGATTTATCAGATGTTTTCTGATTTCGAACATAAGTTTCATATAAAGAATCTCACAGACTTTCAATTAGACCCCCATAATTGGATGGACTTTATATGATAGCTACGAAAATTTGTGAGTCGAATCTATTAGAACTTGGATCCTTAGTTTATAATTGTTTAAAATTTACTCTACGGTGAGTCCAAAAATTTTACGAAAATATAAAAAATTGGGAGTCCTTTCATTCAAATGAAAAAAAAAAAATCAACAGACAGGTTCGAGTAACTCTTCAAAAGGTTTATTATTTTACCAATTTATCAGATACTAGTATATCAGTTTTTATTCCTGTCCATGATTTAAAACCCCTTTCCTTTTTAAAAAATATTTAATTTGAGTCGATTTGGCCAAGTCTGTCCGTCTGTTGGAAACATTTTTGCGGTCACAATAATATTCCGAATTCAATAAAATTTGGTCATATTGTTGTTTATTGTCCTAAGTAGTTTTTTATTTAAAACCAACAAAATCGCTTCAGTAAAAAAAGAAGTAAAGAACCGATATATGACACAACCTCGAAATTTAGACAAAAACATTTTTCAATCATGTAAAAACTAGTTATCAGATTTAAATATTTTTTTGCTAGATTTATCAAAATCGAATGAGAAGTAAAACGAGTTACGACTCCCAATGTACATCCATATAAAGTTTATCTTTATTTGTAAAGCAGATTGTTGTTATTAGTCTGTATATGTGTTAGAGTATATGGGTCTATCTTAATGTTATTTAAGATTCGGTATAGCCGAATATAATAAAAATAAAATCCTATTTTGCCTCACTATTTCCGGTTTCGGATAGAAATGGGCTCACTCTATCAAAACAAAATGAAAATTCTTTTTAACAATTTCAAATTCGTTTGCGGTTCAAAGTTCGTTTCCTATCTAACTTTCAATCTCATTAAAATATCGATTCAATTGAAATCCTGTTAACTGCAGAGCCTCAATTTCTTTTGCTATTTTTGATGATAACGGTGCATATTGGTCCCCAAAACGATTTTTTATATAATTCTGTAACTATGGAATTATTGAATATTTTTAACGAAATTTCTAATGGACATTCTTGATCTAGAAACTTATGCTCACCCATACCACTTCATAAATATGATGAGAATAGCTGTGTAAAATTTCATTACAAATTTACAAATTTATGCAACATTTTTAAACATATGTTGAAATTGCATCCCGGCCCCAGGACCCATTAGAAATATGTCCTTTTCTAAATACCTCAAGAAGGTCCATGTGAAATTTCGTAAAAAAATATTAGTTACAGAATTATTTCCGTTTTGGGATCACTGTGCGAAGTCTAATTTTGTCTTTAATTCAATAAAATTAAACAGTGCTTCTTCCATTTCCAAAAGATTTTGTTTCATAATCAAAGTCTTATAAAAATATTTCGAGAGGGATCTTATGGAGATTCCATTCTTTTTTTTAAGACATTTCTGTGTTATTTCTGTTCCGTAAATATTTTTTCTAAAACTTTCTGTAAAAGTATCTTAAAACTAAACAAACTAAAAACTCACAACAATAAAGCTTTTACTCAAAAAGCTTTAAAACAAAGTGGAACATAAACAAAAAGCCGGTACTTTAATAAAAAGAAAAAGAAAATACAAAAACAATTGTGGATAACATCAGTTTACACATTAAGTTTAACAAGCAAATTGTGGATGATAAAATAAAACGTATCTTTTTTTGTGCAGCTACAAAGAGATTCAGATACAGATGCATTCATCATTACAAGCAAATTCTAAGAATATCATAAGAATTTCCTATTTAAGTTGTAGTTGTTTTCCTCTTTTCTAAAAAAAATCCAATTTAATTGTTAATTAATATGCATGAATAAATACCAAGAACAAATTTAGCTTAGAAACTATAAATTATAAAATAAATAAAAAAAACAATAAAAACCAAGCCTTTTTTGAAATATTCGTTAGATACAAATGTATCTAAATATGTGAGAATTATGAACATTTACTATTAAATACTTTAGAAAGTTTTTGTTGTATAGAGGAACAGTGTTGCCAGAAAAATGTTTCTCATGTCCCCAATATTAAGCCCGGTGTCCCCCAACATTTTTAACTTGAATTCCTAAAATTTCGCGCAAAATATTTGTTTGGAATTAAAATTTATTTTCAATTATATATCGTTAAAATTAAATGGAATTTTGTAGAAGTCCGGTATATAACTTTTTGTGTTATTCTAACATGCTCTTGTCTCCTCGCCTGTCTGCTGGAATCATTATCACACCTAGAATAATTGTCCAAATTCAATGAAACTTGACCACAATGTTCATTGTTCTCTTAGGCAATTTTCTATTTGAAAGCTATATCGGCCTATTAGCAAAAAAGTAATGAATACCGATCTCAGACAACCGCAAACAACTGGATAAACAGATTTTAACCATAATATACAGTTATATGTCTTCATAACTGTACAAAAATCATCAAAATCGGAGTGTTAGAAAAAAGTTTTAGGCTAAAATGTGCAATATTTTTATATACCCCAAAATCAGTGAGTTATAAAGGCCTCACTTTTGAAGATAATTTTTCAATAATTCCCATATATGGTTCCTTCCGGAAAACAATTGAGCTTATAAAACTCTTAAATATAGATTAATTCTATTGAAATTCGCACAATTATTTTTCTAACAGTCTTGAATATGTTGTTAATTTGACTCACCTAGATCCATACTTTGCTGTAGCTCCCACATAAGGTTCCTTCCCATCTTTAATATACTTTTGTAATTTGACTGGTCATATTTGGGTGGGCATAGCTCTCATGTAAGTCTCCTTGCCGCATAAATATTCCATCGAAATTCGGATATTATCTAAATGACTCAATATATTTAACGAATACTTCAATTCAGTTTTTATAGAACCCTTTTACTGGAATAGGCGTTTAAACTGACGAACGTATATTAAATTTTAAATTTTATAATCTGATCTGACACACGTGAATGTTAGCACAATCTTAGTGGTGGAGGGTATTAAAGATTCGACACAGCCGAATTTAGCATTTTACTTGTTTTATAAATCCTCCAAAAATGGGTAAAATTATAAAAAATACCTAAATATTATGAAAATCCCCAAATACCTCCCCACAAAAATATGTCCCCAAATATCTCTGGAAACCCCTATTAAAGGGGAAATATTAAACATCTGGCAACACTATAGAAGAATATTTTTTCTTAAAACGATCATTTTTTAATAGTTTCGTTGTTAATCGTGATTAAAATCTTTGTGGTTGTTGTTGTTGTTTTTGTAAATGAAATGATTAGTTCAATATGTTTATTTGTTTGTTTATTTATAATTGTTTATTTTGTTGTTGTTGTGGTTGTTTTTGTTATTATTATAAATAAAAATAAAGAGCAACAACATTTATTTTATACTCAAACCATATGTTCTATAATTTTCACTTATAACTTGTCGTTATAGCATTTTTTTGTTGTTTTTGTCTTTATAGCAGGAATAATTATCATTTTATTGTGCGGTTTGTTTTTTCTGCTTTATTTTGTTTTCTTTAGTTTAATTTTTTTATATCCATTCAAGTCATTTTATATATTTATCTTATAGTTTGTCATAATGTTGATGATACTGATGTTGTTTTAATGGATCGGTCTATATTTTTCTTGTGCCTTCTCTGATTGTATTCTTGTTTGTTGTCTTGTACAAAATATAAGTATTTATTTATTCGTGTGCGAGTAAAAATGAGTGACTTGTCTTGTTATTTGCACACTTCGCTATCACAAGAAGTGAACGAAGGTATATTGGATATTTCATATATTTATTTTTACCTTCTTAAAGCCCTCTTACGAATAGATGTTTGTTATGGTTTATTAATGCCTTCTAAAGAGTAATCCAACCTCTTTCATTATATCGAATAAATCAAGGGGTTTGAGGTACCATTTTAAAGGCTTTTGTTATTTTATTTGCTTATACCGTATTCGCCTCGGGTCGTTTTCTAATAGTAAGTCCAGATTTATTATATCAGATAAAGCTAAAAGTTCTCGCCTTTTTTGAGGGTAGTCATTCCTTTTTTATTTGGGCTCCTTTATGTCAGTAGATATTTATCTTTTTAAGATAAGAGTTTATTTTTGGTCAGTATGCAGGGAGAATCGTACATTGGGACTTTTGTATTTCGAATGTCATAGCCGACAGAGTCGATTTTTGAACATTGTTTTTGATTTTTTGAGCGTCTAGTCATAAACCGAATGATTAAGGGTATTCAACATTCGTCTAAAACTGCTACAGTATTCTAACTTTTCTCTTAAATTTTATATCGCCGTTTATGCCTTTTGTACTCAAGTCCTCATGTTCATTATTTTTGTGGCCTGATGAAGATGCGTCATAATAATTTCTTTTGAAGTATTTCATATTATGAAGATTTTTGTTTTTCAAATACATATCTGACAGATACAATCATTTCTACTCTTATACATACATGCACATACACAATCACACTATCACGTTGTTTTTAAATTGTATGAAAGTTGTTTATTTTTATTTTTATTTCGAAAACAAAGAATTCGCCAGTTGTAAAAGAAATCAAAAAAGAAAAAAAGAGGAATGAAAACGTTTTACAACAAATAGTAAACATTTATAAAGTGTAAAGTGAGATAGATTAATTTGTTAAAAATTCGAACAAGTTTCTTTAAGTATGTTTACATATGGAACATGTATCATTTTGCACAAATATAAAAGAAGATCAAAACAATAAAGAAAACAACATGAATAAATATTATTTTGACATTAATTTGTATGTAAAAATGTTTATTATTGTAAATTGAATATTGTTTTTGAAATGAAATTTACAAATACGTTAAATGTTAAGCATTTTTAGGGTAATTTTATTTATTTATAGCTAAAATAAGAGGGATTAAGGATTTTTTTTGTATATCAGTTAATTCATATGAAATTGCCAACCAACAAATTATTAAAAAAGAAATATCTCAGATTCTCTTTGTCACGCGACTTTTTAAAAAATCTTTTAAAGTTTTTGGAACGTTTAGGATTATTGAATTTAAGAACTTTTATGACTTTTGACACTCAACTAAAGTCGGTAATTTTTGGCGTATGAGGCTCTCTTCAAATATACTGAAGCCCCTAGACAAAATTTTTGTTTGAAGAGGCATCTATTTGCTTAGTTGGTTCAATGGTCTATTCAGACCATTAATTACTTCTATGTAAGTTGCGGTTATTCTCCTTTAAAAGTCAAAGCCGAAAATAAATTTTTCCTTTATGTTCTCCGCCAACATATCGATTGTTGATTTTATTTTGAGAATAATTTTGTTGCTGCAATAAAATTAGTGTCAATAAATTGATAATACTATGATGATAGAAATTTATTTAACTAACAATAATATTATTGTCAGTAAAGACTACTGTTATTAGACCAAAGTATTATTTTTAATTGTTTGACGTTAAGCTTTTGGGAATTTCAATAAAACTATTAATATTAGATAAAAATATTATATTCAATTTATATATTATTTTCAATTTATTTTGTTAAACATAAAATTGGTATCAGTTATTAAACTGCTTGTCGATGTTTATATTTTAGTTATTGTATTTAATTTTGGTGTCGGTTGTGAGTCAATGAAAAACAATTTACATAAAATGCAATATAACTTAAAAACATGGTTGTCTCTTAACTATATTTTTGGTGTGGCACAACCATATTATGGTTAACGACATGTGTGTGTCAGCGTTCACAACCATAATATAGACAACCTAATTATTTATATAATATACTTTGCTATCTCACAACCATATTATGGTCAACATCTTTGGTGTATCAGTATTCACAACAATATTTTGTGGTGCTACAGCCACATTTTTTAGTTTACTTCAAAACGTTAGGATGGAGCGATAACCATAATCTATTTATTTGAATAGTCGTTTACAAGGAGAAAAATACCACCAAATATAGCTAAAAAAATCAACACAAATCTTGAAAGGAGATCAAAATAGTATTTTGAATATGATATAATGTCAATATTCTTATAACTTTTACCGAATATTTCCATATTGCAGAAAAACTTCACATGAAAAACATGTTCAAAAGTAACAGTTCGGCTGTAAGCTCAAAACTACATATCGTAATATAAAATAAGAGTTCAAATCGGCACAATTAGCAACAAATTGAAAAATAAGCCCGCAACAACTGAACTTTTAGACGAGTTAAGGTAAAATTCAAAACTATATATGACAAGCTCAAGTAAAAGTAACAGTACATTTCCTCTTAAAATTATTATTCTTGTACGGTAATTTGATTTTTAGAACCCGTTACTTTACAGGTTTAAATCATGTTGGTGTATATCTTATTTAAGCCACAAATTGTTGGGAAAAACAACTTATAAATTAAATTTGAATTATACATAGATTAGATTTTCTCTCTTGAACTCCTACGTGAATACCCCTATTAAATTTATTATGAATACAAGCCTTTTTCCAAAAAATATGACCCAGTTTTTGTAGCAATTTTAAAACGATAAATAATAAGTTTCATTTAATTCAGAAAAAAAACTGACACAATTTATTTTTTATACACTTTTTCCAAAACAAAATTTTTTATATGAATTTTTATATGATTTTCCAAATCATTAAATAACAGTTCATTTAGCTGGCTGTCTGTCACACCCACCATACCAACTATAATTGGGATAAATGAATAAAAACAGCAACAACAACAATAAGAAAATTCATATCTATAATGACAAGAACAAATGGAAATCGAATTGAAACCAAATAATAAATATTAACAACACATGTTGCTGCCTTTAAAGTGCCTACAAAAATCAACAACAATATATTTTTTTTGCAAAATAATAAAAATTCAAATGCATTAATTTTCGATTTTTCAAAAAAAAAAAAAAAAAAAATAAAAATCTACTATAAATAAACAAATAAAAATGCCAGAAGTTTGAAAAATCATATGAATCTTTAAGATTAAAGTTTTATTTTTTTTCTTCAAAGCAAAAATTGAAAAACAGAAACAGAAGAAGAAAAATCTAATTAACCCAAGTGAACTTTTCAACTTCTTATGATTAGTCAGACAGACAGTCAGTCATTCAGGCTTTTAGTCCGTCACTACATCTCTTTATTTCTCTATTTATGGCTGACAGTCATTAATACCACAAAAGTCTACAACAAAAATGAATTAAAACTTCTTAAAGCGAGTTGTTGTGTTATTTGTTGCTTTTTCTACTTTTTATACTCTACAGCATACCAAGTGGTGAAGAGGGTATATTAACTTTGTAATTCCTTGTGTAACGCTAAAAAAGAATCATCACAGAAACTATGATATACATAGAACTTGCATCAAATTAAAATCTAAGTCTAAGTTGGCATAATCACATCCACAATAATTGAGAGAGTGTTTGTTGTCCTGAGAAGTTTCGTATTTAGAGCAAAATCGGTTCAGTATATTAAAATGTGTAGACCGATATCTGAACCAAAACTCTTAGTTCAAGCGAAGAACTTTCGTAAAACTGTAAATTTTTAATTGACTAATTAGAATGAAATTTTGCCATAATTTTAAGTTCTATAAACATTAAACCGTTCCAAATGTAATCAAAATCGGTTCAGAAAAAAATTTATAGCTAAATATATAATAAATTTTATAACTCATGAAGTGTTCCGTGTTATATTTAAGATAAACTTTTATATATTTTAGATGGCTGTGAGTATGTATGTGTGTGTATGTACGAAACATAATGTATTTACTTCGCACGCATTTGTGGTGGAGGGTATTGAAGGTCCGGAATAGACGAATATATCATTTTTACTTGTTTTTCATTAAAAATGTTTGATTGCCGCCAGCAAAAGCGAAGCAGAAGAAGAAAAAAAAAGAAGTATTGACACTGTTGTTCCTCAGTCATTCACTCTTGGCGGGCCTACATATCGTCAGTGATACAAATGTTATTAAAAATACACAAACTTTCAATCACTCCATCATTATGATGTATGTCTCTGTTTCGGTTTCTGTTTTGAGCCTTTAGGGGTATAATTCTACTTTTACTTTCTTTTCTTCATATCTTTTTGTTGTTTCTTTTTCCTCTGGTTCTTTTTTATTTAAAATTCTTTTAATTATAGATTTTTTCCTTAAATTTATTTAAAGATTTAAATAAACTTTTATATCGAAAAGAGTTTTAAGTAAAATAGAGAAAAAATTTGCGTCTGATGGAATTTAATAAATCAAAACTATTTTATATCATGTTATATATTTTTCTGCTAAAATAACGTTAAATAAAGGAGTGGATGCTGGAATGTCAATTCATATATTTTAGTAAAGAAATCCAAAAGGTAATATGTATTTTTTTCTATAGAATTTGCGGTACTTATTGATTATCCCTGCAGAAAATGATTTCTCAATAAAAAATATGCCTCAAATTAACATATTTTCTATAGAAAATATGTCCTAATTTAAAAGTCTTTCCCTATAAAAACATATCTTGATTGACTAATTGTGTGATTGTCAGAAACTGACAGATTTTCTCAATAGAAATATTGACCAAATGTAACAGATATTTTCTACCAAATATTTATTTTAGAAATTTCGTCCAAAAGTAACAGAATTTCGCTATAAAATATTAGTGAAGAATTTCTCTACAGAATTTTGTTTAATTTTTTATAGAAATATTCTAAATTTCATTTTTTAGAAAATATCTGAAATATTTCTTTCTATAGAAATTTCACAAATTCTTTTAGAATTTTTTTTCGAATTTTTTCTCATAGAAAATTTCTCAAATTTTTTCTTATGGAAAATTTCTCTAAATTCTAGTTTCTTATAGAAAATTTCTCAAATTATTCTTATAGAACAATTTGTCAATTTTTATATAAAATTTAACAATTTTTTAATAGAAAGTTTCTAAATTTTTTTGTTATAGAAAATTTCTCAAATTTTTTCTTTTAGAAAATTTCTAAATTTTTTATTGTAAAAAATTTGTAAAATTTTTTCTTGTAGGAAATTTCTAAAATTTTTCTTATAAAAAATTTCTCAAATTATTCTTATAGAAATTTTTTTTTAATTTTTATATAAAATTTAACAATTTTTTAATAGAAATAATTTTCTCAAATTTTTTTTCTTGTAGAAAATTTCTCAAATTTTTCTTATAGAAAATTTCTTATCTTTTGCTAATAGAAAATTTCTCACATTTTGCTTATACAAATTTTACCGTTTTATCTTAAAATTTCTCCTTAAGAAAATTTCAAAAGTTTCAAAATATTTTTTTGCAGAAAGTTTCTAAAATTTCTCCTATAGAAATGTTCTCAAATTTCTTTTTAAAAAAAATATCAATTTTTTATTTTTGGAATAGAAGAAAACTCATCGAGTTATTAAAACTAATTCTAACGTTCTTGTTTTTTGATTAATTAAAATATTTGTATACCTTCAGGAATACCTTCCCTTAATATTAAAGTTCAAAGTTTATCGTAGAAATATGCGAAAACATATTTAAACTAAATAAGAAAAATTTTATTTCATGCTAGAAAATATTTCGACTCTTTTTTTCCAGAGAATTCATGCTCTTTGCATAATTTCAATCTCACAGATACAAATAAGTTTGAACAACATACTCAACTTACAATCCACACACAACAAAACACAAAAACGAAAAATAACCAAAACAAAATAAGAAAAAAATAACGAGCCTTTTTAAAAATTGTATCCATAACATACAAATTTCAACCACCATGTGAGGTTTTCTGATATTTTTTATACTTTGTATCCACAAGATACAATACACACACATTGTATATTTCACTCTCCCCGGCATTTAAACAAACCAAGTGGAAAGAAAACGAGAACAAATTTTATGAAAAATACACCACCATCAACCGGAGTTTGTCTCTGAGCTATTAAGGTATGAATGGATGGATGGATGAATGTATCGTAATGGTTGGAACGGCAGCATGTGCAAAGTTTCTCTGTTGTGTTTTTTTGTTATTTTTTTGGTCTTTAGATGTTTCTGTTTTTTGGTTCGAAAACCAAACCATACAAATGTATCGTAAGTTAAATTTAGTTGTATTTTAGAATCCACACCGTGCGGTTGCATTTCAAGCGGAACGTTTCGTTCGTGGTTCGGTTTATTTTCTTAAACAAAATATATTTTTCATACATATATCGATGGTTGTCTAGAAATTTGTATCCAAGAGATATTTTATTACAAAATAATAAAAAAAGAAAAAATTAAAGTGTTTTAGATAAAAAGAGCAAAAATATGAAAAATTTGTTTACAACAAAAAATTTTATTAAAAAAATTTGTGAACTTTAACAAAAAATTTGAAAAAAATTAATGGTTTAAAAAAATTCAATTTAAACATATTTAGCAAAAATAATTATGCTGAGTGCTGTTCTTTAAAAAGCATTTTTGTTCAATTCGTTCGTCTCTCGAAATCGAACGGAAATTGCAAATCAAACAAAATAATAAAATTAAAAAAAAGAGTTTTATTTATTTAAAACTTAAATTTTAAATTAAGCTAAACACAACTACAGCAACAACAACAACAACAACAACAACAACAACAACAAGTATAACAATAAAAAAGTTTTCATACATACAGAAAATAAATATTTGATTGTGCCAAAAAAACGTAAAAAAGTAAATAAAAAAATACAAAATAAATAAAACAAAAAATAAAAATAAAATAAAATAAAATAAAAAATTTAAAATAAAGTAAATAAATGCAACAACAATAATATAAATAAATTGTGTTTCTTAAAAAAATATTGTGTGAGTAACAGCTACAACAACAACCAAATCAAGCTAAAGAATATTTTTGTTATTGCTACGATTGCCTGTATAACAGAGTTGTAAAGGAATTAATTCTTTAATTTTTGACAAATATTTTTGGAAATAATAAATAATTCCGTTGGATTTTTTTTCTTTTTGAAGAAAAATTTTCGGTTAAATATTCGACATAAAACACATAAATGATTTCAAATGACATTTTAGAAAAAATTCTCGAGACTTGCAATAAAAAAGAATAATATGTACTTGAAATTCCTTAAGTGAAACTTATGAAATTATTAATATTTTTTTGTAGACAGTTTCATAAATTTATCTTAAGAAAAAAATTCTTGTTATAGAATTTTTACAATATTTTTCTTATAGAAATTCGCTAAAAAAATTTCTTATAGACAACTTTTCATATTTTTCATGTAAAAAAATTTCAATATTATTCTGAAAAAAAAAATTTAATTTTTCCTACAGAAAAGTTTTTAATATTTTTTCTTATAGAAAATTTGTTAATATTTTAATTTTGGAAATAATGTTTTACATCTTTCTTATAGAATTTTTGATTTCAGTATTTTTTAATGAAAATATTTATTTTACAGAAAATGTCTAATACTTTCCTAATAAAAAAATAATTTTTCGATAAATTTCTTATCAAAATTTCCAATATATATTTTTTAATTTTTCTTTTAAAAAATTCTTAAATTCTCAAACATCTTCCTCGTAGAAAATGTTTGATTTTTAAATAATATTATTGATATTTTTCTTATAACACTGATATTAGTTTTCAGATATTTTTCTGGTGAATTTTTTTTAAATTTCTTAAAGAACATTGTTATATTTATCTTTAAGACATTTTTTGATTTTTCTAATAGAAAATTCTAAAATTCTAATAGAAAATTTATTTTTTCTAACAAAAATGCAAACATGTTTCTGACGGAAATTTTCTAAAAAATTTTCTGATCGAAAATATCTCAATTGTTTTCTTTTATAAGATTTCTCAAACCTTATAGAAAATTTTACAAACTTTTGTAATAGAAAATTCTGCAAACTTTTCTGATAAGTAAAGGAATAATTTTCTAACAGAAAATTTTAAAAAGTTTTTAATAGAAAATTTTAATTTTCTTCAGAAATTTTGACTTTTCTATATATAAAAGTGTTGTAGAATATATACAAAAAACTTCAAAAATGGTCTCAATATATGTCCAAGTTTCTTAAAACAATTTGTAAACGTTTCCTTATAGAAAATTTTGAAATTTTTATTCGAAATTCTGCAAAAGTTTTTTTTTATAAAAAATTTTAAGCTCTGAATTTTATTTATAGGAAATTAAAAAATGTCTCAATAATTTTTATAAAAAATTTCTTATTTATTTTTTTTCATTAAGAAATATTTTTAGCAATTTATTTTGTATCTTGAAAATGTGCTCTTTATTGGCAACATTTTTAAATGATTTCTGAACATAAGATTTTTCTTCTAACTGCAGAATTAATTCCTTTAACAACTCTGACAACTTCAATCCGTTAGAGCTCTTTGCTACATTATGTGTATTATTTTCAGTATTTTTGTTGTTTTTATTATTTTTGTAATGTAATTTGTATTAGTGTATCTGTGTGTATGTGTAAAAGCAAAATAGTGTGTATAGAGCACAACAGAATGGAGTCAAGTATTGCATTGCAATAAATATTTAATAATATAAAACAACAAGAACAACAATAACAAAACATTAAGTTTATGTGTAGTGGTTTAAAGCTGCTTGTATGTGTGTAAAGATTTTTTAAAATGACGTCTGCCAAACAAATAATTTAAAAATGAAAATAAAAATCAACTTTTGTTTGTGTTTTATTATTGACCATACAGATAGACAGAGGTACGGACGGGCAGACGGACAATTGCAATTGTATTTTAATTGCGTAAATGCAAAAAATTGAAAATAATTCACATAAAATGACTTTTATTCAATTTTTTATTAATAACATAATAAATAAATTAATAAATAAAATTTCTTTCTGTATTTAATTTTTTAAATTCTTGTTCAAGTGTAAAATGCATAAAAGAGAAAATTTATTTAAAAAATTCATAAGTTTTTTTGAATTATGAATAACATTTTGTTACAAAAAACATAAAAAATTTTAAGTTTTTTGTTTTGTTTATTTCTTAGAAATTAAAATGAATTTGAACAAAAAAGCAAAACAAAACCAAATAAAAAAATACAAAACATAAAATATAAAAAAGACAGCAAAAATGAGTCATTGAACTAGACGTTCGTTTCTTTGGGTCTTTTCTGTCTATTAAACAAATAAATAATATTATAACCATAAACATTAACAATGAAGTAATTTTAGCCTTAATAAAAACAAAATTGGTTTGATTAAAACCCCATTAAAATTTGCACATTTTAATGAAGTTGGCCGCATTAAAATTGATTTTATTTTTAATTAAATTTTGTAATCATTATTAAGAAAATAACATAAAAAAGGCCAAAGTATTTCTTAAGATCGGGATATTATGATATAACTACTACAGCGAATCTTTTATACTCATCATAAATAATATAGAATATGGTTAATAACATTTACAGAATATAAGAGTGAATCTGGATTATAAGTCGTGAAGCATATAAGACAGAATGTGGTTCATCATAACCCACATTCTGTCTTATATGCAGAACGAAATATGTCTTATATTTTCCTATAGAACATAAGACAGAATCTGGTTTATTTCCCATAGAATATAAGACAAAATCTGACTTATATTTCCTATAGAATATAAGACAAAATCTGGCTTATATTTTTTATTGAATATAAACGAAAAGTTGGCTTATATTTCCCATGGAATAATATAAGACAGAATCCGTCTTATATTTCCCATGGAATATAAGATAGAATCTGGCTTATATTTCCTATAAAATTTAGACAGAATCTGGATTATATTTTCCATGGAATCTGGCTTTTATTACTTATTGAAGAAAGCACAGAATTTGGGCAAAATTTTCTACTGAAAATTATTTTTGTTCTAAGTGAAATTTTAATTTTTAAATAAAAGATTTTTTTTCGAAAATTTGTGTTATACTAAGTCTTAAAAAATTTTGTGTAATGTGAAATTTTTCAAACATAGTTTTTTCTTTTGCTTATTTTTTGTTTCCCACTGTAATATACTTATTTTGAAATAAGAAAAATAAACAAAAAAATAAATAAAAACAAATCATCAGCCAAAGGGGAAATAACTTAGAAAAAGTATTAGAAATTAAACAAATAAAAAACATTTTTTACAACAAAGTTACGGTCTGTGATTTTTTATGTTTTGAGAACAAGAATAATTTTTATTAAAATAATTCAAAAAAGCAAGAACAAATACAGAAAGAATTTATAAAAATATTCTTTTAAAAATGTATATAAAAAATAAATTATAAAAATATTATTATGTGTTTTATAATCAAAAACAAAAAAAAGAAAAACCAAAAATAAAAGAAAACCAATTAAACAAATCATCATGGAATTGTAAAAAAAATTACTCACACACAGTAATTTTTCATTATTAACAAAATTATTGTGTTGGAAATAGTAAATTATGGCAAAAATGATAAAAAAAATCTAAACACGAAATAAAATCTCACTAATTCCCAGTAATAGCGGTATGAATTCTGCTTAATTTAAGCTCTAAAAATCAAATATATTTTACGCATTTTATTGCCTTTTTTTAACATCACATATCAGCAAATCTTTGAAATCTTATGATTTTTTTTTCAAAACTTAACAAAATCATTTATAAATCTTTGAAGTAATTTAAAAATGTATCTTTAATACAAATTTAATGATGTCATCTAAAAGCCATTATTATTGCTTGTCATATATCTCTGTTTCTCTTGGGGCTCTTGCTGTCGATGAAACAGCAAACTGAAAAGAAACTTATAAAGTTTCATATTCATTTATGCTTGATTACCCATCAAATTGTTACAACATATTTTTTTCCATTTTGTTTGATTTTTATTTTTCATTTCTATTATTTATTTCTTTTTTATTTTTACAATATTTTTTCTCTGTATTTATATTACAAAATCGAGATATTGATGAGTTTGAAATTCTGTTATTGTGGACACAGGGCTAAAAAGGAATGAAATAAAAATTTCGAATACTTTTTCATATACTTGATCTATTTTTTGTGTATAATATAGGACTGAATCTGCCTATTATTTCACAAAGATAGAATGTGGTTTATTTTTACAGAATTTGGCTTATATTTCCTATAAAATATTAGGGAGAATATGCCATATATTTCTTGTACAATATAAGGCAGAATATGTCTTATATTTCTTATAGATATTTGTTGTAGAATATAAGACAGAATCTGGCTTCCATACATTTTATTTATAACACTTGAACTTTGTTCACACACTTTTTGTGTTGTATTTAATCTCAGTTATTCATAATTTAAGTGTTAATGCCTGTATTTCGTCAATATTGTCTACTCTAGATAAATCCATTTATCGTTTACAAATAAACCACTTATTTCCATTTATCTATTGCATACCTCAACTACATTGGAAATCAATATTTCACCGATATCACATTATATTTTATAAATTGTCACTTTCTAATAAAATTGATAGAAAAAAACGCGTAATTATTAAATTATTATAGTGTGATGAGAATTTAGCTTAAAATACCTTTTTGTGTGTACAGCCATAAAAGATAAGAATAACAGCAATTTAACTGCATGTCGAAAATATAAAAATATTTATTTAGAAAGAAAAACGTTTGATAAGAAAACCTAATTGGTGGGGAATGAACTGCAAAAACAATTCAAATAATTGATAACGAAAAGGTAACGAAAGACAATAAACATAGAACTAAGTGAAAGGAGAATGAGTTAAAAGGGTGAATTATGTAAGGTGAAAAGATCAAAGAACTAATGATTTTTCAGCCTTTAGTGTAAGGTGTTCTTATTATTATGTCCCTTCTGTCTAGTGGAATGTCATTAAAACCATTAAAATATTATTTATTCTTCTTGAATTTATGCTCTTTTATAGAATTAACAATTAAGTGCCTAAAAAAGCTCAAAGGAATATTTCCTTTCTAATTGAAATTATTTTGTCTTTATTATCCTTTTGACATTTCCACATAACCACAATTTAAAAGAAATTTTTCTATAATCATTTTACCATAACAAGATTATATATTCTTCTTTTTCGCTATTTTTTATGAACATTCTAATGAGCCTTAATAATTTTCATATAAATTTCGATTATTACCAAATAACGCTTACAAAGAATAAATGAATTTATTAATTTTTCTTTCAATATTCACTTAGGGATTATAAGCAGAAAATGTCTTAACTATTGACATACTTAAAGGAAATACAAAATCGAGGAAGTTAATGTAAAGGGCGTGTAAATGTAAAGGACTAAATGTTGAAAGTGTGTGTGTGTGTACACCATTACAATTTTATTCCTTATGACATTAACAATTTTTGTTATACTTCATTAAATTTTATTAGTCATAAAAATAACATTCTATAAAATAAAAATGGCATAAATTATTCTATTAACAGCATAAAAAAGACGAAAATGTAAAATTTGTTTCAAAACATGTTTTTGTTGTTGGCATTTTGTAGCTGTGTAAGTGTGTGTCTTTGTAAAATTATGAATTTGTTTAGGTTGTATTAAAAGATTTAGGAAATTGAAATTCTGGTTTATTATTTGCTTAAAACCCTAAATTGTGGTTTCATTTTTGAAATATTAATTACAAGTTAATGAGTTTTCTTTAATAAATATATTTCATAATAATTTTTTTGTTTAAATGGTCATGATGATAATTATGTATGAGTATTTTAAATTTAATTCTTTAAAATTCATTAAATATTTTATACACATCATAACTTAAACTACTTATCCGCACGTATTAGAAGCACTTTTTAATACTTGCAACTAACCAGAGTAGTGAAAAAGTAGAATAAGAATAAAATTAAATAATACATTTACAGTGAAGCGAAATATAGAATATGCTAAAAATAATATGCAGAATCTGGCTTATTTTTCGACTCTAATATAAGACAGAATCTGGCTTGTTTTTCGTCTAGAATATAAGACAGAATTTGGCTTAAATTTCGTCTAGATTGTAAGGCAATATCTGGCTTTTATTTCTCGTAGACTTTTAATATTTCGTATAGAATATAAGCCTATATAACCTTGCTTAGAGTTCTTATAGAATATGAGAATTAATCTGACTTATATTTCGTATAGAATATAAGATATAATATGGCTTATATTTATATAAGACAAAATATGTCAAATATTTCGAATATAAGACAGAATCTGGCTTACAGAATTTATCTTATTTTCCTTCAAAATAGAATTGAACAGAATATAGAAAATAAGCATTCTTTCCTACAGAATATAAGGCAAGATCCGGCTTATATTTACTTGTATTTCATATGGAATGTATTTGAGAGTCTTGCACATTTTTTTTCAGAAGATGAATCTGAATCTCACCAATTTTAGCTTGTATTCCCACTGTTTCCACATGCGATTCTTGGAAACATATACAACGAAAAAGCTAAAAAGTGATTAAGTATAATTCTCTTTATGGAATAAATATATAAATATTTATAATTACAATTACTTTGCGCTTATTATTATCATTTTTATTATTTCTAAATAAATTCAGAGGAGCTAATAACATGTCATGAATTTTGAATAGAATATTTTTCATATCCATTATATTCTCAAACATCGTACACACTCTTGAATAACCTTATAAGGTGGACTTGTTAAATAGTTTCAAAATCAAAAGACCGCGGCTTCCAAGTGAGAGTGTGTAAATAAGTAACAGAGTGGGAGTAACTCTTGCATGTATGTGTGTATATGTAGAGACTAAAAACTAACATAATTAACACGTGTGTAAGAGCTAAAACAAAAAATGGTATGAAATAAACCGACAAAATGAATCTTTTTATCAAAGAAGAATGAAAAGAAGAAAAAGTAAGAACGTAATTATAAATGAAACATATTTGTTTATATCAAAAAATCTCTTGCGGGGTTTTTTCTTGAAGTTTTCTTTTATATTTTTTGGCAAACGGAAGTTGCCTACCAAAAATAAAGCAAAACTTTAGCATTTTTTTATCTAAATCTTTAAAAATATCTTCCTTCTTGTGTTTTATATTTTTGTTATTATTTCTTTATTACTTAAGGGCCTAATAAAGTAAAAGGAAAGCATAAGAAGAAAACACACTACACAGTTGGAAGCCATTTCGGGGAGATACCCACTAAAAAAAAAACATAAATTAAAACAACTTCAACATAAATTCAATACCAAAAAATCTGAAAGAAAATAAAATATTGAGATCAAGTTTTTAATAAATTTTGTAGGTTTTGTTTTTATAAGAAAACGAACAAAAATTTATAAACCTTTAAATTTTTTATTAACAATTTAGGTTTTCAACCAATTTGGCTTTTGAAAAACTCTCTAGCTGTATCATAATTTTTAACACCCACTTCTAAACTAAACGCCTTAAACCCGCCATCATAAACTACAACATAAACTAACTACTAACTCCTTACACACACACACACACACATATTGAAAATATAAATTAAATAAAAACTTATTTTATTGTGGTAATAAATTAAACATGTTTTTGTTGTTTTTGGGTTCACAAAAAACTACGCTTTTAATTTAAGAGTTGGCGTGATTTGTTTACAAAACATCTATAAAGTCTATTTTTATATCAAAATATGTAAATTTAATAACGCCAACTTATTAATGTAATACTTAAATATTATCAATAATTTTTGGAGATATTGTCATTTTTTATGTAACAAAAATTAAAAATTTTTTGTTATAATAGATCAAAAGAAATTCCCACAGAATTGGAAATATGAAAAATTTCTTAAGTGGGTAGATTTTCCTTAACACTTTCTTTTGGAATTTAAACGAATTAATTTTCTTTTGAGGAATTTAAAAAATCTGAAAAAAACTAGCAAACAATTTGTACAGAAAACATTCAAATATAAGATAGAATTTGGCTTATGTTTCGTATAGAATATAAGACAGATTTTGGCTTATATTTCGTATAGGATATAAGACAGAATCTGGCTTATATTTCGTATAGAATATAAGACAGAATCTGGCTTATATTTCGTATAGAATATAAGACAGAATCTGGCTTATATTTCGTATAGAATATAAGACAGAATCTGGCTTATATTTCGTATAGAATATAAGACAGAATCTGGCTTATATTTCGTATAGAATATAAGACAGAATCTGGCTTATATTTCGTATAGAATATAAGACAGAATCTGGCTTATATTTCGTATAGAATATAAGACAGAATCTATAGAATATAGGACAAAATCTGGCTTATATTTCGTATAGAATATAAGACAGAATCTGGCTTATATTTCGTTTAGAATATAACACAGAATCTGGCTTATATTTCGTATAGAATATAATACAGAATCTGGCTTATATTTCGTATAGAATATTAGACAGAATCTGGCTTAAATTTCGTATAGAATATAAGACAGAATCTGGCTTATATTTCGTATAGAATATTAGACAGAATCTGGCTTAAATTTCGTATAGAATATAAGACAGAATCTGGTTTATACTTCGTATAGAATATAAGACAGAATCTGGCTTATACTTCGTATAGAATATAAGACAGAATCTGGCTTATACTTCGTATAGAATATAAGACAGAATCTGGCTTATACTTCGTATAGAATATAAGACAGAATCTGGCTTATACCTCGTATAGAATATAAGACAGAATCTGGCTTATACTATAATACAGTATCTGCCTAATATTTCTTATGGATCTAAATTAAATTTCATATCAGTCTAATATTTTTGAAAGAATATATAACAAAATCTGGTTTGTATTTCGTATAGAATATAAAACAGAATCTGGCTTATATTTCTTATGGAATACAAAACATAATCTAGCTATATTTCGTAGCGAGTACAAGGCAGAACCTGACACCAATATATGGTATTACATAATTTTACACTTTATTAAATCAGTTCACATTTTAGTTAAAATAATTTTAAAGTTTTTTATCTTAGGACAAAGTAAATGTAAAATGTACCATAAATAACTGTAATTCATAAAAATTTCATTAATTTGATGCTTTAAATATATATGTGATCTCCTACCTTGCAGTTCTCTCAATGAATAGAAACATTTTCACTAAAGTTTCCTTTAATTAGTATGAGTTCTTATTATTCAAATGGCTGCTTAAACTATTTTAATATTTAATTGGGTATTTGAATGTCTCCTACTAATCGAGGCTACCGACAGCAGAGGAGTTATGAAGGTATTAAAATTTAAATCAGTTTGTAATAATTGAAATCGCCAGTTTAGAAAGAATCAGAATATATTTCACTTTTTTTCAAAACCTTTAAATACTTTATTCAGGCAAAATAAAATTTTATTATTATTTGAGTTTAATATTCTTTAATCATTTTAAATTAAATTAGTGACTTAGTGTCCCAAATTAGCCAACATTGTAAACAGTTACACTTTCCAAAAAAGTCAAGGAAACCTTTTTTCTAAATAAAGTAGTTACTTATTGTTCCTTAGTTGTTATCCGTTCAAATTACAAAAAATCACCTTTCAAAACTGTTGGGTCACTTCTTTCACTAATCCCCTCCCAATGTTAACCAAACCGGTTATTTTTATTATTATTTTTTTTATTAAGGCTGTAATTTTGATTATTTTTCTCTAGAAACTTCAACACACATACACATTCAAACTCACAGCAGCAAAGATTTAAAATAAACAATTTTATTGATTGTATTTGAAGTCAATCTAATGAATGCAGTCATGCATGCCTTGACTTCATGCTGCATATTAAAAGTGTGTTACAATCAATTTTGTTGTTGTCTGTCACATATCAAATTAAAAAGTACAACTATTTTCGAGAGATGAAACACCTTGAGAGAGTCGAAAGCCATCAAACATTGTTATTAATTTTTTTAAATAAATATTTAAGATGAATTAAAATGATGTTTTATTGTAATAAAATGACACCTGTCATTATTTAAATAATAATGAAGGAAATAGGTAAAGAGAGAGAGAGAGAGATTTGAAAAGAAAAGGTTAATGACATTTCAAATAAATTAATGTTAATTAAATTTAAAGATAATTTGAAGATTTACTTTTAAAATTATTTCAAATATAAATAACTTCAAATAAAAATTTGAAATTGAATTTTTTCAATATTTGAAAAATTTTGAATAAATAATTTATTTGAGATATAGTTTTTCCACCGCCACAAGTGGTGAGGATGGTATATTAACTTTGACATTCCGTGTGTAATGTATGTATATTCTTGCATCAAATCACTTAGCTCTGTCCGCTATGTCTGTCTGTTTTTGGCACTCGAATTTTCACGAAATTGACAGAGATCAATGAAATTTCTCTTGAGTATTTCTTATAGCCCTGAGAAGTTTCCTATTTAAAACCACAAAAATCTGTTCTTTATAAAAAAGATATAGACCGATATCTGACTTCTAGTTTCAAGCGAAGAACTTTGGTGAAATTGTCAATAAAAAATTCAAATTAGATTAAAATTATGTCATAATATGAAGTTACATGTACTTCATCACCATTTAAAAAAATTTGCAAAATCGGTTCAATAGAAAAAAGTTATAGCCAAAAATATAACTATGACTTATTAAGAGATCCTGTGTTATATTAAAAAACTCTTTATATTGTATACGTTTATGAGTATATGTGTGAGTTTATATGTATGTATGTATATATGTATGTATGTATGTATGTATGTATGTATGT
This sequence comes from Cochliomyia hominivorax, assembly GCA_004302925.2. Lineage (NCBI taxonomy): Eukaryota > Metazoa > Arthropoda > Insecta > Diptera > Calliphoridae > Cochliomyia > Cochliomyia hominivorax. Next base: position 56,267,867 of record PYHX02000495.1, on the reverse strand, counting down.
ATGTATGTATGTATGTATGTATGTATGAAACCTAATGTATTTACTTCACACGAATATGTGGTGGAGGCTATCGAAGATTCGGCACAGCCGAATATAGCATTATTATTTGTTTTTTACATAACTTTTCCCCTGTTCTCCTAATAAACAATGCCCTTTATTGTTTATGTTAAAGCCCTTTTCCACCTCCTTCTCTCTTTTAAATGAATAACATTTATGTTGGATTAATAACATCCAATCGAAATTTAAAGCCCTTTTCCACCTCCTTCTCTCTTTTAAATGAATAACGTTTATGTTGGATTAATAACATCCCATCAAAATTTTTCAATCCCACCATATGTTAAGGCGGTTTCTTTTTAAGTTCTTTTTTTTTAGAAATTTTACTTATCTTATTTATTATTTTTATTAATTTTTTAACAAAATTAAATGAAGCAAACACCCTGTATTTGAAATGAAAACCGCACCTAGTTTTGGTTTTATAACATAAAACACAGAAACAAAATTCCAAACTTATAAATATTTTATGCGCAACTGGAAAAAACTTAAACTATGGTCAGTAACTATTTTTATAGCAGCAAAAAAATGGCACATGTAAACAATCATAATTTTAATCTTGCCATAATTATAAGATAAATATATTTTTCTTTGTTTATCTTAATCTCATTTAAAAAGAGATAACTAAAGTTGAAAGTACTCAGTTTATAGGCTGAATGTTTAATTACTAAATAATGGCATTTGTTTAATATCTTGTTGTATTTAAGAGATATTAAAACGTCCATTATTTCTGTTTAATATTTTCATTATAAATATCGTTTTATCGTTTGGTATTATGGCAGTTTTAAGTTGTTATTTTATTATATTTTTTCTAGATTTTATATATATTTAAGCAATAAAGAAATAATATATATTTTTTAAATGTGGGATTATGGCAAACTAAACTGTTGGCAATCATTCAGAAAAAAACCAGCATGCGTTTTTTAATGTAAAAAATTAATTTTAACAGGGACTTTAAAGAATTTTTTTTATCATTTTGAAATATTTTTTAGAATCAAAGTTTTTATTATTCTGGAATGAATATTCCCAGAATTGAGAAATTATAGAAACTTTTTACTTTTGTAAATTATATCGAGAATTCTATTTTTTGTCAAAATTAAGCTTTAAGATTTATTTTCTCTAGATCAAATTCAAGGTCTAATGTCTGTTCTCACAAGTTTTCAAAAATCTACTGTTATGTTTCAATTATATAAGATTTAATAAGATTTATTTTCCTAAATCACTTTTTTAAGAAAATAAATATGAATAGAACCATTGAGACTTTATTGCCTAACAGAGATATAAAGGACGATATACTCTCAATATACAAAGTAAATTTTAATTACGGGTATCTACAATAGAAAATTTTTGAAGAGGAAGAGGTACCCTCTGAGAAAGTAAACTTTTAACAAACAATGATTAAAAAGTTTCATAACGGGAGTTTTATAATAACGCCAATATCTTCCCTATGAAACAGTTTACTAAAAAATTCTTATATGATCAGGAAAATTATGCTTCCCTTCAGAGAGTTAAAGATTCAGAAAAAGTTAATTTTAATTTAATATTTTTTGCGAAAAAAATAATAAGAAATTTGGGAAACTACTAAAAGAGGATCAGTACTCCCTCCCTACATAAGATGAAGAAAAATCTACTGAATTATCAGATAACAAATCTGAAACGCATCAGGGGAATAGTTTTCCCCATAAGATCGAGGAAAATGTACTCTACATAGAAAATTAACTTTAATTATCAGGGAAATCATCATAAGATGGAGAGCACAAAATTAATTCTAATTTTTCTCATAATTTATTCATAATACAAATTATTATTCTTATGAAACTGATTTATGAAAAATCTGGAAAAAATAGAAGGAACTGCACTCCCTATAACATAGATATATATAATGATCCCATTGTCTTGCTTATGGAACTGATTTTTAAAAAAAAAAAAAAAGATAGGATCGGGGGAATGGACCCCCATCAAATAGATATCTAGATAGAAAAATATTAGAATAAATGAAAACAGTATTCCAGCAATATTTCTATAATTTTTATATCTTTCTTATGCAACTAATATGCGAAAAAATCTGGATAATCGCAAAGGGAACTATACCCGCTTTAAAGAGAGATAAAGGAAGCATTTCTTATATTAGCTCTCTACAGAAAGTATATTAAAAAATATGATAAGATCAGGAAGAACTATCTCCACATAAACAATTTTCGGATATAAAATAAATATAAAAAGCTGTTAGAGCGAGAGATTAACAGTTTTTTTTACAATCATATTTGTCGTTGATACTGACTTAAGGGATAAATTATAAGGTGGATGCGATCAGGAGTTGCGTTACTTCTTACTTACTTACTTCTAATAGGTTAATTGTAGGTTAATGAGTAATTGGGCACAAATGTAAAGCTGTTTAAACTATAGCGAAAAATATTTTGGATCAGCGATTAAAAGCAAACTTCGTGACATCATTATCGAGTAACGTCACAGACTTTTTGATACTTATAAAATACAAAATTATTATCTTTATGGAGCAACGTGTCCGAAATTCTTTCAGTAGTCCTATTTAATTCAGCAATCCTTCTTTATTTTCCTCATTATCCCAAGAATGCAAACAGAGTGCTGTAAGACTTTTAGTGATTAGACAGTCATTAGCCACGCTAATGCATGTATCGAGTCCATGTGATATATAGTTGACGATTATGATCAGAAATACTGAAAACCAAAGCCACATTTAAATTATGGAGTATTTTTACAAAGAGCTTTCTTTTATGAATAATTCCAAAATTGAATTTGAATCTGATTGTGGTTTACCATTTATAGAGCTTTAGAAGAAACTATAAATATTTTTGTACTTGTACAAGGTTATCTGCCTCACCAAAGTTTTATGTAAATCTTGATTTCATGACAATAACAAATTGTAATTGAGAATTCTAAAGCAGCTTAAAAAATCTTTTAAGAAAAACTATTAAAAAATAGAAGCAAAAACAAAAAATTGGCATTTTTAATTTAATGGCAAAATTCTATTAACATTAAAAACACATTTTGAGAAAGAATAAAATGAAAATGAAAGTATTAAGAATTTCGTAATACAAATCGAAATCAAAAATTTATTTAATTATTAAATCTTATTAAAATAAAATTTTGGATTTTTGTAATATTAACTAGAATTCTAAAAAAGCTGTCTTAATTAAACATTTCTTAAAAGGTGAGGATTAAATTCTTCCTGTTTTTGCAAGAAACGGAAATAAAAGTTTTTTAATAAAGATCACTTTTAATAACATTTTGATCAAATTATGGCAAAAATATTTATTAAAATGATAAAATAATAATGTTAACAAAATATTTTTTTCTAATATTTAATATTTAAACATTTTGACAGATAACATCCGCTGCTTGTTTAATCATGTCAAGTACATTTTTAGACTCCACTTATATGGAATATATTCAATAAGTATTTATGTCTATTTTTGTTTAATGGTGTGTGGATATTACAATTTATTTATTATAAATTGTAGAAAAGGTGTAATATGTATAGAAGTGGATTTGATAATACGATCTATATGAGTTCAAAAACCACTTGAAATTTATATAAAATAAAATCTTGTAAATATGAACAAATTTTTATCAATTCATTATGAGGATTTATAATAATTTATATGATAAGCAGATCATTAATATGCTCCAATTAAAAAGATCTTGATGAGTTCCATAATATAATAAGAATTTTTTAATATTTTTAAACGAAAGTATACATTTTGATACCTCTCAACACTATAAGTGGTAAATGGCGAGTTAACTAGAACGCTTAGAAGAGATTTTGTTCTTCTACGACCTGAAAAAAATAAACTGTGCCCAGTTGATTGTCTGTTTGATTATCTGTATAAATTCTTTTAATTTACCAAATCCTAGACAAAGCCTCTGAATTTTATAACAATGAATCTTGTTATATTAACAAAAATGAAATTCAATAGTCTGAATAATTTAAGCGGAAGTGTACAGCTGCTGTACAGATGGTGTTTTAGAGTTCCAAAGTTCGCTTCTACCAAAAGCTGAAGAAATTAATTTAAAGTTTTATTAATTTAAGGATTTTTTGATAAATGATTCAATAATCAATTCTAGTCTATATTTATGACATTAATAGCTGCAGTACACCAACTGTCAGCGCTACAGTAGATAAAAGTGTACTGCTCTTAAGTCAAATATAGATATTTTCATGCTTTTCATTTTCAATAAATTTTGTAAATAATGTTATGGATTTTAAAAATTTCAAGAGAAAATCCGGTTATATAATTTTTTAAGAATCTGTTAAACCTAATCAGAAAAAATAATCTTATATACCGAAAAATGAACCAATCTATGGTTATGCTTTTATGTTAGTAGTAGTTTTTTTAAAAATAAACAAATCTGATTCTAAAGGTCTGAATGAAACTTGGTATAATCTTAGAAAAGGAACCAAATTTTTAAATAATAGTTGCTAGAGTACGTAGTTGGTACACAGGTGGCGCAACTGAGGTACAAATTGAAATACCTCGAGAATTTAAGACATGTTTTTGAAAGAATTTTACATAACTCTTAACTAAGCAGATGATCCAGAAATTATAAAAAAATAATTTTTGGATTTTTATTCAGAACAATTTTCAGCTATATATATATATATATATATATATATATATATATATATATATATATATATATATATATATATATATATATATATATATATATATATATATATAAATATATATATATATATATATATATATATATATATATATATATATATATATATATATAAATCGGGAAAGTTATGAATCAACTTCTGATTGTATTTAAATGTTGACATATGTTTTAAATAGACCCAATATTAATCTTTATATCAGAGCCAACTAAGCTCGCAAGTTAATTATAGTTTAGTTATGTAATGGTACCATATAGGCGCTTTAATGTTCCTAAGTTCTTTACCTTAAGAGATAATTTCTATAGAGCATATTTATATTATCATTTTAATCTTACAGATTATCAAATAATTATAAAATACAATTTATAACATTTTATTATAATTTCAAAACAATATCTGGCTATATGAATAATCAAAAATCTGCATAATCGTATGAGTCAAACAAAAACCATAGCCAAAAATATGAATCAATCTGTGATTGTGATTACATTTTAGAACTTGTTTTAAATTAACTAAATTATTGTCTATATATCTGAAGCGATTTTAATGAAAATTGTTATTTTTATAGGCAAGCAAGAAAGCTTTGAGCTTAATGCTAGTTGAAGTATGTAACTGATGCACAGATGGCGCTTAAGAGGACTAGAGATATATAAGATATATAAGTAGTTCTTTCTAATTTATTTAAATATGAACCGATTTTTAATATTTATTAAAAATATTTTCTGTATTTTTATGGCAGCTAGTAGTAGAATTTTTGAAGCTAAATTTAATTATTAGTTTTGATAATTATAAAATTATGTTAATTAGAAAATATTAAATTAGATTTTTATAATAAAAATTGTTTATAAAATGTCTTTCTGAAATAAATTCTACTTTTTATTTTTCTTCAAAAAGCCACTTGAAAAATGCAGGGTTGTGAAGGTAAGTTGTCACGTGTTATAACTGGATAATCTCAGAAGCCTTAAAGGCATTTTAGCCTTTAGCATATTTCTTTCTATAGCAAATTAAAGCAAATATAATTATTTTTTGAAAACTATTTTTTCAGCTTAGAAAAAAGTATATAAAGTCACCATAAATTTGATTTTAAAAAGTCATAATTTTGCGCAACAAAACATGCCACTAAATATTGTATGCTGCTTTATACTCATAAAACGCAAAATGTTGTCTTGTACGTGACTTGCCACAAGTTGCATAAGCTTTAAAGATGATAATGAGGATGCTGGCGAAGATGTTAAGGCGATTTTTAAAATAATATTTTTTTTTCGTAAAATATCCATCCATATACTACTAGTAGATGGATGGATGGATGGATGGATGGATGGATGGTTGGATAGATGGATACTTCATATAAATGAAAAAATTTATAACATTTTTTAGAGCAGGAAATCTTTTCTTTAACATTGACTGAATAAAAAAAGGCTGCCAGGCAAAAATTTAGCTTCATTCATCTCATATCTTGAGCTTTCAGATCTGTATGCTTTTGTTGTCGGTATTGAAAATATAAGCACGATTTTGTTGTTGTTAGAAGAAGAAACTGTTCTAAGGTCGTATTAAAAGGAAAAAAAACACATTTTTTAAGAAAAACATTTATCAAACTTAATATAAAAAAATATATTGTTCAACATGAATGAAGCTTGAAAGGAAAAAACTGGTCTCAAAGTTGGAGTATTTTTTCCCTCATTTTTCCTTCATTATAATCACCATTTTTTGTAATAAAAATTTATCTCTTTACGTGTGTTTGTTGTTTGCTATTTTACTCTTTCTTTGCTTTTATCCAATAACGGTATTTGTAGTTTCCTGTTTCGTACAAACTCTTGCTGCTACTGACTTGTAGTTAGTTGCTGCAACTGTATATTTGCTGCACATCTTTGGAGAAGTGAAGAAGTAGTTATCGAAAAGAGAATTCACCCATTAGTGCTGCTGGTATGGCTCGTTAAACTTTTTCTTCTTTTAACTGTGTTTAGCGCGTGTTATATTTATTTTCTTTTTTCTTAAATCTTTTCAGATATTTTCCCCTTCATTTTACTCTTTTTTAATCACTTCATTAATAAAAGTGGTGAATTAAATCCAACATTTTGTTTGTGTCATTAAGAGAAATTAATTTATGTCCAAAATAATTTTTTTCTGTCCATCTGTCCATTTGTGGGTAATTGCTTGAAATCTAGTAACCCTAAGCCAATTAAATTTATATGGATTAGTTAGTGCTTCACTACAAACACTGGCATTTAAAAACCACAAAATTGGACTAGTAACAGCAATGTTATAGGCCTATATCTGACACAACCTCAAAGTTAATTTAACATAAATCCAAATATGTTCATCTGTTCGTCTGTGTATTCCAACACTAATAACCCAAAATCCATAAAATTTATCCAGATTAGTTGTTGTTGTCCTAATAATTGTAGCTACCAATGTACTTATATTATATGGCCAAAGTGGCAGGATTTTCAGATTCGCCTTAACCTCATTCACTATATATTCCCACTTGTTTTCTTTTTTAACTTCTTATTTAATTTTTCTTATTACTTTCGGTTTGAAATCATCAATATCATGTGGTTTTTCTTAAAACGATACAAGAATGTTTTAATTTCATAAAAAACATATATTTTTTTCAACCAGTATGTGCTTCTTTTTTAAGACATTTAAAAACCTGTTTATATATTTTTCTTTTCGAATCCTAAAAAAACACGCCGTTCAAGTTTTTTTTTCGGTTTGATTTTCTTGAAATGAAACCATTCAACCACCTACAATTTCTCTGTTTCTGTTTGTTATCGTGTTAATAAAACGTGTAACGAATTACTGGTTGTTTAAAAAAATATTGTTTACATTAAATGCAGTTTTTTCTTCATCTTATTAGACCCACATCTAAATTAACGAAATTGACCTGATTTGCTGAATATTTAGAAAAAAAAAAAACAGAAAACAAAAAAATATAAAAAATGTCTATAAGAAATTAACACCTTAACACTTGCATATTTACTGTATGATATTTGTTGGGTGTAAAACATATTCATTTATTCATTCATTCAAAAGAAATTAGTTGAAGAAAAAACAATGTCTAAATCATTTAACATAAATTTAATTCAAATTTGCATTTTAAATGAACGTGTAAATAGTGGCAAACAGTAGAGAGTAATTAAATAGTAAAAACTAAAAGAAATAAGTATACATTTTTTATTAATCTACTAAATTTTGTCCCTAAATACATCAAATATGATAATTACAATTAAATCTTTTCGAGATATAAAAGACATTTTTAAAACTAAAAATTTAAATAAAAATGTGAAATCAAATGATGGACAAACTTTGAAACTTTGAAACTTTTTTAATAAAAAAAATCATTTTATAGCAAATTGACAAAGTTGGAAAAATATTGATAATGTTCTTTAGCCTATAACTTCAAAACGGTATGGAATATTGATCTGAAAATTTCTGCGTTTAATAGATGCGAACTTTCTCTACAACACACATGACTTTTACTTTTGCATAATGCAATTTAACACTTTAAAAAATAGGCATATAAAATGTACGCCCACTTTTATCATTAAAATAGTGGGCGTGGCAAGTTATTATTTTTGGATTTAAATTCTCTATATTGTGATGTATGTGCCCACCAAATTTCATTTCTGTCTCTCTAAAACTCTCCGAGATATAAACGAAATTCTTAAATCTAAAATTTTTACAACAAAAAATATGAAATCAAAAATTTTCAATTTTTTTTTGTGAGGTACCAGGCGACCAAAATCGATTAGTAGGTGGATTGATGTATTATATTTTCTTTGACATGGTATATCTCGTGAACGTTTAGGAATACTTGAATGAAAGTTTAACCATATTGTAGATATGAACCTTGACTATAAGATGGGCAACCTTTGGCCCCTGACCAGCCCCCCGAACTCTATTAGATTAAGCGTTTTGTATTTTTGTCTCTGCTATCTCCTTTAATTTAGTAATTAGGAACTATTTTTTTAATACTATCGAATCATTATAACTCATTTTATCATCCTACCAAATTTTGTTCCTAAAACTCTCAAACCAAGCGAGTTATCGTTTTTAATACAAAATAATTTTCAAGACAAGTTCACTAAATTGGGAAAATATTGAAAATGAACTTTAGTCCATAGCTCCAAAACGATATGGAATATTGGACTGAAAATTTCTGCGTTCGGTAGATAGGGATTTGAGCCCCAATGCACATGTATTTTATTTTAGTATCAAATAATGTAAGACTGCGAGATAGAGGCATTATAAATTTACGCCCACTTTTCGGGTGTAAATAGTGGGCGTGGTTAATTTTTATTTTTAAATTTGAATTCCCCATATTATATTGTAATAGTATACCAAATCGGATTTCATTATCTCCAAAACTTTTCGAGATATAAACGAAATTCTAAAATCCAAAATTTTTACAACAAAAAATATGAAATCAAAAAATTTCAAATTTTTTTTGTGAGGTACCAGGCGACCAAAATCGATTAGTAGGTGGATTGATGTACTATATTTTCTTTGACATGGTATATCTCGTGAACGTTTAGGAATATTTGAATGAAAGTTTAACCATATTGTAGATATGAACCTTGACTACAAGATGGGCAACCTTTGGCCCCTGACCAGCCTCCCGATCTCTATTAGATTAAGCGTTTTGTATTTTTGTCTCTGCTATCTCCTTTAATTTAGTAATTAGGAAATATTTTTTTAATACAATCGAATCATTATATCTCATTTTATCATCCTACCAAATTTTGTTCCTAAAACTCTCAAACCAAGCGAGTTATCGTTTTTAATACAAAATAATTTTCAAGACAAGTTCATTAAATTGGGAAAATATTGAAAATGAACTTTAGTCCATAGCTCCAAAAAGGTATGGAATATTGTACTGAAAATTTCTGTGTTCGATAGATGGGGATTTGAGCTACAATGCTCATGTATTTTATTTTAGTATCAAATAATGTAAGACTGCGAGATATAGGCATTATAAATTTACGCCCACTTTTCGGGTGTAAATAGTGGGCGTGTTAATTTTTATTTTTAAATTTGAATTCCCCATATTATATTGTAATAGTATACCAAATCGGATTTCATTATCTCCAAAACTTTTCAAGATATAAACGAAATTCTAAAATCCAAAATTTTTACAACAAAAAATATGAAATCAAAAATTTTCAAATTTTTTTGTGAGGTACCAGGCGACCAAAATCGATTAGAAGGTGGATAAGTGCATACAATTTTATTTGACTTTATATAACTGGGGAACCGCTTGGAATATTTTGATGAAAGTTTTATCATATTATATATATGAACTTTGGCCATAAGATGGACAACCTTTGGCCCGCCACCTGGCCCTTGAACCCAGTCAAAATTAAGGAATTATAGTTTAGTTGGTTATAGCTCCTACACTAAAGCAGATAAATAAGAAATTGCTGGTCCTACCGACTAGGAGCATCATATGTCATTACCTTACTGATTTTTGCTCTCATATCTCCTTAAACAATTGAGTTATCGCCTTAAATTTAGAAACATTATTTTATCGCAAAATACTAATAATGACAAAATATTTTACAGATTCATTTTTCCATAATTCTCAAACGGTTTGGTATTTTTGACTGATTTTTGTATATGATAAGTGAGAATTTTGCTTTATTTGAATATAAACTGAACATTATGGATTAAGGCAATAAATAAAACACATTTTATTTATATTTTTTAAATTAATAATGATATTTATTGTTTTTTTATATTTTTACAGACATTTTGTTAATATTTTATATTTTTAAAGGCTGGGAACTATATTAAAATCAGCCGTTTATTCCAGAAATATTTAGATGCTTATAGAAAATGCCTAGAGATGTCGCCAGTAATAAGCTTTTGAAAATGTGGCAAAAATACAATCAATTGTCATTTTTGATGAATTCTGAAAAGATATATGAAAGTGAAGATATATATTTTAGTATATTTATTAAATGAAAAATGTAAATTATTTCTTTCCTTAAAATTTAGTTTGTTTATAATTATAAAAATGTAAAACATATTAAAAATTATTTGAGTTTAAATGATAAAAAATAAAATCCTTTTTAATATCAAACTTTTTCAATTCGATTTTCTGATTCAAATTTAAGCTATAGTTTTCTCCTCCACTGCAGATTGCCTGTGGTCGTACTATAACAAAAAAAAACAACATTGATTGTTGTTGATTTTATTTATAAACTCTTTATACATTTCTATTGAATTTTCTATTGTTTCTTAGGTCTATTGCATTTAGTCTACAACATTAGACACCTCTCCCAATTCACACACCCCTCACACCTTTTTCCACCGACAATCAAATATTTTCAACATAAAGCCCTACAAGTTTATGACTTTTCAGTGAAGTTGTTGAGCGTTTTATATTTATGAGTGTTTTTTTTTTGTTCGAGATATTTTTGTTGTTATTTTAATTTCTATGTGTTAAATGTGATTTTTTTCGGAATTGAAAACGAGATAAATTACTTTAATACGTGATGTTTAGTTTAGGTGGAAATAAAGTATTATACAATATTTATTTATTTTTATTTCAGTATATTTTAAATATAAATATACGAAAAGTAATTATTTTAAAAATTTTTAACTACAATAATTCCCCTCTCCCACTTTTTAGTTTAATGCTTTCGGAAAAAGTCTTAAGGTCTTTAACATCTGTTTAAAGGTGGCGTTTTTTCTCGGGAGCGTATAAGGTGCTAATAATAGTGAAAATAAGGAATTTTAAGAGTTATTTTAAATAAAATTTATGGAATTTTTAAAATTGATTTTAAACTTTAAATGATGCGTTAAAAAGGAAATTGTATATCAATTATAAGCACTTAAATTCAATTGATGATTTGTGAACTTTAATCGGAATATAGAAAACAAACAGCTGTTTAAAATAAACAAGTTTTTATATAAAACAGAAATTTCAGAAGAAGGCAATGTTTAATGTTGCCGGTAGTCCAAATTATAGTCTTAAGGTCTACTGTCTTGCTTAGATTAGAGTTTATATTCTAAACTTTATTTTAGTCTTTCCTTTAACTAAGTCTGAATTTAAATTTAAAATGCAGTTTGTTTCTTAAACAAATTGTAGTCTAGTCTGCGGTTTAATTTGGAGTCTGGTTTGTTATGAAGTCTCGTTTAACGTACAGACTGTAATGAACTTAAAACTCAATGTAGACTATTTGATAGCCATGTTTATATAAATCTGTTTTATAGAATATAGCCCAACCTAAGTTTTCGCCAAAGCTAGCTTACAATGTAGTCTGTAGTCAAATTAAAATCTAATCTGTAATTTAATTTATTATCCACATTAAAGTACAGTATTTAATCTAATCTTAAGTTTAGGTGATTAACTCATTGTTCTCTTTTATAGCATAGTCTTTAATATAGTTAAACATATACGTTCATCTTTAGTTTAGACTATAGTGTAGTCTGTTGTCTAATACATAGTTTACTTTGGAGTACATTTTACAGTCAGGACTAGTTACAATATCATATCCTCTAATCAGATTTATATTCCAACTTATAGTCTTATTAGTAATCCAATATGTAATGCTGTTAATAGTATATTATGTAGCCTAATTTATAGTTCAGCCGTTACACAAATCTATAGCCTAATTTACAGTAAAGACTAGTCCACTCTGTTGTTTATTTCATAGTTCAGTCCAGTATACAGACTATAATTAACATTTTACAATAGTTTAGAGTCAAGACTTAGACATACTTAATGGTGTAGTCTATAGTCTAGTTCACAGCCGAATCTGTAAGTTATTGGTGTAGTTTTCAGTCCAATATGTAGTTTATTTTGTAGTATACTCTATAATACCTAAAACCTTTAATTTCGTAGCCCAGAATATCACATATGCTGGAATGTAAACTATATTCCATGGACAGTCTGTAGTATATAATCCACACTATATAGTCTGGCTTAAAATTCATTTGAGATTTTTAAATAGACTTTAGTATTTTATCAAATCTATTTAAATTTTAAATCTTTACAACTTGATTTTGATTTCAATTTCTAATTGATCAAATATTTACATAACAACATTAATCGTTATTTAAAATAGAGATTTCTACAATAAATTGAAATCATGAATTTTTGTTGAATATCAAACAACAAAACCAGCAATTTATATTAAAACCAATTACATTACATTTACAATATTTGAACAAACTTTTATAACGATTACAAAATTACTTACTTACAATTGTGTTCATATAATCATTACAATTATTAACTGAAAAAAAACTATTTTTTATCAAATTTCGAAAGAAAATTTAATTTCAAAGCACAAGTGCATGAAATGAAATAAATACTAAAAAACAACACTTGAAATGATAAAAAAATCCAATTCAAAACAAAACAACTTTAATTGTAGAAATGTTGATTATAAATTGTGGAGAAAAAAAAATTATAACACAACTTGTTGTTGTGGTCTTTTTTCCATTCACAATATTTATTTTTAAGTTAAAAGTTTTTATTTTAGAGAAACAAAAAAAACTTACTAGATTTACAACTTTTCTTTCTTTTCAAAACTCTGGTAGCAAAAATTGCTACAAAAATAAAAATATAGAAAATAAATTTTATGAAAAAAATATGCAATAAACGTAACGAGGAAAGAAATCCTCTCAAGCCATAAATAACAAAGAAAAAGTTGTAGAAATGCAATCGCATGGACAAGTGCAGCACTAAAGAGGTTTTTGTGGGATTTTCTTTAAAAAATGTTCAGAAGAAACTTAAAAAAACTTATATATTTGGCTGTTTAAGACAACAAAAAATTATTTTATATTGAAGAGAGGAGACCAACTCTATAAGAATGTCTCACGACCATTGGCTAATACTAAAAGTTCCCTTAGTTAAGTAATGCCCGTTAAGGTGTCATCTATAAAGTTCTGGGACCTCAGAGATTTAAAACATAGGCAATGACATAAAAAATGCTTCATCGTCTCAATGTCCTTCCCACATGCCTTGCATTCATTGCCATCGTCCGCTCCAATGCGCATTAAATGTTACAGAAGATTAGAGTGTCCTGTTAGGACACCGATCACATTATTTTGTTTTCTGCAATTGTTCCGCTGTCCAAAATTAACTTATTCCAATAACTCCTTGGTATTCTGATATTCAGGTTTTGGGTTCTTCTATGAAAATACCCATTCCCGTCCTATCTTTATGTTTTGAGCCATCCGTGTAGAAACAAGTCCCCAAGGGCATATGTGCCATGGTTCCGTTAGACCAGGAGTCGCAATCTGGTATTAGCGAATCACAACTGGCATCAACGCGAATCTTAGGTATCTTGTCGGCTGTTTTCACACTCTGCAATTGTTCACCCAGAGTCTGTATTATATTTTGGTGATATGATCTGTATCCCCAGCTCATCTTTTCTCCCATTGCCTGCAGTCGATATGCAGGCAGTGCAACCTAATATCTGAATTTCTATCGATATCCAACCCTTTACAAGGTGTTGTTCTCATAAGCAGCTTTGCAGTATTCTAACATTACATTTCTTTTAAATCGAAGTCCACCAGATCACAGAAGCGTAAGTAAAGAGTGGTACACTTATGATTCTATAGAGCCAGTGTATCATTTTGGCATTGAAACCCTATTAAGATCTGATAGCTCCTCAATATATTTTACAACATTTCTTGCCTTTTCCTCCAGGTGTGGTTTCCACTTCAGTTTTCTGTCCATGAAGACTCCCAAGTATTTGACTTAATATGATATAACTTCCTTGTTCTGGATTTTTTTTTTTTTTGAAATATATAAAACTCTTTAATATAAAAATTATTTTTTAATTCAAAAAATTCTTTATAATTTCCCTCACACAAGTGTATTATTTAACCTTGATTAATTGTCTATAATCAATTAAATTTGTGGGAGTGAATATCATATGATTTTTTTTTTCCTCAATAAAAAATTAAAAGTTAAACATTAGAAATATTTCTTAACCTTAACAGTCGCTGCCTCTAAATAAGAGCACAATTGGAATCAACCCACAATTAAAATTTTTTTAACACAACCAATTTATTATTTGAAAATGTATTTTAATTTATAGACAAAGAATTTCTGAGCTACGCACCCCTCAATATTTTCTATTAAATGTTTCGCATTAGTGATCACATTAATAAGCTGCCATTTTTTAGACTAAAAAATTACGAAGAATAACAAACTCATCGCCAACAACTCAACACGAAATTGATTAGAATTTTTTAGAAATCACGATAAAAATCATGAGAGTTTCAAAATTTGTTCATTTATTTTTTGTAACTGTTTGTTGGTTGTGGGGTGGCATTTTTATCATTAGTTTACAATTTTTTGCCAAATGGAAATTCTAAATAAATGCTGTATCTTTGAAGTCCCAAAGATGGGAATAATAGTTTGAAATCAATCAGACTATTTTCTAATTTAGCTTTTAAATTACTCAGTACTCTAGTTATCAGATTATTAAACTATTCTACAATCTAACCTTGAGCTTTTCTAAAATTTAATATTTATATCTAAGATCAAGCCTATGGACTATCATATAAAGTCTAGCCTTTGGATTATAGTATACATTATTCTAAAGTATAGCTTTTGGCTATATTAAGGCGTTATAATATTATATAGACTTGTCTATGATCTAGACTGTTGTCCAGTCTATAATATGGTCATATTTTATTGCTAAACATATAGTTTGTTAAATAAACCATAGTCTAGCCTGTTATATAACCTGCAATTTTTTCTATAGTCTAATCTATAGTTCAGTCTTTTCAGTATTTAGTATTGTTTAGCCTAAAGTCTTGTTTGTTGCCTAATAAATCTAGTCTGTTGTCTGGCCTGTGGTCTTGTTATTATTTAGCTTATAGTAAATTCTGCTAGCCGATAGTTTAGTTTGTTATCTAGCCTATAGTCTAGCCAGAATATAGCCTTACGTCGAGCATTTAGTCTAGTCTATTGTCTAGCCTTCAGTCTGGATTTTGTCAGTCAATAATCTGTTTGTTGTCTGGCTAGTAGATATTGTCTAGTCTGCTAACTAGCTTAAAGTTGTTGTGGTCTATAGTCTAGTCTGCTATGCATAGACCACTATGGAAAATATAGTTTAGTCTGTTTTCTAGCCTACACTCTACTCTCTTGTTTAGCATACAGATTAACATGTTATTTATTCTAAAGTCTAATACGCTGTATCGCCTATAATTCAGTGTGTTATCAAGCCTATAGTCTATTCTGTTACCTATCCAATTTTCTATTTTAGAAATATTTTCCCATAAATATTTTCTAAATCCCACATTTCCATCCCTGTTTATGCGTCTATTTGTCTAGCTATTTGATTTCATTTATTCTGTCAAAGTGTCTGTCATTTATTGTTTTGCCCAAGAAATATTATTGTCATTTTGTGGCGTTGTGTGTGTGTTTGTGTCTGATTCTGAAATGTTTAAATAAATTTATTGTTTTTTATATTTTTATGATAATTATTGCAACATTTGTATTCTTTACTCAACTTTAGCTGCCGTTTTTCGCTGTCTTTTATTTTTATTTATTTGTTTAATGAATATTGTTTTTTTTTTTAATTTTATCAACAAAAATGATTTTAGAATGTCAACAATATAAATTTATTGGCAACAATTTCAAGTGGCATTGCTTACGAAAAAGAGGTGTTTTTAATGATGAGTCAGCGGCACTTTATTAGCACATTAACAAGTGGTTGAGTAAGAAAAATAATAAAAACAAAATGTTAAAAAATAAAAATAAAAAAGAAAATATGATTAGATTTTTAATATATAATTTCTTTAAGTGCATTTAATTTATAAATTATATCTTCCTAAAGAAACAGTCTTGTTGCTTCTCTTCTTAGAGGACTTGAGATATTATCTTTAGTTTCTTTAAAACCATTCATCTTTCTTGCATTTGCTGCAATTTCTTATTTTCCTCTTTTTTAGTTTTTTAACCACAAATATTTCAATCATTTTCGTACAAAACATCTGTAATCTAAAATCAAACAAATAATTGCTAACATTTTTAAAACTGAATGCAGTAGCAGCAAAAAGAACTATAATTCAACATCATTCATTGTTTAAATAACGAGTCTGGAATATTAGTTTTTGAATGATTTGCCATTCACTTTATGCTACTGACAGATATAAGTTTAAGTTTTGTTTTTGAAAAAAACTTTATTTTGACATGTGTTCTTTTATTTTTAAAGCCTACATCAACGCAAATAGTGTAGAGGGTATATTGACTTTGTCATAACGTGTGTTACGCTACGAAGAACTCATCTTACACGATATAGCTATGGCCATCTGTCTGCCTGTTGTTGGCACGCTCAGATCCAAAATAATTAATGGAGCTTAATTAAATTTTGTCTGTATTTTTTGTAGTCCAGAGAAGTTTCTTATATAAAACCAACAAAATCGGTTCAGTATATTAAAAGTTAAAGACCGATATCTGAGGCAATTTCTAAGTTCAAGCAAAAATTCTCGTAAAATTGCCAATTGTAAATCGACAAATTATAATGAAATGCTATAATAGTAACTTATATGGAGTCACAAAATTATCATATTATATTCGGTTCGGTAAAAAAATTATAGCTAATTTTGTGACTTATTAAGATTATTGTATACACTCATTTGAGTGTATATATTAAACATAATGCATTTTCCGCACATACATTTTTGATGAAGGGTATTGAAAATTCGCCATAGTCGAATATAACATTTTTACTTGTTTTGTTTGTTTGTTTTGGAAAGAAACTTTATCCCGAAATGATCAGAAATTTTTCCTTTAAAAAAGTTAACTTGTTTGTTCATAGGATGAATGTATAAATTCCCCTTCTTAAAAAGAAGGATTTTTTCTGAGATTGATATAAAAGACAGTTAGTAGAGTAATTTGTAATTTGATAAGATTGATTGAAAAAAGGAAGCAATGAAGTAGAAAAATATAAACCAGTGGTGATTGCGGTTAAAATAAGGAGTTCTAGAACAGGTGCCTCACATCCATAAAAAACTATACATGAAATCAAAAATAATCTCAATTTCAATATTTCAACCCTTGAAATTACAACAATAAAATAAATATAATATTTTGCTCATTATCTTAATAAATGAATCATCCAGCTCTTTTAACATTAAAACTACATAAGTGAAAATAAAATATGTTTTTTTTCATCCTCAATTAACTGTAATAAAGTTTATTTTTATTTTAAAAGTAATTAAATTCTCATCATGTACGTGGCAACCTAATAATCCTCATTCTTCTATAAAATTATTTTAAAAATGGAAATGACTAAAAACGACATATTTAAAAGATCATAAAATCTAACCAAACAATGTCATAACATAAAAATTGGATTAGCTGTTTGGTTGTTTAGTAATCCTTGTGTTAATTATAATCCACCCAAGTAGAGTGTTTTAAAAGGGAAAAGTGAGAAGTGATGAAATAATACAAAATGTCATAAAAATCACATATTTGCTTTAAATAAATATGAAGATTCGAAAATACTTAAAAACTATAAAAGATGATTTTTTATGAGATTTTGAGATGTTTAAACAAACAAATAACTTTTAGAGGAATCTGTGTTATTATGACAGGAAAAAGAGAGGAGACATAATGGATTTTTCCCTTTACTATAATTTAGTAAATAGATTATAATGTTGGCTAAAAAAGAGAAAAGACTTGAGAATTTAATAAAGGATATACTATTTGGACATTGGACTAGACTATAGGCTAGACAACAGACTAGACTATAGGCTAGACAACAGACTAGACTATAGGCTAGACAACAGACTAGACTATAGGCTAGACAACAGACTAGACTATAGGCTAGACAACAGACTAGACTATAGGCTAGACAACAGACTAGACTATAGGCTAGACAACAGACTAGACTATAGGCTAGACAACAGACTAGACTATAGGCTAGACAACAGACTAGACTATAGGCTAGACAACAGACTAGACTATAGGCTAGACAACAGACTAGACTATAGGCTAGACAACAGACTAGACTATAGGCTAGACAACAGACTAGACTAGCTAGAACCTATAGGCTAGACAACAGACTAGACTATAGGCTAGACAACAGACTAGACTATAGGCTAGACAACAGACTAGACTATAGGCTAGACAACAGACTAGACTATAGGCTAGACAACAGACTAGACTTTAGGCTGAATTATATTTCAACAGCAGGTTAACTTATAACTAGACATCAAACTATACTATTGGCTAGGCAACAGATGAGACTATAGACTAGACTACAGGCTACACGGAATGATAAATAGTCTAAATAATAGATTAGAATTCCAACTAGAGAACGTCCCAGTTAACATGCCACCTACTAAAACTTGAGAACTGATTTAACACAGTACAGATCGCTATTAAAACTTTATTTTAAGCTAAAAAAGTTAGACTGGTATGCATTATATAAAAGGAAGAATATGTAAAGGCAAACGGCGAATTCATGACTGTTCTATTTTGCATGCCAAATAAATAAAAAACTTAAATAAAATTAAATGTAAAGTCTAGATTATACGATTTTAAAAAAATTTTTTAAAACTTAAATACCAATTTTTTCTGTTCGTCCAAGATTAGTGGCTGCAAAAGGGTTAATAACAGATTAAAACACAATAGACCTTAAACTACAATAAAAATAACAAACAGGGTTGCAGTTTAAATTTGCGAAAACAAAAGAGGGATTAAAATAAAACAACCAACAAAATATAATTCATTAAATGGTCTCCCTCTTTATTGTCCAACCAAAACTCAAATCACATACAAAAAAGGACGAGATAAAAAAATATGAATTTGTTTAAATAACAACTAAAACAAAAAGCACACATAAATCTGTTTTGTCAGTTTACTCTACATATGTATGTGTAATACAAAACATATACATATGAAGAAGTAAATCCCCTTACAGTTGTCAAAATATAATTGCCGGATTTCCGTTGTTCTTTTATTTTAATATTTTTCCCTTATTTTGCATAAATTCAAGTACATTTAATTTGTTAAACTGTAATACGAGTAATTTTTCTTTGCAAAGTCCTGCAACAATGTCCTTGATATTAAAATAACAAAACGAAAAAATAACGAATATAATAATTTATTATAAATTTGCGTGATTCAGCATGTGTAGCACGTTTTACTTTAATATGAATCATAAAAGAAAAAAAACATTAAAAAAAGAAGAGCAGATTTAGTTTTGAAAGAAAAAGAAGAAAACGTGAATCAAATTACAAGAACGTTTATTATTTAAGTTCCTCGATTTTGCTTTATTTTGTCTTCATGTAACTGACCATTTATGATAGAATTTTCCTAATGAATGGGTGTTTATTAAAGTTGTTGTAGCCTCCCCCTAGAATATGTAGCTGAAAAACAACAATATGATACCTTAAATAAACTTCTACAGCTGTAGGTATTAAAGTTTATATATATACAGATATTAATGTTTGATATGATGTGTGGTGTAATGCAGTAAGGAAAATAGTTCTAGTAACACATTCAAATATTCTTATTTACCAAAAAGGAAAGGAATGTACTTCATACAAAATTATAAGAATGTAGAATTGTATATGTCCCTATTGTTCTTATCCTGACTGTATAAAACTATTTAGTGAATATCGTAATTTTTTCGTTATAAATACATCAATTTGAGGGTGATTTTTTTTAATATAATTCACAAGAAAATGAAATTGTGAAAAAATTATTATATAGAGTAATTTATTACACTGTTTCCTTTACAACTTCAGAATATTATCATTATTACAGAACCATAACATAACATTTCTAATCGGTTTACGTTCCTTTTGCAAATGATATTACTGAATAGGTTACATAAGCATTAGACTACATATATGTAGCATAATTCTGAAATCATTTTGGTAATGACATATAAAAGGAAATATATAAGAAATAGGGCAGCTAAAAATTGGATCAAAATATTTATGCAAGTGGACGTTACTTGTACAGACTAAACTGTAGGCTAGATGTTAAACTCAACGAAAGGCTAGAAAAGAATCTATATTATAGGATAACCAATTGAGTACACAATAGGTTAGACAATATACTAATATACTAGGCAATAGTCTAGAATTATAACTATATATATCTAAAATAGATTTTTGGCCTATAATATTTATTAGAACAATAGTATTTTGAAAGTGTTACCTGAGTTACTGTATCATTTACACCCAATGTGTTAGTGATTTTTTCAGGTACTTTGTTTAAATGTAAAGTTTGACATCTCAGAAACAAACGAGACTAAAAAAATTTACTACCTAAGAAAAGCTCTTTTGAGTCCTTTTTAGTCATTTGTTTAAACAGCGGATGTGATTTTATAGATTTCTTTCCTCTATTGCTATATTTGACTGTGACCTTATAAAAAATGGGCGATATCTGAATTTTCTTTATCATACGTATGATTTTCTCATGTTTCAAAAAATTTACCTTTAGAAATGGTGTAATTTTCTTTTAAGGATTTTCGAAACATAGAAAAACTTTTTTGCTCAGCATGTGCGTGATTTACCCACGACTATTTTTTATGTGTACCTTCACTTTTTTAACGTTCACACGTTTCTTTATTTCAAACGATTTTCCACAATTCAATGTCCTAACAAATGAAAATATAATAGAATTAATAGAAACCACCCTTCAAAAATGTCCAAAGAGACCCAGAAAAAGTGCATACACTCTATACCTTTAGTTTACATTATTGACAAGAAAATAGTATAAAATTAATATAACATGACATTAAATCAAAGTTCTTGTCATTTGTTAAACATAACAATTTGAAGAAAATATTTTCCCAAAAAAAACATTTTCCTTTCAAAAAAAAAAAAAAAATAATAATAATAAAAAAAATGCAATAGTCAAAGAAAAATTATTTTTTATCAATTTTCCTCTTTTTTACAATTTGTAAGAGATCCGTTGTCAGATTGTACGAAAGTAATGAATACTTTTGCAACAACTGTTTCTATGCGATAATTTGCTCTACTGCTTTTTTAATAACTGGGTGTGGTTGTCGGTTGGTTGGGTTGATTGGTTGGTTCAGTTTGGCTGCTGTTTACTTTGACTTTAGTTCGGTTCGCTTCGATTCGGTTACAATTCATTTGATTTCGTTGAAATTTGATTGTGTTGTAAAATTTTTTATTCATATTCGTATTATTCGACAACCACTTTTTACACATACATGCATACAATACATGTAATAAATGTATGAATTTTCTTTTAGGTTTGTGTCTGTTTTAGTGGATAATTTTATAATGCCTTAATCATCTTATTGACACGCTGTTTATGGAATGATTTATATGACATTGGCTGTTTACAAAATTACATACGTATTAACGTATGAAAATATGAAATAATGTCGTGTGTCTAGATTTGTAATATTTCGTTTATGAAAATTGATGGGGTCTAAGTATTTTGACTAAAATTTATACACATGACTTTTTAAAGAGGATTAGAAAATAACAAAAAGAGAATTTGTATGGAAATTAGATAAACTTAAATGGGTATATTTTTTTAATGAATTTTTTTAAGAGTTTCGCTTTTTTGAAATATGTACGAAAAATTCTTTTGAGATTAAAAAAAAGCAAACAAATCTTTTCGCAAAAAAAGAGATTTTAATTAATTGATTAATTAGGTTAATTTTAAAATTTTATTAAAATTTTTATTTAAAAGGTATACAGCAAAAGGTATACAGGTATATATTATATGCAGCTAGAAATTTTAATGAAAATCGCTAAAATAAAACCGCTTAAATTGAAAATGTCAATAATTCAAAACAAAAATACCAAATATGCATACAAAAATTGCCATAACACAAAATTAAACTCAAATTTGAAGATATACAAAATAATAATAATAATAATAATAATAATAATAATAATAATAAATAAAAAAGGCGGATTGGAAATAAATAATACAAAAAAACGCGATTTTTTATTTTTTATAAAATAAGCATTAAAAATAATACAGAATTTTAAAATCCTAAATATGTAGAATGTTTCGTTAATTTTAGTTTAATTAATTATTTTAAATAATATTCAATAAACAAGAAGAAAGACGTAAAATTTAATAAATGAAGAGGAGCATAAAATCTTGCTCCGAACACTGAATGTTTTCGCACTCTGTTTATAACCATTTATTACACTAATTGATTTTTGTGAGGTAACTTTTGTTCTCAAAAATATATGAAATAATTTTTTTCGTATGCCTATCAGATAATAAAAGACCCTAATTTTTTTTCCAATTCTATTTCAAATAGATGCCTTTCCCTTCTCTTTAAAAATAACAGAGTATGAACATTATCATATTTGACAGTTGAATATAAAATTTTAAAATAATTCAAAATAAAAATAGAATTTTTTCAACACACATATTTCAACCCCTAAACCTAAACAATTGAAAAGATTATGAAATAATAAAAAAATTCGGCTACAATTTGAAAAACAGCAATAATGTTCTTTTCTAAGATTTTATGTTAATTAAAAGTCTATTATGAATTTGTAAATATTATCCTTTTTCTTTCAATAATCTTATAGATTACTTTAATTGAAAAAAATATAGGGAATAAATAATAAGCAAAGTTTCGCATCACTAAAAAACACACATAGGGGGCGTTATTCTCGGCTACACTAAATATGACTTAGCTACTGCAGATCTTACATTTACTTAGCTAGAATTAAAGAGAAAAGTGAAACTAAGCTGAATAATATGCATCAACAATGCTTTCAATGGAAAATAATATCAATCACAGAAGGGTCTAGAATTCACTACAGTGTCTCTTAAATTGTCTTAACTCTTCATTACATTTTCATTATCTCTAAAATGCATTTCAAAAATAAATTAAAATTTAATTTTGAACCCTCAAAAAATTATTTACTCCCAAACGAACTTTTATTATTTTTTTCTTCAAATAAACATTCTTTTGTTTGTTGTTTTTGTGGACATGAGTTTTTTGAAAACAATTGTTGTGGCGATGAGTTTGGCGATACTCAATTGCTTACTAAATGTGAGTGAATGGTTTAAATGGTGAATAAAGCTGGTTGCTACACGTGCCAAAGTCATAATTTATGATTAAATTAGAAAATTGAAAAAAAGCCGAAAATATATATGACTCTTCATAGGGCTAATGGTAATGACAAATGTGCAAAAATTGTCAAAACATTACAAGGCAGAACATATAAAAATATTTGTATGTCGACAGTTGCGTTCAATTAAATAGCACTTATATAATTTAAAACTGCGGATAAGCTGTCCTGCACGCTTTCTCTTTGTGTAAGAAGTTAAAAAAATATATTTTTCTAACTGTTAATTTTTTCTCAACTGTATGCCCTTTTTCGCCATTTTTTGTTTTAATTATATAGATTTCAATGACAACTGGTAAATATTTCAAACCTTATTAGTTTGTATTCCTAACAAACCCCTTTTTGGTTTATTAAAAAATCCTTTATAGGGAGAGAGAATATTTTAAAGTGCTTTAATTTTATCTCTACTTCAAAATAAAGGACTTTATCATGTTTTTCTCTTATTTGCTGGTTTGTTTTACACAAAAATAAATTAAATTTTATTTTGTTTTGAATTTTTTTTATATTTTTTTAAGTCTATTTGGAGCAGGGCAAAAAATCCTCTTTAAGGCATAAATCATGAAAATAATTGGAGTTGGGTTTAAAGGGGGAATAAACATTTGTTAAATTATAATAAAATTAAAAGGGTTGAAATTTTAGAAATGTTTGAACATTTGAATAGAATATGGAAATAACAGTATTTAGAGAAAATTCTTGAAGAACGACTGTAATTTCTAGATTTTCTGAAATTGTAATACTCTACACTACATATACATTTGTAGGCAATTGAATTTTTATCAAATAAAGCGGCAGATTGCACATCGTATTATGCATTTTTGTACACATTTCTAATGGACAGAAAAAAATAATAGACTGAGTATTACTTCCTTATCTGTCCATGTAAGATTCTTAACGATCTGCATATCACAATTTTAGAAATGTGTTCATCTCTACTAAGCTGATTTTTGGGACAAGGCCGGAGCCTCTTGAAATGGGTGATGATCTGTGTCCTATAGAAAGGTGTTTTAAGATCATTCAAATTAAACGTTATATTGTTGGTCTTGACCGTTAATTTTTTAATAGAAAATTTTATAAAATTTATCCCGTTTATCTTTATTATCAACTGAACCCATTTTGCAGATTTTAAATTCTGAACTTCTCATGAGAATAAAAAAAATATGTTTAGATTTTAATTAAATCTGACATTTAGTTTTGATGTGATCGCGCAAACATCATAAGAAGACTTAAATTATTCTTTCTTGGTGGACTCAATTTAAAATAAAATGTACAAAATTCATTTTTAGAACCTCACAAAATGAGTTGTATCTCAAACATTAACAAATATTTTCTTTCTTAATTTCAATATAAGAATTTTCGCTACAATTTCAATAGTTTTCAATACCTTAACAATTTTTAACAAGCTTATTTGGCATATCTCCTTCAAATAATACTGTTTTCTTCTAAATTCAATTAAAGTTTGACCCGATATAGAACAAGTAAGAATGCTATATTCGGTTCTGTCGAATCTTCAATTCCCTTCACCACAAATATCTGTTTCGTACATACAATATATAAAAGTTTTTTTTATATATAACACGGAACCTTTTTTCTGAATCGATTTTGATAATTTTTTTAATGCCAAAATTTCGATTTATTATAGATTTTGCTGGTTTTAAGTAGAAAAATTTTCAGATCTATAACAAATACGCTGGACAAATATCATTTAGCTGTGTCAATTATTATGGATGTAAGCATACCAACAACAGACAGAAAGACAGACATAGCTAAATCTATTCAGATTTTGATGCAGTAATACAGATACATTAAAGCTTCTGAGATTTGTTTCTTAGTGTTACACACAGTAGGACAAAGTAAATAACCCCTCATCCCCAATTGTGGTGGTGTTGGGTATAAAAATTAATTCGTTTCAAAAAATCTATCCGTAATTAAGTAAAGAAGATCCCTCCACAAATTAGATATTGCAAAAATGCAATATCTAATTTGCATTTTTAATTAATTAACTTAAAATGTAAATGGTAATTGATCTAAAACACACAAACAAAATTATTTTTTTTTTAATAAATTGCATTTTAGTAAAATTTGCATTGAGGCTATTGCAAACTATTGCAAACCATTGCAAACTAATTACTATAGCAATTTTCATGTTAAAAATAAATAATTTGGTTTGATTTTAATATAAAATCAAACCAAATAAGGTATTTGTGTATGAAAAATATATAAAATCACGAATTTACAATTTAATATAATTTACTTGCCATTTTTGGTGTTTTTATACAAAAAAAAACTGCAATTTTACATTTTCAAACAAAATTACGATTTTTTGTAATGAAAATTAGATAATAAAAATGTAGATTTCAAAAACATGAAATAATAAAAGGGAATTGATAGTTGAAAATTGAACATGAATATATTTTTGTAAATGAGTTGAAATTAAAAATTTGCCTTTAATTTAAAATGCAGTTAATTTGTGATGCTTTTAATTTAGTTTAAAACTACAAGTTCTGCAAATTTTGGTAAAATTTTAATAGAATTTTAAATTGATTTTTATGTATGAAGATTTTGATGTACTTAATACTTTATTTTCTAAAGCAGTCATTTTGACTCCTTTAAATTTCTATTTCAAAAATAAGAACAATAAATTGTTTATTTTACAAATAATATAAAAAATTATAAAAATGTAAATATAAATTATTTTTATTATTCAAAAATTATTTTTCTGTATAATTTTGTGGCTGTATAAGAAGTGAGATCGAAAAAATCTTAACATCCATATATACTAAAAAAATGGAACCACTAAATCAGCAGTTTCTTTATTTGATCGAAATTATTTACAAATTTATAAAAAAATTTTTATAGATTTAAATTTGGAACCTTTTTTCGGAAATCCTTTCTTTAACGTTCACTTTGTTCTAACAGTTAGTCCATCACCGTTTAAAATCTACCACACTTTTTTGCGCTCTTCAATTCTTTTTAAAAAGAGCCCAATATCTCTCCAATGGCCTTAGCTCTGGAAAGTTTAGAGGATTTGCCTCTTTTGGTAGAAATACCACATTACTGTTCTTGTAACACTCAAGGGCTTGTTTAACATAATGACAAGATGTCAAGTCAGGCCAAAAATAAGTGGACACATTTTAAAGTCTTATGAATGAAAACAGTATATTTGATGTACATTTCGGTAAATTGGCTTTTTTCCGCAACTGTTTTCCATATTAAAATGAATAATTTTGACTGCTTTTGGGTCCTTCACTTTTTTCAACATTTCATCGATCATCAACAACATAAAATTTATATCCAAGAAGTTGCGAATTTACCAGAGCATACGTTTCGTCATCCATTTTGCGCAAGAATATTTTTATAGAAAACTTAATTTCGATTTCGGTGCTCTTTTTTGACTTCATAATTTTTAGCAGCATTTCCCACAGGAACTATTTTAGTCTTATATGTTTTTAACCTGCATTATTTGTTAATTTTCGTAACAAATAATCCGATCCAAAGTTAACCGGGTATTTTCCAGCTGGATGTGTTAGGAGCTCTATTGAAAATGCTTTCTATTTTTGGCTTTAAAAACATCATGTGAACCATTCATTATATCCGAACCAGGTTTTCTATTAAGAGACTAGTTCTCCCGGTACTGTTTAATAACATTAGAAACAGTTGCTTGGCCAACTTTTTGTAGCATCATGTTGGGGTTTGTTTAAAATATTTAATAATTTTAGTACGCACTTTTTTCAGGTTAACAATTTATTTATTTGTTTAACATTAAACATAATAACTGATATATATCACAAAGGTAACTTAATAAAAAAAATATCTAACAATACTTTGGTTAAAAAAATTGATGAAAGACGTGTCTTAAGAATTTTTCGATGTCACTACTTAGGGAGCAAGCAATTCACTTCAATCCGTAAACTCTAAAACAAAATTTTCAATCCCTTTCAACCATCAATTTAATTTACAATAACATTTTCAATATGTTTTTATTAAATAAATGACTAATAACACAAAATTATATTAAATTATATTTTTATCACAAAAATAACATAATTGTATATTCCATACAAAAAATACAGATGTTTGTGGTTCGTATAACTAAAACAAAAACAAAAGACCATCAATAAAACAATTTTTATAAGCAAATAAATATAAAATAATAAAATATTGAAATGGAGAAATAACAGAAATACATTTCGAAAAAAAAACACAACAACTAACTGGCGCCAAATATTTATTTGACTTAATTTCAGTCGTTTTTAGTCATTGAACCACCACAATGTTTGCATACAAAATTAGTGCGATACGTTACAGAAAAAGCACACAAAAAGGGAAAATATGAAATAATAAATTCGAAATGATTATTTAATTTTTTCCAAAATGACTTTAAATATGTTTTTTGTAGACTCCTTTATTTATTATGTATTTGTTTTAATAGAGATAATTAATTTTAAAATGAAGATATTTAAAGACAACAAGGTCAAAATGTCTTTAAGAAAATTTTGTTTTAAAAATCATCTGCCATTAATGAAAGCGTAAATCTATTTTCGTTAACTCCAAATCTGTAGAGAGATTGAAAAATATTGTAGAGAAGAAATGAGCTCGAAAAATTCTTAACTCCCGTTTAACAAAAATATTATATTATGAACATGTTACCTTTGTAAAACATGTCAGTTATTATGTTTAATATCAAACAAATAAATTGTTAATCTGATTAAAATGATTGATTAGAAAAAAACTTGTCAAATATTTTCGACAAAACCCAATTTGGTCCTACAAAAGGTTGGTCATACGCACAGATGTTTGGTGTCAAACTGTTTTCAATGTTATTAAATAGTGCTGGGAGAACTTGTCCGTTATAAGGAAACCTGGTTCAGGTAGTAAAAATGGTCCACATGATGTTTTAAAGCCAAAAAATAGAAAGAATTTTCAAAAGACCTCTTAACATATCCGGTGGAAAGCATCCCTGTTAGCACAGCAATCGGAATATTTGATACGAAAAGTTAAAGCTAATGGAGGTTTAAAAACATACAAGACTCAAAAAGTTCCTGGCAAGAACACTGCTAAAAACGTAGAGGACAAAAACAAACGGACATTTAATTCTTCTTCTCTAAAAAATATTCTTGCTGCAAGATGGATGACGAAACATAAGTTATGGGAGATTTTTCTCAAAAATTTTATGTTGCTGTTGCGAAATGGAACGTTAAATAAATATAGTTGGGGCTAAAGAAACCAATCATTTGTTGCGACGGTAATATAGATACCGAAATTTAAATCGGAGAATGCTTACAAAAGTGCTACTTTCTTTCAAAAATAATTGAGACTTCATAATTTGCCCAATTATTTTTGGCTTGACTTGTTGCAAGAACAACTTTGTGGTATTTGCACCAAGAGAGGTTAATTCTTCAAACTGAGCTAAGGCAAGTAAAGAGCTATCACAAAACAGAGATGGACTTCAGTTCGAGTTCGGGTTCCGTTTTTATTAACATATATGTATGTTAAGAATATTTCGATCTCGCTCTTACACTTAATAATTTCCTTTTTACGGAAAGGGATTTATATATCTATTTTACCAATGCGTTTCCGTTACTGGTTTTTATTCCGCACAAATTGAACTCTATATACCTTATTTTATCTTCAAACTGTCAATTTTCATTTGATATAAAGAAGAATAACTTTTAATATTCTGTCTAGCATGAACTTGTTGCCGGAACGTTATCTACCAATCCCATTTCCCTTCGGAACTTGGTGGAATTTAAAACGTTTTTATTATTTTTAAAAAATCACGTCTCTTTCAAATAATAAATGCAATAAAATATTACATTAATAATAAAACAATATCGCATTATAAAATCAAAAAATATTTAATGTCCAAATAATATTCAATATAATTTTATGATTTTAAAAACATAAAAATCTCATTGACAACATATGTCAGTTATATGTCATAAAAACATGTCATCAGAAAATTTCATATTTTTCAAAAATTAAACTAAATAATCATTATAATTTTATTATTTTAATATAAAACAATTCAATAGAAAATAATAATAATTTCAGTTTATTAAAAACTAAACAGAAATGATGGCAAAACAAAATAATGAATTAATTGTTGTTCATTTTTAGCAGCTCAAATGTCAGCAGTATTTTGATACTCTCTACCACCATCACAAATGGTGTAGAGGACACATTAACATTGTCATTCCGTGTGTAACGTTAAAAAGGAATCTTCTAAGACACCATAATGTATATATTCTTTCATTTAAACAAAAACTGAGACGATTTAGCTGTGCCCGTCAGTCTCTCTATGTGCCTGTCTGGTTGTCTGTCTGTTGTTGGCACGCTCACATCCAAAATAATTGACATATTCCTGAGAAGTCTCCTATTTAAAACCAACAAAATCAGTTTACTATATAAAAAAGATAAAGAACGATATTTGATATTGATATATTCAAGCAAAGACCTAATATTGTCAATTATAAATCGACAAATTAGAATAAAATTTAAATAATACGAAATTATATGTACTTCATTATCATTCTAAAAATTATCAAAATCGGTACAGTTGAAAAAAAGTTTTAGCAAAAAAAGTAACATATTTAATGACTCATTAAATGTTCTGTGTTATATTAGAGAAACACTCTTACATATTAGTTATTTTTTGAGTGTGTGGTAGGGTGCACTAAAGATTCGGCATAGCTGAATATAACTTTCTTACTTGCTTGAATCAAAAAAATTTTAAAGAAAAATATAATAATTTTATTTGAAATTTGTGTTCATTCAATTTATGATTTGTTTGTTCAAAATTTAATTGGGTATTTTTTTTTTGTTTAAACCAACAATTATTTAGTTTTTGTCATTTCTTTTATTAGTTTTTCTTTGGTTGATTGATAATTTTTTCTTCAAATCTGTTTACAATATCTGACCATCCGTCGTGTGACCGCTTGTCTATGGATCCATTTGCTGCTGGTTGTAGAAATATTTAAACATTAATCACTTTCGATTTTACTATTTTTTTAGTTAATAATTGTTTTGAGATTTAATATTTACACGTTTTTATGAAATTGTTGTTAAAGAAAACACGTAAATTGAAGTAATTATGGGAGAAAATAATTTTACATAATTATTTTCACATTTTTTTTTCATAAAAAAATAATAGAGATTTATTGATTGCAAGATAAGTAAACTTAAGAAAACCAGTAAATATAGTTAAAGACAAAAAAATTTACGGTTAATGGTTAATTATGCAAGGGGTGTAAGATAAGTTATCAGACATTATTAAAAATATAAAAGATGTTCAGAAAGCTATATTAAACTTACCCCACCACAAGTGTAGAATGTGGGTTTATTGTTATTCCAAGAAAAAAACCTTAAAATATATAAGAAATCAGATAAAAAAATATTAACCCACATTTGATTTTCAATTTATTTTCGGAATTTATTGAAGTCTAGATTTAGTTTTTGTATTGGTTCTTTAAAAATCTGAGAGATAAATAGGATATACATTTGGATTCTGTTCAAACTTAGCTATAACATTCAACGTTATTAGGCTTAATCGGTGCAATCTCAAAATTTATATCAAGACTATAAAAATAATGTTGTTGTCTATTCATTTTTTGGTTAATATTTTTGCATTGCAACTTAAATAATTAATTTTTGGATTTCAATCTAAACTTTTTTGGAATAAAATTCGAAATTCAGCTTTAAAATTCTGTTAACTTAAATAAACTTTACATGGAAAAAAGCTTTATTGACTTTTATTAGCTTTATTAACTTCAAAGCTTAAACATTTCAATTATTTAATTCATTTATGTTTGACATAAATTTTTTTAGTTCCCAAAGAATTAATGTAGAATAGTCCGAAATAATGTTAACAATATTAAGACTTAAATTTCAGATATTATTTTTATAAACGAAAAGTAAGATCAATAACATCTCACATTTTTCCATTCTTAATTTCTTGACAAATTAGAATTTTTAATTTTTTGTGTGTTATTTTATAACAAAGTCCATATGTTTATTTAAGGGTTAAAATTCTTAAGTTAAACTTTTACAAACTTTTATTTTTATTTGCATTTTAAAAATTCTTTAAATAAGAATTCAACACATTTTTAAACAAATAAAATACATGAATATTTAAAATTCTTTAAAGGCAAATTTTTCTCAAAACCATGATTCCGAATTCTGCTTCTTCAAAAAGATGAAAAAAAATCTTTACGAAAAATAATCACAAATATTTACAACCTCTTGAATATTTATTTACTTCACCAACAGCCTTGAGCTCTACCCCGTACACTTAAGGCTATAAAAGTAGACAAATCGAACCAACAACAAAAAAATCAACACCCTCATTACCGACACCATATGTCAACTTACAATTTGACGTTTTATATGAAGTAAATGCAATTCCCCTTAAGAGTATAAAACGAATTGACAATGAAGGGTGATTTTTTTCATGTTAACATTTTCTTATACGATTTAAAAGAAATTTTATTTGAATAAGTTGGATTTTTTTTATTTGGGAGGAAGTGCAAGAGGGAATAAAACAAAGAGAAATAAGAAAAAAATATTATTTAATATTCATCAAACATAAATAATAAGCGATCAAATTTGACACCTCCTCTGTGCCAACGTTATAATAAATATACGAATAACTTGTTGTAAAATAACTCGAGAGACATTTCGAACAAAAAAAAATATCAATTTCAAAATTCAACAAAAAAAAAAAAAAAAAAAAAAAACGAAGAAGATATTTGTACTTGAACATGTGTGGTGAATATAATAAAATGAGAATTGATAGCTAATAATAAAGAGTGCGATCGAAAAATTCTTAACACACGTTTTTTATTAAAATTTTGAATCCAAGTATTATGTCAAATATTATGTTTAATGTCGAACTAATCCATATATATAGTTAATCTGATTAAAATGAATGATCCGCAAAAGGTGCGTACTAAAATTATTAAAAATTTTTAACAAAACCCAACTTGGACCTAATCACAGTTGGTCACGCATTCTAAGATCTGCGGTCAAACTGTTTCCAATGATAATAAACAAAACCGGGAGAACTTGTCTATTCATAGAAACCCTAGTTCAGGTAGAAAGAATGGTCAATATGACGTTTCTATATAAACAATATAAAGCATTTTCAAAAGAGCTCCCAACACATCCGATAGAAAGCAGCCCGTTTATTTCGGTGCTCGTACTATTTGATACGACAAGTTAAAGTTAATGCAGGTTTAAAAACATATAATGTTCAACAAGTTTCTGACAGGAACGTTTTTAGAGGCCAAAGTGGAGCACGGAAATTGAAGTCAAGTGTTGCAAAAAATATTTGTACTGCATAATGGATGAAGAAACTTATGTTCTAGCAGATTTTTCGCAACTCCCTAGAAATTTTAGTGGCTTCGTTTTTATTTAACATATATGTATGTTAAGAATTTTCTAATCTCACTCCTTATGTGTTTCTCCCTTTTTCTTTATCTCTTTCTAACCAAGATATAGAGGTTTTTGAAATTAAATATTCAAAAATATAAAAATAAATATTTTATGAAATTTATACTTTTTTCTTTACTTACTAAAGTAAATATGGGGAACGAATAAAGAAAAAAATTAAATGCCATAAAAAGAAATTAAATAAATATGAAATGTGACATAAACGATGATATAAATAATAACAAAATGATTGACAAGTGTTAAAATTTAATAAAAATAATATTTTTGCTATAAAAATTGAAACCTTAGAAATGAAATTAATGCAAAAATTCAGGAAATAAAACACATAATAATATTTTTTCTTCTTGAAATGAAAAAAAAAAAAATAAATATAAAAAATATTCTCCAAAACTCCTCTTTTTAGATATTGCAGCAGAAATACTATTAAAATTAAAAAAAAGACTTTTAAAATGTTTCATTAAATTATTAAAAATAACAAAAATTAAATTTTAAAATTCCAAAATTATTTCATCCCAAAAAAATTGAAAATGTCTAACGATATTTTAAATGACTCTATAAAGACTAAAATTAGTGTCACCTCTAATTCTAACAACAGTGTAAATAGTTTAAACCCTAAACATAGTGATGCCACTTTAAACGATAACTCCCAGGTGGAGGTTATTGTTTTAGGTAAATCCGATAAAACTTTAACAAAAAATATTGATGCCAAAGATGATTCGTTAAGAAAACGTACCTCCCTTATAATAGTACCACAAAAAGATTCACCCGATCTAGATTATGATGGAACCATAACTCACAACATGAGTTCCTCTACCATAGACAATGAAAATTGTAATGAACTCATCTCGGATGATAATAAAACTATGGAGAAAAGTTCTTCTAAATCTTTAGAATCTTCAATATGTTCAAATCACTCTTCTACCGATGAAGAGGATTTAAATGAACATAATAAATCCAAAAATGCAACGAGTAAACGTAATTCTATGGCCAGTGTTGATAGTTGTGTATCACGTTCAAATAGTTCGGCCACCACAACATCTTCCTCCTCTACATCTTCGAAATCTAGCTCATCAGGTGATGATGCCATACTCGATGATGATTATCAAGATTTGGAAAATGGTAATATTATAGACGAATTAGAAGCCGAAAGAAAGGATTGTATTTCAAATGCTTCCTCGTGCATAGATGATTATTCATTAAGGCAAAAATATGAAAATTATGTTAATAATAAAACACAAGATGCAGCGAATGGTGGCAATTCCACTGATGCTGATGAGGGTAATATAGAGGATGAAGTGGAAGATGTTGAGGAGAACGATGAGGCGGTGGTAGTGGCGTGTGAGCATAATGAGAGTTTAGATGATGTTGATGCTCAACCACGTAGTTTACCACCATGTGATGCTTTGTTAAGTCCTCAAGAGGCTCCCATGGGCAGACGTTATGCTGAAGTAGCTCAATTTAAGGGTAACAAACGGTAAGTTTACTTTTATATAAATTTTTGATATAGAAATTTAAACAAAAGATTGAATGAAATATAAAATTTACTTTAATAAAAATTAATGAACACTTGAGCAGAGAAGAGAACTTAAATTTGCGTTTGTGAAAGGATTTTTTTTAAGAAACAAGGAACTTAAAAAATTTTCTGTATGAATTTTTTACAAAAAAATCTGAAAATTTTGTTTTTTTTAACAGAAATAAATGTTTATTTAAAACAAAAATAAAAATTTATATTTATTCTCAAAATTTAAAAATCGAGCTAAGAGTCAAAAGCAAATATTTTTGAATAAAAAACTAATTTGTAATTTATCATAAACTTTTTTTTATTATAAAATTGCTATATTCAGCTAAATTTTTAAAAGTTTTAACAAAAACAGGTATTATTCAGCAAACTTTTAGCTAATAGAATTTGTAAGAAACCTTAAAAATTGTAATTTAGCTATAAAATAAGAAGTATTAAAGCTTAAATATATTAAAGCGTCACTCCAAATGTAATTCAGCTAGATATATTCTTGATTTAAGCTAAATTCATTTATCGACTATAAAATGTAACATTATAATAATAATGAGAAATTTATTTAGCTAAATTCAGCTGGATAAAAGAAAATTTAGAAGTTAAAGTTTAAAAATTCATTTAAATAATTTATAAACTTATAAAATTAATTCAACTAATAAGTTTAAAAGCAATAAAATGTATATAATTCAGCATTAATTAAAAGAATTTTATAAAAAATATCTACTTAAGAAAAACCTTAATTTAGAAGTATTAATAAAAAATCATAGTGTTAGCCAATAAACTCCAATTCAGTTATATAAATTTAAGCTATTTTTGCGTCAGTTTAATTTTTTAATTAATGTCTGAAAATGTTCAGCTTTAATTGAATTATTTTTACATATAAATATTTAGCAACAATTCGGCTAAAGAAATGTTTTATTTTAAGAGATGAATATAAAACTTTAATCAGATAAAGAGAATATCAGAATTTTTTAATAAAAAATTATTAAAAAATTGTTGGAATTGAGGTAAAATAAGCTTCACATTATCTTTAAAATGTAATTCAGCTTGTAGATCTTACTGGATACTTTTTTAATTCAATATTTAAACCCGATTTTTCTTCAAAATCTATTTTTTCCGAAAAATTTATTTAAAGATTTAAGTCTTTTATAGAATTTAAGTTTAATACAGCTTTAATTCAGTTAAAGGGAATTTAGCGTTAAAACTTTAGGAAAAACATTTTAATCAGATTCAAGTTAAATTATTATTTGGGATTAATTATAAACTCTTTATTATTATATTATTTTGCTTTAAAGATTAATTGCGATACTAAACAATAAAGATCGAATCAAGAAGATTTTCCAAGAAACAATAATTTTTTGATCATTTAGTAAAGAATAACAATTGAACAGAATTTAATAAAAAATCTTTATTTTAAAATTATCTTCTTTTAAAGTCTTTTAGAAAGTTAAAGAAAAACGAAATCTTTTACGGTTTTATTTTTTTGGGGAGAAAAACAAAATATTAAATAAATAAATAAATAAATAAATAAATAAATAAATCATCAAAAATAAAAATTATTTTATAAATAAAATTTTTATTTTTTAAATAAGATCGGGAAGATAATCCAATAATCTCGATCCTTCGGTGAAGGACCAAAAATTTTAAATAAAGAAAATAAAAATAAATATTACAAATGAGAATGGTAATTTCATCCTTTTTAATTCGGATCAAGAACTGAATCCATAAAAAGAAAAATCGAATAGATTTTTAATAATTTGAATTCTTAATCGGATTTAAAATCTTCAGAGAAAAGAAATGGTTGATTTATCATGCTTTTGAAAAAATAACATATTGATCATTTGTTGCAAGGTAGTCATAACTCAAAGAATCAACTTTTTCAGTCGACGTATTTTTAAAATTTTGGCAGAGACATATTTCTTGGAATTCATGAATGAAAACATTATATTTGATTAATTTTCGAATGCTACCGATGCGGAACCGGTACAAGCTTAATTTTTGGAAATAATCAATGAATTTTATAATATACATTTGCTGAAATCCTGCCTTATATATAAATGGTTAATTTCCAAATATATACTACTGATGCTAAAACGAAATTTGTAAATTTTTAGTTATGACGATTTTGCAGATAATAAACGAAATTTCTCAAAAAATCCTAATAGAAAGAAAATTCTCTCCTGAATATTTCATTAGCATTATATTCTAAATAAAATTCTATTTTCTCCCTTTCTAGTGCTAAAACAATTTCCGTTCCAAAAAAACCTTTTAACACTTCTTTGTCTGCTAAAACTTTTAAATTATTAATAATTCAATTAAATTCTTAAAAGGCAACAAAAAACAAACTCTAACAGCATTCTTGTCTCATTAAACCCATCTAGACATTAGCGAAACATATAGAAAACATATATAGAGAACATGGAACAGAAATAACATGTTTAACACTTTTCTAAAAAACAGCTGATTGACATAACTGACAATATATAGGCCAATTTCTATGGCTGGGGGATTTCAAACTGTGTAACAAAACTTTAAATGTTTTGCTGAAGACAACAACAACAATAATGATGTTAAATTTAAAATAGCAACAATAAAATAATGAAATAATTTCTATGGAAAAAAATTAAACCAACTTTTTATGTTTAATTAATGTACTGAAGCTTTTTCGAGAACATTGCGAGCAGACCAAAAAAATATTTGTATATATTAGATCAAAACAACAAGCTGGAAAACCCCCCAAGAAGAAGTCTCTAAAGAAAATGATGTGTAATGCTTTTTATACCCTACACTATCACATGTGGTGAAGATGGTATATTAATTTTGTCATTCCGTGTGTAATGTTAAAAAGGAATCATCTCAGATCCCATAATGTATATGTATATTGTTGCATCAAATGAAAATCTGTGCCGATTTAGCTCTGTCTGTCCGTCTGTCTGTTGTTGTCACGCTCTGGCAGAAAAATTGGCTTGAGTATTTCTTATAGTCCTGAGAAGTTTCCTATTTAAAATCAGCAAAATCGGCTCAGTATATTAAAAAATATAGATCGTTATCTGAGGCAAACTCTAAGATCAAGCAAAGAAATTTCGTATCAAAATCGGTTTAGTAGAAAAAAGAAAAAGAAGAATTAAGTGTTTCGTGTTATATTTAATAAAAAACTTTTATGTGTGAGTGTATATGATCGAAACATAACCTATTTATATCACACGCATTTGTGGTGGAGGGTATTGAAGATTCGGCAAAGCTGAATATAGCATTGTTACTTTTTCGTATACAAAAGGGGGAGAGAGAAAGAACATTTTAATAATGTTGTTATTTTCTTCCTACTCTGAGGGTAGTTTTTAAGCTCGGGAAATGATTTTTACAAGAGTGGGGAGAAGTCGTTTTGTATTTTTCGATAACACGGAAACTGTATTATAATTATTTAACAAAATACGTGTCTAAAACTTTATATGGGGCAACAAGTTGTATATAAGGTTTCCTTTAATAGGTTTTTTATTTTCCATTTTTTTGTTTTTTTCGTTACATTTTTACATGTTTTTAACCTTAAATTATGTCGCACTTAATTATAGAGGTTTTTTATTTATTTCGGTTTTGATAATAATGAGATTTAAGTTGTTATTTTAATGGAATTCATATAGTGGGGGTTGATTTTATTTTTAGGTTATGTTCAAAAATAGATCAATGTAATTGTATTTAATTAGTTTGGTATGTTAAGAATAATATATTTAAATTATTTTAATTGACAACAGACTTTTTATAAAAAACTGTAATTAAAGAAGGTCCTTTTACGACTTGAGGTCAATTGTTACTCGAATCTATTAAAAGTGTAAAACAGAATTTTGGGAAATTTAATATAAAAAGGAGTTTTTAATTATTTTTCCCAAATTATATGCTTTCGGTTTTTTTTATAGAAAACAAATATGAAGAGGAAGAGGGCCGGTCAAACTATATTTAAAATCATATACATCTAGAAATATTTAAGAGGTATCTGTCAGCCTAAAACACCAATATATTTTTCTAAAATTAAAATAGCTAAAACTAAAGTAAAAACAAAAATTCAAGGCAGTCAGAAAGCGGGGCAGCTTACATATGTAAGAAAATCTGAAATTCGTAAATAAGGATTGAGCCATACCGGGACTTACCTAGTTTCATAAAATATAAAATTGATACTTGTTGAAGACACTTGACACTTCATGCACAACTAACATCATGCGTTATGGTGGATCAAAAAAAACTTATTAAAAAATTTAAAAATTTCACGGGAAAGGGTATCATTCTTCTAAACGAAGCAATTAACATCGGAACTTTTTATAACTAATACAGTAAATCGCACAAAAATTATCTCTTAAGCTGTTACAGAAGTTTTATGAAAAATGGCGAAATAATGTAAATAACGGAATAATGGTATCATTATATATAAAGAATTGTTCAATATGTTTTAAAGATTAGGCAAAGCCGAATATAAAATGCCTACTTGTTTGTTTGTACCTGCTGTACTGTAATTTTTAAATAAAAAGATTTTAATTAAAAAATCTAATCGATTTAAAGGGGAGGAAAAATGGGGAGATTTTACCCGCCCGAAGAATGGAAACAAGTGATTTTTCGCTTTAGAGTTAAAATTCGAAAATTTTCCTTTAAAATAAATGTAGTAGAAATTTTCCATTTAGACCAACATTTATTGAAATTTCTTTTAATAGTAATATTTTTGAGAAATTTTGCTGAAGAACATTTTTGTAATATAAAATTTATTGCAATTTTTTTTCTAGAAAAAAATCATAAATCTTCTATGAAACTTAAAATTTAACCAATATTTTCTATAAAACAAAATTTTGCAGAAAAATTTCTAGTAAAGAAAAATTGATCGAACGCTTTCTATAAAACGAATATTTTATTTAAAAAAATCTTGTCGAAAATTTTCTTTAAAACAAAATTCTACCAAATATTTTTCGTAAATCAAAACTTCATTAAAATTTTTCTATAGAACGAAAATTTATTAAAAATGTGCTATAAATCTAAGTTATAGATTCTATATAAAGAAAATCTATGGATTTTTTTTAATTAAAATTTATAATAAATTCTTAAAAAATTAAACAAAAAATAAAAAAAAAATTCTATTAAACGAAAATTAATTTAAAAATTTTCTTTTAAGCGAATATTCATCGAAAATTTAATTAAAATTCAATTAATAAAGATTTTCTATAAAAGCAGATTTCTTTGGATATTTTTTATGATAAATAAAAAATTATTTATTTTTAAACTCATTCAAAGACATAATTTGTTAAATATTTCCTGTAGTTCGTGTGGCCACGTGTAAGAGTTCACACATTTTATTTTGAAAATTGTCCATAAAATTTTGAGTTGGCACTAAAAAAACGACTTAAATTTAAAATGTTGAAATTTTGAAAAGAAATATTTTTAATGGGACAAACAACACACACATATTACATACACAAATACATATATAGATTTAGCTGAAGGTCATTGAATCTTACACAAATTTTTTCCCAAATTTACGAAATGGAAAAGAATAAAAAAATCTTTAAAATATTAAAAGATTAATGAAAATTATGAAAGAAAGATTTGTAAAGAGTTAAAATATTTAGAAAAAGAGAAGAAAAATATTGCATAAATTCTATGGATTGAGATCGAAAAGTTCTTAACACACATTTTTTCATTAAAACTTTTAGAACAAGTATTACTGGATTTTTGTATCAAGTTACCCTTGTAAAACATGGCAGTTATTATGTTTAATGTCAAGGAAATGAATATTTTGTTAATTTGATAAAAATGAGGGACCAGAAAAGGGAACAAAACCCAACTTGATCCTACAAAAAACAGTCAGAGATCTGCTGTCATTTATTATCGGCAAAACTTGTCCGTTGATTTCAGGTGGAAGGAATGGTCTACATGCTGTTTCTAAAGCCAAATAAAAAATAAAGCATTTTAAAAAGCTACGAACACAACTATTTGATACGAAAAGTAAAAGCTAATGCAGGTTTAAAAACGTTCAAGGTTAAATAAGTTACAAACAAGAGCACTGCTATAAATTTAGAGACCTAAAACAGAGCATTTAAGTTAAGTTTCTGAAAATATATTCTTACTGCATAACGAAACGTATATTCTGGCAGATTTTTGGTCAAAAATTGTTTGTTGTTCATGCTCAAGGGAATGTTCAAAGAAAAGCTGACAAAATTTTCCAAAAAGTTCTTGGTTGGCAAAAGAAGTTAATAATTAGTTACAAATACCTAAATTTTCATCAAGGAATGTCTAGAGAAAAATGCTGCTTCCACTCATAGGACTTCATAATATGTTCACTTATTTTTGGCCTGAATCGGCATCCTGTCACTGTGGTTAATAAGACCTTGAATGGTATAAAAGCAAATCCTTTAAACTGCGAGGAGCTAAGGCCAGTGGAGACATATTGGGATCTTTTTAAAAGAGAATTGAAAAGCATAAAAAAGGTGTTCAAAAGTATGGTCTATTTTAAGATTTGATTTAAAGACAGAAAGTACAAGAAAAACCTTAATGGAAGAATTGCCAAAAAGGATACAAAATTTCATCACTAGTTCCTAATATATATAAAAATAATTAAATTTAAAAGTCTACTATAAATTATACATTTTTATAGTAAAATAAATAATTATTTAATTTTTTTAAATATTTATTTTCATTTTTTAAATAGGATTTCCCTTAATTTGTAAAAAAAAATATATATAAATACAGAATTTAAGAATTTTTATTTTTATTAAACAAATGAACTAGAATTTTGTTTTAAGTATAAAAATGCAATAATAACATCCATAATAAATGTTATTTTGCAGTTCATAAAAAAATAACGAATAAATATGTAAATTTGTCTTAACACATTTACGAGAGTCTACATTTCCAATAAAATAACAAAAAGAAAATGTAAGCAATATTCGGCTATACCGAATCTTCAATACCCTTCACCACAAATGTGTGGTGAACAGACGTATGCAATACATAAGAGTTTTTCTTAAAAATAACACAGGAATACTTAATGAGTTTTGAAATTAGTTCTATTTAAGGCTATAACCTTTTTTCGACTGAACCGATCTTTATGATCTTTGGAATTAAGTACATATAGCTCAAAATTATGGCAAAATTTCATTTAAATTTGTCGATTTATAATTGAAAATTGTAAGAAAGCTTTTTGCTTGAAATTTAGGTTTGCCTCAGATATCAGTCTATATCTTTTAATATATTAACCGATTTTAATGGTTTTAAATAGGAAAATTCTCAGGGCTATAACAAACAAATATGAGTGTGTCAACAACATACAGACAGACGGAAATGCAGGCAGACTGACAGACACGAAGCAGACAGACGGACGTAGCTAAATCGACTCAGATTTTGATTTGATACAAGAATGTATATATGTGCAATGTTACTTTGAGATGATTTCTTTTTTGGGTTACATACGGAATGGCAATGTTAATGGACAATCTTCACCACTTGTGGTGGTGTAGGGTATAAAAAAAACTAAAGAAAAAACTCATAAAAATTCTTAAACATACTTAATTTTGTATAAATTTGTTGTTGTTACTTTTTTATTGGAAATACAACAAAAATTGTTTATGATAACTTTGTTGCTTATTTTTTTAATATGAATTTTACACCAAACGACAGATAGACAAACAGACAGACAACAAGTAGTTTGTGGAAATAAATAATTTTTGTTATTTTTATGCATCAGATGTGACCCACATTTGTTGCAATGCATTTTTTTGTTTTTGTACGCCTCTG
Organism: Cochliomyia hominivorax; assembly: GCA_004302925.2. Classification (NCBI taxonomy): domain Eukaryota; kingdom Metazoa; phylum Arthropoda; class Insecta; order Diptera; family Calliphoridae; genus Cochliomyia; species Cochliomyia hominivorax. The sequence continues at coordinate 56,225,361 of PYHX02000495.1, read as the reverse complement.
CGTGTTATGAGTATTTATTGTTGTTATTTAGTTATTTATTTATTTATTTATTTATTTATTTTGTTTCCAATTTTATTTCGATTTTCTTATTTTATTGCTTTTGACACCCTATAACGAATAGATAATGATGATTTGAATTTTATGATATTCTAGGGGGGGAATGAAAAAGTTTTTAAAATATATAAAAAACAATATTTTAACTCGTCGATTTTTTTTGATAAATAACTGATCAAAACTGTTAATAATAAACATTTTTGGGAATTATTATCTATAAAAAATATACCGACTTTTCTTTACAATAACTTTAGCGTAAACACTCGTCGAATCCACCTTTTGTATAAAAAATATCTCAACTAATTTTCTATGTAATAAGGATTAGTAGACAAAAATTTTCTGGTCGAAAATATTATTTCTTTTTAAAATTCCTAAACATATTCATTTCGTTGACGAACTTTTTTATGAAGGTGTCAATTCTTAATTACATTTATAAAAAATATTATTAAAACTCATCGAAATAATTTATTAAAATTATACAAAAGTGAAATGCAATATAAAAGGTTAATTCGTCCAATATTTTCTATAAGAAATTATTAAAAAGAGCTCTCTCTTAAAATAAAATCTCTCGAAAATTTTCTTAATTATCGTAGAAGTTCTATAAACATGAAATTCGTCCAACTTTTTTTTGTATAGAAAATACTTGTCGAACATTTATATTAGTTCTCAGAAAAGATAAATTCAATTGTTTATATAAAAAATATCTATACATTTTTGTGTAAAAATAAATTATATCGAAACTTTCTTAAAGAAATAAATCTCGACGAAAAAAATTAAAAAATATTTGTTAAAATAAAACTCGACAAAATATTGCTATGAAAATAAAAATTGTTAATTCAAAATTATTTTTAAGAAATGAATCCTGTCGAAAAAAATTCATTAGAAATAAAATTCATTTAAGATTTTTGTTAAATCTTTATAAATTATTTCATTTATTAAAAATATATTTTTGAAAATTTTCTATAAAATTCAAATCCAAGAAATTTCTCTTATAGAAATAGAATTTAGAATTTTCTTTAAAAATAAAACTAGTCCAAAATATATTATAGAGAAAATTGTGCATATTTTTAGAACATTTTCTAGGGATATAAAAATCTGTAAAAAGTATTTCTTAAAAACAATTTATTTCTTAAAAAAAAAATATTTCTTAAAAGAATAAACTCGTCGATATGAAATTCCATTAAAATTCTAGAGAAATTAAATATCTTGAAACTTTCCTATAAAAAAATAACTCGTCAAAAATATTCTTAAGTTTTATTGAAATGTTTCTATAGAAATAAAAATTACAATATTTATAATAGAAATAAAATTCGTCAAAATTTTTATAAAAATCTGTAAAAATTATTTCTTAAAAACAATTTATTTCTTAAAAAAAATTATTTCTTAAAAGAATAAACTCGTCGATATGAAATTCCATTAAAATTCTAGAGAAATTAAATATCTTGAAACTTTCCTATAAAAAAATAACTCGTCAAAAATATTCTTAAGTTTTATTGAAATGTTTCTATAGAAATAAAAATTACAATATTTATAATAGAAATAAAATTCGTCAAAATTTTTATACAAATAAAACTTATCGAAACATTCTATTAAAATAAAACTCGTCGAAAATATACAGTGGAATTATGTTTTGTTAAAATTATTCTATGCAAGAAAAAATCATAAAGTTTTATATGCTAATAAAACTCGTCGAAAATATTCTACGAAAACATTAAAAAAATAATTTTGTTAAATATCTAAATTTGTAAACTTTAATGAAAAAAATTTAAATATTTAATTTTCGATTTTGCCGTATATCATGATAAAGGAGAGTGTCTTAAATTCGTGTTCATTTTCCGTATTTTCCCCAAATAAATTAAATATTTGTCATAATCATCGAAGCGTTTTTTATTTCTTTGTATCCATTTTCATATTTAAAAAATAGTAAAAAAATATTTTTTCTTTTTCTGTTTTAAATTATTTTATAGTGACTTAAAAAGAAAGAAAATTAAATACAATTTGCGGTTTATTGGCATAAAATGAATGAATACTAAAAATATCTAGTATTTATGAGACATTTTACTAAAACTTAAAAATTTAGCTTCCAATTTTTCGAAAATTTTATAAATTTATATGAATTTTATGAGTTTTCGGAAAGCAAAACGCATTTTCATAAAAAATGTATTTTAATGATCGTCTATATATTTTCTAATATTTGTTACACCCTACACTACCATAAATTGTTGGGGTATTATATGCCTGTGCAAAAATGTTAACGGACAAAAAAAGTCATTCCCGTAATGGGGATTTAAGGTGACAAAAGTTTGAAAATACATAACGTTGGTATATGTGGTCAAATCAAGTGTCGGTCCAACATTTCTTCTAGCGCCTCTATAACGCGCACAGAAAAATACTTTTAGAACGCAATAACTCCACATGGGAATTGGTACCAGTACTCTTAAGCATAAATTGAAGGAATAAATTTTTATTTAGGGCGGTTCATTAACAATGTTGTGTAGGGTATTAAATATTCGAGCTTGGCCGATTATAACTTCTTACTTGTTTTTTTTATATAAATTTATGTTAAACATATTTTTTTCTATTTCTTGCATTTATAAAACTATAAAATTTATAGTTAAGAGTTGAAGAAAAAATATATATATTTAGTTTGTATTTTTAATACTTTTTTAAACAAACTTTTTAATTAATTTGATGACTTTGTGAGTGAATGTTTTGCTTAAAAGTTGAGTTGAAAATATTTTTATTGGTTTTTTATGAATCAAAAAAATTGAAAGAGTTAAACAGTAAAGTGAAAAATTAGACCAACTTCCTAGTTTTATAGTTGAGGTAATTATGGGTTGTAAAGTGTTATAAATTGTGATATAATAAAATCACATACACACAAATTGTTAAGCTATTACGAAGTGATAAATTAAAAATTATATAACTTGAAAAACAAAGTTAATAAATTTTAAATGTTAATAACTTTTTAACAAAATTTAATTCAGTCTTAATGTCATTTAGAAAAAATGCTTTTGACTTGATTTAAAATTAATGATTTCTAATGTAATTTATGACCACGAACTTGCTTAAAAGTTGTATTAAAAGCTCACAGCAGTCAAAATTTATTTTTTATCTAAAAACAGTTACAGTGTTGGTGGAAAACAACCCTCAAATTTATATATAAAAAAATCTTATAAAAATCATTAATCATTTCAAAGTCTGTTTTGCTCTCGATTAAATTGAAGTTTAAATGTCAAATTGTAATATGTCACAAATTATACACATGACATATGATCCAACAAAAAAGAGATATATAAAACATAAATATTAAAAGAGATTTAAGAAAAATAAAAAATTATATAAAAGGTTATAAATTATGATAAAAAATGTAATATAAACCAGAAAATCATTTATAAGTTTTTACGAAAATTTAAGTCAAGTTTTTATAAAAAAAAAATTAAGAAAAAATTTTGTTGAATTATTTTTATATTTATATTTTTTCACTAAATAAAACACCTGATTAAGAATTTTAATTAATTTTCTCTGAACTGAACTAAAATCTAAACAAGAATCTGAACTGAAATCGGAACTATAATCTTAACTAGAATCTAAACTAGAATCAGTATTAAAATCAAATCTAGAATTTGAACTAGAACTGAACTAGAACATTGAAAATAAAGTTTTTTCTGATCTGAAAATGAGCCTGATCTGGGCTACAGGAAGTGTAAACCAAAAGATTTACTGATTTTGAATTAGCTTCCATTCTTCCAAACGATATTTTGATAGCATATTCGATCAGGTTTTTCAATAGCTTATATGAAAAACCTGATCGAAAGATCCATCCAGACATATTATATTCGCTCTAAGGATATAACTTTATGAGAAACACAAAAAAAATTAAATTCTTTTATTGCAGATATTAAATTGAACAAATTTCTACAAGATCCCCTTTGAACTTTATTTTCATATTTCTTAACTTTTCTATCAACCTCCAAAAATAAAACTTTTATTTTTAACTTCAATTAATAATTAAATTCGATTTTGTAATAAAAAACAAAAAAAAAAAACAAAAAACAAAGTCCTTCAAAAATACAAAAACAAAAAAAAAACTTTGCAAATAAACAAATTTTTCAACAAACTTCAAATGCAGAACAAAATTTGATAAACAAAAACTCCAGAAAAAGGCCTTAAGCTAAATCCAGCAAAAATAGAAAAAAAAATAATTTTAATATAAAAGAAAATTCTGCAAATTTGTTAGAAAGTTTCATTTGATGATTACAACAACTAAATGCTTTTAAAATCACTTTAAGGATAATTAAAAAAAGAGCGAAATAGAAAATGGTCTTTTTGAAAATGCAATTGAAATTAATTGAATTTTTATTTCTTAAAGTTTTTTTATACCCTAAACCACCAGTCATACCACCGCTTTTAGGTATACTATTCGACTCAGAGTCGATTTATTGATGTCCATCTGGCTGGCTGTTCATATAAAGTTTATATGTAAAGTACAGGTCACAGTTTTGAAACTTTTTTAATAAACTTTGGCACTTACAATTATTTTTGCCTAAGACCGATGTTATTAAATTGAATATATTCGCTCCATTATTATATATAGGCTCCTTACAAATATCCCCTGAATATTCCCCACACATTAAACGATTTTATTTAAATTTCCCGATTATTACGATGTGGCAAGTTATACGAGGATCAGTCCATTGTACCTCGTAGTTTCCAAATGTTACTTTGAAAACTTATACATTGGTATTGCACACATAAGAATAAATAAGAAAAACAAATTATACGAGGGCCGTTCATAATTTTTTTGTAGTTGTCTTTTACAACCCTACATTACTGGTATTACATAGTCGGGCTTCATCGAATTGTTTGAAACAGATTTATTTGCAAAATTAAATTTTTAAAGAAAACAATGAACGCTCGAAATTTAGAAATGCTATGAAAAGGTCCTGCAAAAGGGTAAAAGGTTTCTTTTCTTTTTTTCTCTTTCATAAAGGAAATCAAACAAAAGAAAAAGTATTATTTTAATAGATTGTTTGATTTGAAATAAAAGTTTTTATGTTAAAAAGGAATAAGAAAATATTAAAAAAGTAAAAGAAAATAAATTGAAAAGTATTTGCTTTTTAATTTTCTACAAATATATAAAGATATTATTTAAATAAAAATGTGTTTTCAAAACACTTTTTCAATCAAAATACAAATATTTATTATTGGCAAAAGAAAAAGTGGAAGAAAAAACTTCTTGGGAAAAAGTTTATACAGTAAAAACACTTGAGATCAGATAAACAGTATAAATATCTAAAGCTTGATTGAATTTAAAGTTTAAAAATACAGGTTTATTTCTAGAACTTATTTCAAATGTTTTCATTAAAGCTTTTTTCAGTTATTCAATAAAATCTTTACTTCAATTTTAAAATATTTTGTAAAAAATATTTTTTTTATATTTTTTTATCATCGTTGTGTAAGCTTTTATTTATTTATTTATTTATTTATTTATTTATTTATTTATTTATTTACTTATTTATTTATTTTTATTATTTTATTTATTATTTATTTATTTATTATCAAAAAATTAAGCGTAAAATAATTTTTAAGTGAAATTATTCTTTTAAGACATTTTAAAGTTAACTCAAATAATTTTTTCATAAGCTTTTAATGGTTTCAAAAATTAAATAATATTACAATAAAATTTATTAAAAAATCCAAAGCTTCATGTCAACATACAATTTTTTTCTAGAACTTATTTTTTATGATAAAAGCGTCAACTATTTTAAAATATTTTTGCAGAAAGCTTTTTAAACTTTAAAATTTCAAAAGCTTTTATAAAATATTTACTCATTTTCAGTTATTTAGAATTAGAGTTTTTAGAGCCACATGTTTTAAGCTATGAGCAAATGCTGGTTAAATATCAATTTACTTTTCCAGAAGTTCTTTCAAAAGCTTTCATGAAAGCTTATGTAGACCATTTTCATTTATTTGGTATAATTTACTTTAAGCTCTATTTTCGTTTCAGATTCTGTAAATACTATATAAAAGCTTTCTTAATTTTAAATCAAGATAAAAACTTTAAATATTGATTAGCAGTATCTATGAAAAAGTCTTAAACAGTCTTAAAGTTTAGTTAGTTAGCTCAAATAGATATTTACTAAGATTTTGGACTTAAAAGCTTTTTATTAATAAAACTTCAAATTTATATTATTTTATGATAAAAACTCTGTAAAAACTAAATTTTATAGATATTTAATATTATAAAAAATTTAAATGCCTTCCACTGTTTTCATTTAATATCTATTTTTCTATTTTTATTTATCTTTCATATTATCACCAAAATGTTCATGTTTTACATGTTTTTGATGTTCTTTCTTGTAAAAAAAATATTCTATTTTTTTCCCAAAAAATCATATTTTTTGTTCTTTGAAAAAAATATATTTTGCATATTAAAACTTTTTCTCTAACAATACATTTCTTCTGCCGCACTTCCTTACAAAAGTTTTTCAGACACAACTTTTTTTAACCCAGACTGAATGTCAAAGTTGGGTAAGTGCAAGAGGAACAAGGACATTGTGTCTTCATTTTTAAAGATTTGAGCTAAATATGGAATGGAAAACAAATTGAAGAACACACAAATTATGTGTAATTCTTTTTAAAGAATGTGTAAACCTTAGTAAAGTATTAAAATGGAAGAAGGTTAAGTTAACATATAGCTTTCGAGAGCTTTAGCAAAAATTTTGCAATATTAAAAGCCTAAAATTAGCTAATTGAAAATATTATTATATTAAATAGTTTCAAAAGTTTTAATTACAATACAAAGGTCAAATACATAAATGTTATGCTTTCAAAGCTTTAACATAAAGTTTTCTTCTTTATTAAAAATAAGTTGCATTTAAAAATTATAAATAAGCTTCCATAGCATGAAAAATATTTTCCCAAAATTATGAATTTAAAAAAGCTCTTTATGAAAGCTTTCTGAATTAATTAAAACTAAAAAAAAAACTGAATTAAGCTTTCAATAAATTATACCTTAAAATGATCGACAAAATTTCTGCAAATGAACATTGATAAAACTTTTTTCATTCTACTTTAGAACTGATCTTGAATTGATCTAAAACTGAACTAGAACTGAACTATTAATGAACTAGTACAAAATTAGAACTGAATTAGAACTGAACTCAAAGCAGAACTGAAATAGAACTAAATTAAAGTGAACCAGAACTGAACTAGGACTAAACTAGAACTGAACCAGAATTAAAATATGAACATAATTCTAAACTGAACTGAACAAAAAAATTATTGATAATTTTTGTAACTGAAAAACTATAAGTGATAAATGTTCTATAAATTTTCTTAAATGAAAAATTATCGATAAATTGCTTGAAAAGGGAAAAATTGTCGATATACCACAATAAACAATAAAAATTTATCATTATCAAATATTTATCACAAACGAAAAATTATCGATAAATTTTCTACAAACGAAAAATTATCGATAAATTTTCTACAAATGATAAATTATCGATAAATTTTCTACAAATGAAAAAATTTCGTAAAATTTTCTACAAATGGGAAAATATCGATAAAAATGGAAAATTATCGATAATGTACTTAAGATGAAAAATTCTCAATAAATTTCAAAATATCGAAAAATTTACAAATTTCTTAAAAATATAAAATTATCGATAAATTTTCTACAAACGAAAAATTATCGATAAATTTTCTGCAAATGAAAAAATTTCGTAAAATTTTTTACAAATGGAAAAATATCGATAAAAATATAAAATTATCGATAAATATTCAATAAAAAATATGGATAAATTTTCTGCATATTAAACTAAAAATTACTTTAGAATGTAAATTAATGACTGAAATTCTAAATTCACTTTAAAAGGTTTGTTATTGAAAATTACCATTTATTTACTTTCAATTTCACCCAACTTAACTTTTAGTTATAATAAAATCTTAAACTCCCTTGAAATTTAATGAATTCAAAACATACAAAATAAACATTAAACTTTTGCATAATTAAGAAAAACAATTAAAATTAAACAAATCAAAAGTTTATTGCCACTTAAAGAGAAAACAACAACAACAGCAGCAACAACAGAAATTGAAATTAAGCAAAATTTTAACAATAAAAATACAAAACGTTAAACATGCACCAAAACAACCATCAACTTAAGTTGCTCAATTAAACTTCAAATAAAAGTTTTCAAAACAACAACAACAAGAAACACAACAAAAAGCAACAAGAGGCAAAAAATGATGTATTAATTAACATAAAACATGCAAAATTTACAAGAAGAATAAAAAGCCTAATATTTCCTTAACAAAAGGAAAATAAAAGTTTTAACATTTTAAAAAATTCCAAAATTAAACTCATTTTCCAAAAAAATTGAAAAAACGTTTTATTTTAAATAATTAATCATCTTAACTTAATTTCATTACGATTTTATCTTTGTAGATCCTCTGATTCATCAACAATAACAGCAACATCAGCCACAACAATTGCAGCACATCATAATAGTGCAACTGGTGGAGGAGGCTTACAACAACAACATCTTCATCATCATCAACAGCAACAACAACAGAAACAATATCAAACAAATAATTCATCATCAACAACAACAAATTCAAATAATCATTTAAGTAGTAATAACAACAACAATAACAATAATAATCACAATACAAATAACAACAACAACAGCAGCAGCTTAAATAACCATCAACGTCTACCATTTTGTGGTTTAGATTCCATTAAAGGAAGTGACAATAATGGTGGTGATGGAATTGCTGGTGGCAGCTGCTTGATGGGAGGTGGTAAAACAAATTTAAGTTTTGATTTAAATGGCAGCAGCAACAGCAATAATAATAACAACATGGGTATGCATTCACAATTAGTTGGTACTGGAGGAGGTGGTACCGGTGCCGGTGGCATGTTACCCATTGATACAGCATCAGAACAATTTCATTCTTTGGATGCCAACGATAGTTCATGCTGTGGCGATGGACAATTTGAGGATGATATGCAGGCGTTATTGCCAAAATGTTCACGTTTATCAAGAGATGAATTAAGTCAGGTAAGAGAGAATTGAATTTTATTTAAATCTAGGATATTTTTATCATTAAAAGAGATTTGTATTAATGTTGACAATAAACTGTTAAATTCCTTTAAAGAGAAAATTCTCGTCAAATTTTCTATCAAGAGAAAACGCTTATCAAATTTTATATAAAGAGAAAACGCTCATCAAATTTTATATAAAGAGAAAATTCTCATCAAATTTTCTATAAAGAGAAAATTCTCATCAAATTTTCTATAAGGAGAAAATTGTTATCAAATTTTATATAAAGAGAGAATTCTCTTCAGATTTTCTATAAAGAGAAAATTGTAATCAAATTTGCTATAAAGAGGAAATTCTCATCAAATATTCTATAACGTGAAAATTCTCATCAAATTTTCTATAAAGAGAAAATTCTCATCAAATTTTCTATAAAAGAAAATTGTTATCAAATTTGCTATAAAGAGAATATCCGCAACAATTTTTTTAAGAGAAAAGACTTGTCAAATGTCCAATGAATAAATTACAGTTTTTATATTTTTTTAAGAAAACTATTTTACTGTTTTTAAATTATTTATTTATTTACATTATTTGACAATGTCAAATATATGTATATATTATCAAATGTAATTAAAGTGAAATGTACGTTCCTGGCTAAATTTTCTATTATTGGTTAGATTTATTAATGTAACTGAAGCAAAAAAAGTATTTTTGACAATTTTTTTTATTTTACATTGATAAAATATTAATTGTTTACATTATTTACAAATTTATTTAAATGTTAAATTTAACAAAATTTTTTAATTTGTATAAGGAACTTTAGAAAAAATTGTTTTCTTTACAATTTTTACGAAGTAAATGTATTTTTTACATTATTAACACGTTGTCAAAAGTTGGTAAATAATGTAAATATTATGTAAAATACTAAAATTTTATTTTATAATGTAATTGAATTAATATTACATTTTTGTCTTAAATTGTTTACATTGTTTACATTATATAAAACGTAAAAGTTTTTCTTTATTTTTATAAAGAAAATAAATTTGAATGAACATATTTAAAAAAAAAATATATATTTTTACATTATTTTCATAAAATTGAAAATACGAAATTTAAGCAAAATATACTTGTTTACATCGGTAAATATTGAAAAAATAGATGAAAACTTGAAATGATATTAATTATTGATATTATTTACAGTAGCAAAATCATTTACATTATTTATTTTTCTTTCTTGAAAAAACAACAAATTTCGTTATTTCCTTCTTCTCTTTTGACTAGAATTTTAAAACTGTAACTCATAAAATAAATTGTTTATTCATAAAATTCAATAGAGTTATATTCTATGCACTCGCTCCCTTCCTGTTCTTTCACTTTAAAGCGAAAATTTTTCTATTTTATGCTCCATAGATAACTAAACATAACATAAAGTAATCTATTTACATACACAATACTTACTTACACACACAGAGATGTATGTGTGTGTGTAAGTAAGTATTGTAAGAGAGTATTATACTCTTTTAATATTGAGAGTATTTATTTTGCGAAATTACTCATAAGCCAATGTAAATAAGAAAACAATGAAGACAAATGTGTTTTATTCTTTTCTCTGTGAGTGAGTGTGTGTAAATATAACAAATACAAATGAAAGAATAATAAAAGAAGAAGGAAAAAAATGTTGCATACTTTTAAGACAGGTCTTAAACTAAATAAGGAATATTATTTTAAATATATTTACCTTGAGGGGAAAATGAAAAAATGTTGAAGTTTTTTATTCGACGTTTATTAAGTGAAATTCAACAATTCGCAAGAAAAACTGAAAAGAGAAGAAATGAAGGGATCAAAAAGGGATTTAATTAGTTTTTAAAGTTAAGGAATAAAATATTTTTAATAAAGATAAATTAATAATCAATTTTTCTTAATGAACGTTATTATTTTCTCAATTTAAAGTTTAATTCTTTTACCAAATTTTCCTTTGTATTATTTAATAATTATTTTTTTCGATATTTTTTAAATATCGTTTATTTGAAACAAAAAGAGAACATTTTCTCAGAAAATGCTCTTCAAACTTTCCCTAAAGAAAAAATTCTCAACAAAATTTGTATAATGAGCAAATTCTCAACAAATGTTCTACTAAGAGAAAGTTCTCAACAAATTTTCTATAAAGAGAAAGTTCTCAACAAATTTTTTATAAAGAGAAAATTCTAAAAAAAAAATCTATAAAGAGTAAATTATTATAAAATTTTCTTTAAGAGAAAATTCTCATTTATTTTCTTTAAAGAAAAATTCTCATCAAATTGCCTTTAAAGAGGCAATTCTCATTAAATTTTCTATATATTTTAATAATATAAATATTTCATTTCAAGGCCTCGTTTAAAAATTGTACTTTCTATTATGTTTATTATTTAATGAATCCAAAAAATACTATATAAAACTATGCATAAGAAAAAACGATAATTGCATTTTTCTTGCTTCAACACATTGCAATTGCAATAAATATGTTGGTAACTGAATATAAAAAAAGATATTTTATTCATGAAAAAGATTCCAAATTCAGAAACATATAAAAAACTATGTAGACTGGAATTTTTTCCTTAAATAACAAAAAAACTGAAAAAAATATATACAAATTCGTTGAATATTTATTATGTTTTATACATGAACATAATAAATAAAAAAATCGTTAAATATATATATGAATAAAATACATATAACACAAGAAGAATAAAAAATCTTAAAAAAATAATACAAAATTCTTACCACATTCAACAATAACATAAAAGGTTTTTGGCTACAAATTTGCTCTTTTTATAAAAATAACGTAAAAATTTCAAGAGTTTTTCACTTTTTTAATAAAATTTTTAAGGTTTCATGTTTTTCCTTGTTTTGCGATGATTTTTTATGTGTGTTAAGAGTGTGTTTTTATTTGATTTATTTTCATACAGTGAAAATTACTTTAAATTTGATTTTCATATTGCATACTTTTGGGTGTTCTCTCGTTTGTTTCTCTTTTTATTATTCACACACATGAGGCACAAACACTTTATACTCATTTTTCGTATTTACCATAAATAACGAGGATTTCTCCTATAAGTTTTTATTTATATTTATGTATTTGTGTCGTTTTTGTCTTGACAAATATCTGTGTATGTAAATTTATAATATATTTTTTTGTTTTATTTTATTCGCTGGTTTTATTTTCCATTGAATTTATTTCTTAAGATTTATTTACTTTTAAAAAATTTCAACAAGGTAATTTAAAGTATTGAAGCATAATAAAACAAATGTATTTTATAACAAATAGAAATATATGTATGTATGTATGTATGTATGTATGTATGTATGTATGTATGTATGTGCTATAATATTATTTGGGGAAGAAATCTATTACATATATTTTTTATAAAGAAAAAACATAAAAGAAGGAATACTTCTTGGTTTCCAAATACAATTTGGAAAATGAATATTAACTTTTCTTTTTTTTCAAATTTTCTTTAAAAAGAAAATGTTGATACATTTTCCATAAAAAGATTTTTTGATGGGAATTTTCTCTTTATAGAAAATTTAATGGGAATTTTCTTTGATGGAAATTTTCTTTTTATAGAAAATTTAATGGGAATTTTCTATTTATAGAAAATTTGATTCGATTTTTTTAAAGAATGTATTATGAGAATTTTCTCTTTATAGAAAATTTTATGAGAATTCTCAATTTATAATAATTTTATCGGAATTTGCTGTATATGCAAAATTTTATGGGAATTTTCTGTTTAAAGAAAATTTAATTAGAATTCTCTCTTTAAAAAGAAATTATAATCTGAAGAAAATTCTAGATGGCTATTGAGTATTCAGAATAGTAATTTCATTCTTTTAATTCCTTGTGCCTCCTGCTCTACTAAGATGCATTAAAAAACAATAATAGAAAAAGGTGTACTCATGTGTGTATGTGTATGTATTTGTAACATTTATAAGTTTAAGTGCATCCCTTGAGGTTTTATTTGTAATTATAACTGTTTTTTTTTTTTTTTTTATTTTATTATTACCCACTTGTGTCTGTTACCAATACTACCACATTTTAATAGTCTGATATGAGTGTTTGTGTGTTAAATGTATGGTTGTATGTTTTTGATGTCATGATATGTGTAATTTATTTGTAACATGTGTGTAAGTAGCATTTAGTCTAGTATTTGTTTTTGTATTTACATCTGTTTGTCTGTTTGAATTTCTGTTTGATTTTGTTATTGTTGTTTTCTTTCTCTTTGACATAAAATTCTTAACATTGATTTCTATTATTTCAAAAATTTAAGATGTTGTTTTTTTATTTAACTTCTTCCTTAAATAGAATTTAGGGTGGTTTTTAAGAAATATTTATCAATAACTATTTTTATTGGTTTTTTAATAAATTATTAGAATTCGTTATTCAAAGAAAATCGATTTTTTACAGTCTATAAGCATATAATGTATATAATATACATTTTGTAAATTTAAAATTTTTACTTAAAAATGTTGACCCTCAATATTTATATTGACCTCAATATTATATTTATATGTAAGTTGAATGGTGAAGATAGATGTAAGGGAAATTATAACTTTTATATTAATTAAGAAAATTTTCTTATATCTAGAGAAGGGTGTAACTGCTTTTTGGCAAAAATAGTGTAAATTTTGATCTATTTTTCAAAAATACTCTGTAACTCACTTATGTATTTTTTTCTTAATAAATAAAAAATATTTAAAAAACTTAAATAAAAATTGGACTCTTCAGGGCATAAATGATTCAACATGCTACAAATGCGAAAAATCGATTATTTTTAATTCAATTTTAAATGCAGATAATCTTCGATTTCATGAAGACATTTTCAACATTTTTTCTTTATACAATTTGATCCTTTATTCTAGATAGAACTGGATCGCTACATCGAAAACTTCAGCAAAGATAGATGAAGATGAAAAGTTAAAAATTTTGAAGACGAATATCTCCTAAACTGCAAAGATAATCTATTTATGGAATAAATAAATATTACAAATCTTGATCATTTAAATTAGTTTTATGACCCAGAAATTATTAAAAATTTGGAGTCCTATTATTTGTATACTACATAAAATGTGTGAAATTTCCTTGAAATCGGATAATTCATGAATCAGAAGTTTTAGATTTATTAACTCATTAAACGAATTTTTAAGCAAAATATGAATTTCAACATTTATAAGGTATGATCCACATATAAGCGGAAGCCTGCTGATCATTTAAGTGATATCAAATTGTGAGTTTCGGTAGCCCTACCTTCTACACTACTCTGACACATACGTTACGATTCATGATATAAATTTGGATCTCACATCCTATTTACTTTAAGGTGTTATAGAAAATTATTTAAAGATGTTTCACATAGAAATTTAGAAATGATATATTTCAATAATATATAAATTCAAATTAAAAATGTAACTAAAAATTTGATTACAATTAAGTATACGCCACTACTAACTACCCAAATCGATTATTTTTTTTTTAATAATTCTGTAGCTTTTGATTCTTTAAAGAAAACTTAATAAAATATTTTATATTTAGAACTGATGTATCTTTGAGTTCATTTGTAGAATTAAAAGTCTCTGTGTGATCAAGGATGTAGTTTTTCACCTACACCACCTTAAAAATGTGGATTTTGAGTATTTCTTTGTGAAAAATTGGAAATGTATTTAATTTTCTGATTAATGGAAAATATATTTCATACCAAAATTTCCACTCAAATTTTTTTCATTTCAATTTTATTAAAGTTTGAGTACTAAATGGTGAATCTTGAAGTTCTAAGGTTTTCAAAGATACCAAAAAATGTATGAACTTTATACATTGGCTGAAAATCCAACTTAAAGTAGGCTTCTATTGAAAATAGCTAAATAATACTCTTGCCAAATAAATCTCTAAAGATTCTAAGAAATAGTCCTTACATGTAATTTTACTTTTACAGAGA
Organism: Cochliomyia hominivorax; assembly: GCA_004302925.2. Classification (NCBI taxonomy): domain Eukaryota; kingdom Metazoa; phylum Arthropoda; class Insecta; order Diptera; family Calliphoridae; genus Cochliomyia; species Cochliomyia hominivorax. The sequence goes on along the minus strand of PYHX02000495.1, from coordinate 56,210,291 downwards.
CCTAGAGGGGTTATCTACATGTAAAATTTCTTTTGTCTTAATTCATGAACGAATTTTGGCGAATTTTAAAAAAGGACATAAATGAGGGTCACCGACAACGCACGTCACTAGATGTGAAATCAAATCAAACGGTTCAAAATTTACAGACTTTTTGCTAAAAAAATGATTCGTTCATTGAATATACAATAATTCAAAAGTCACAAAATTAAATGAAAAATCGTTTCGTAAACACTTTTCAAACTTATACATCAATTCACATAACTGGTCTTGTATTAATATGCTTTATGCAATTTATTAATTTCTTAGTTTAAATCAAGTATACGCCCCATATAACTTAAATTACGTTTCAAATTAAATATACGCCAATGTATACTGCGGTTCATTTAACTTTTACATAAATTTGGTTTTAGCAACACATAACTGGTATTTAATGGACTTTTCATGATTTGGCCAAAAAATACCCTTTTGGTTTTTCAAAAATATACAATAAAACCATTTATCAAAATTTTACCACAAAAATTCTTACAAACGCCCAAACTGCATGTAAATTTTCCAAACGTTCAAAATTATTTCCACAGTTCACAATGAAAATATTTTAATTAAATATGCAAAAATTGCAAAATCATTTACAACGACAATAACAATTACAATAAACTAATCTAAAATGATTATGCTGTCGCTCTCTATATCTCTCCACAAACACCCTTTGGAATAAACAGACAAACAGTTTTTAACACTCACTTTTGATTTCCTATCTCTACTCTCATACGCCCGTCTCATACGCCCGCATGTATATTAGAATGTATCTAATGAATGTTTCAGTTTACTTGACACTTTTGTAATTTGTACGGAAATTGTATAGAATTTTCAAGAAGAAAACTAACTGTTGTTTTTCCTATTTGCATAACTAATTATCTACTAAATTGATTTGTCAAATTGTTTCTCACCATCATTTCTCTTATATTAATTATATTCTCCCTATGAATTTTCTATAGCTTTTCCATAATCGTTTTGTATTTAATATAACAAAGATTTTAATTGCAAGTCAGTTAAGGGACCCTCGCTGTCTCTGGCATTGTCAGTGTGTTAGTTTACATTTTACGATTATTTTGTAATGAGTAATTTAAATTAACATTTAGTATATTTTTCTCCATGTTAACAAACATTATTATATCTTCATTATGATCTTTGGAATATAATAAAGGAATTTGTGTTCATTTGTTTGCCTTCTTTTATTTTTGTATGATGATGATAATAAATGTTGTACGTGTTTGGGAAATTATTGTATTAAATCAACATTTCCTCTGTGTTCTCAAATACACATTCTGTCAAAAGATTAATTGAAATTGTTGTAGGACAACTTTTTTGTTCCCTCAAAATGTTTTCATTTCATTATATATTTTTGCGTGTTCAAAAATAAGAAAACGTGTGACAGAAGTCCATTTCAAAGTTTTGTTTTGTCTTTAGGTTTTTTGATTAAAATATTGAAGTTTTTTGACACGTGATTTCATTACGTTGAATAGACGTATTTTAACAAGTTCTCTATTACAAAAAAATTCTTGGAACTTAAAAAATGTTAAAGAAAGATTTAGTAAAGTACAATTAAAGGTATATAAGAATCGTAAATACCTCGGATCAAATTTCCTATTAAATGCTCTTTAAGGGATATGTAATTTACATCAAATCAAAATTTTGTTTTGAAATTTCTATGTAAAGAATATTTCAGTTTAGTTTCAAATTCAATCAATTCCACATGGAGTTCCTTTGGATTTCAAACTTAAAGAGGTATAATGCAACACTCCTTCTTACCATTGTTTTAAATTAAATACAAATCCGTCCAGACATCCTAAAGTTATAGATTTATTTCAAAAAAAATGTTTCTGAAAGGAGAAGAGAAGAATGGATACGGTAGTAACATTACTTTGGTTTAGACCAGTTTTTTGTCTCTTTGATGAAATCCAAGAAAGAACAATTTATTTTTAGGTACATTTTGGACCCATATTTTCTCAAAGGTCGTCATAACTAAAAAAACACATATTTCTACTTTGCATCACAAGTTGGTAACAAATCAGGAGATTTATTGCCTGTTGCTGAAAATGAAACGGTTTTTCAGGAGCGCAATGGTTGCTGTGAAGGTTACATTAAATATTAAAATATTCCTATAAAGGTGTTCAAAATTAACCGTATTTCACGTTTTCATTCATGGATTCTTAGAAATCTAAAAAAAATGAATTATTACCATCTTGCTACAAATGATGTTGTATTACACTGAATGCAACTTCAGCACGGCAATGGCCCGAAACATTATATTTGTTAAAGTTTAGTTATAAACTAATGGGAGTCAAGTCTTGGCTTATCTACTATAGTCCTCGGACTTGATTCCCATAGAAAACCTTTTTAGTATTTTAAAGGTATAACAAAAGCAATATTAAAAATATCGGTTATTTCGACTTAAGGGTAACCTATTAATTAACCTGTTAACTAATTATTAGTAAAAAACTCGTTGGAGCACCTCTGCTTTTTATACTCTGATATTTGTCATGTCATACCCATGTCTAAGTATAGTGATCAACTCATAATCACTTTTTGAATCTATTTAAGTCAGTCAGTTTGTTTTATTATCCATTTGAGCATTCTGTAGGTCACAATTTTGCAAAAATCTTAATTGAATTTGGCCCATGCTTCTATTGAGCAAAGGACAAAGCCTATTGAAAATTCATATGTTCGGCACTAGTGATAATATCAAATTTTATAACACAATTTTTCATAACTGCATCTTGGTGTACAGTAATAAATGTAATTACTTGTTTTAATTATACGTGTACTTAATACTGTGTGGAATATACAAGGTATACGTATTGCATAATAAAATGAACACGCTTGGGAAGCTTCAACTTCAGTAATTTGATAAAGTATCACAGATAACTGAAAATTAATGTCATTTTATTGATTTTAATTATACATTTCAAATTGTCTGCTTTTTGCATTAATTAATTTCACTTTTTAAATTAATTTGTTAATATAATGTAAAATTTAATCAAATAGAGTGAAAATTTAGTTTCATATATAAAGTTCAAAATTTATAGTTTTCCAACAACTATAATAAGTTCTTCTTAATTATAAGTTTATTACATAAGATGGGCAACAAAATGACTACTAAAAAAAGGTCAATAAAAACTTTATTTCTGTCCACATAAAAGTGTCCTTTTCATTTTATATTAATGTCTCAGTTAAAGGACTTTTTTTTGTGAAATTTTTGTTAACAAACATTTTTATATCTTCATTATGATCTTTGGAATATAATAAAGGAATTTGTGTCATTTGTTTGCCTTCTTTTATTTTTGTATGATGATGATAAATGTTGTACGTGTTGGGAAATTATTGTATTAAATCAACATTTCCTCTGTGTTTTCAAATACACATTCTGTCAAAAGATTAATTGAAATTGTTGTAGGACAACTTTTTTTGTTCCATCATAAATGTTTTCATTTCTTTATTTTTGCGTGTTCAAAAATAAGAAAACGTGTGACAGAAGTCCATTTCAAAGTTTTGTTTTTGTCTTTAGGTTTTTTGATTAAAATATTGAAGTTTTTTGACACGTGATTCATTACGTTGAATAGACGTATTTTTACAATGTCCCCTATTACAAGAAAATTCTTGGAACTTAAAAATGTTAAAGAAAGATTTAGTAAGGTGCTTTTAAAAGTACAATTAAAGGTATATAAGAATCGTAATACCTCGGATCAAATTTCCTATTAAATACTCCTTAAGGGATTTGTAATTTAACATCAAATCAATATGTAAAGAATGGAAAATAAGATATGATTTATTAAAAAAGTTCCTAAAACAAAACGTGAAGAAAATTACCAAAGAAAAAATATGTTGGGTTCCCTTTTCTATAGAGACCACACACATATACTACACTAGAAATGTCATTAGAATCCTTTTAGAAACATAATAGATAAGGTTTTTGAGATAAAATTTTTTTTGAAATTGTCATATAAAGTAATTTTCTATTTTGGAAAATTCAACTCTTGAACTATGGAGTTCCTTTGGATTCAAACATGGTTAAAGAGTTTTCGTAGAGCTGAGATGCAACACTCCTTATTACCATTGTTTTAAATTACATACAAATCCGTCCAGACAACCTAAATTTATAGATTTATTTCCAAAAATAATGTTTCTGAAAGGAGAAGAGAAGGATGGATACGGTAACAACATTACTTTGGTTTAGACCAATAAGTTTTTGTCTCTGATGAGAACTAAAACTTGAACAATTATTTTTAGTTACATTTTGGACCCATATTTTCCAAGGTCAAAAAAAAGCATATTTCTACTTCAACATCACAAGTTAATAACAAATCTGGAGTTTTACTGCCTGTTGCTGAAAATAAAACATTATTTCAGGAGGTCAATGGTTGCTGTGTCTTTTACATTACAATATTCTAAAAACGTGTGAATATTAACCATATTTCACGTTTTCATTCATGAATTTTAGAAAATATTAAAAAAAATTTTTGAGTTATTACCATCTTGTCTTCAGGCAATGGCCTGAAACTTTCTGAAAATTGGTCATAGTTTAGTATATGAAACTAATGGAATCAAGTCTTGGCTTAGCTTCCATAGTCCCGGACTTGAATTCCATAGAAAACATTTTTAGTATTTAAAGGTGAGAGTTTGATCACCTAAAACACCTCAACTTTACAGATATGAAATCTTATTTAAAAAGTATTCAATGTTTTAAAAAAGTTGCAGAATTATTAGCAAAAAATCTCGTTTAAGAACCTCTTTTTATACCCTGGATGATGTCATGTTACATCCATGTTTGATCAACTCAGCATCACTTTTTGAGTCTATTTTAGTCAGTCAGTTTTTTTGATACTAAACCTTTTGAACACACTATAAGTCGCAATTTTGAAAAAAAATCTTAATTAAATTTGGCTCATGCTACTATAGAGCCAAAGACAATCCTATTGAAGTTTCATATGTTCGGCACAAATAATATCAAAATTAAAAATGGTCGGTACGCAATTTTTCATAATATGCATCATGGTGTATATATTATTACTTGTTTTAAATATACGTGTAATTAATATTAGTGGAATATATTAAGAATAATAAAAATGAACACCCTTAGGAAGCTTCAACTTCAGTAATTTGATAAAATATCACAGATAACTGAAAATTAATGTCATTTTATTGATTTTAATTATACATTTCAAATTGTCTGCTTTTTGCATTAATTAATTTCACTTTTTAAATTAATTTGTTAATATAATGTAAAATTTAATCAAATAGAGTGAAAATTTAGTTTCATATATAAAGTTCAAAATTTATAGTTTTCCAACAACTATAATAAAGTTCTTCTTAATTATAAGTTTACTACATAAGATGGGCAACAAAATAACTACTAAAAAAAGGTCAATAAAAACTTTATTTCTGTCCACATAAAAGTGTCCTTTTCATTTTATATTAATGTCTCAGTTAAAGGACTTTTTTTTGTGAAATTTTGTTAAACTTTTGTCTGGTCTTCAACTCCTTTGATGTAGTTTTATAGATTTTTTTTATATAAATATTTTATAAATATAGAAAATGACTCTGAGTGACATCTAAAGTTGTTAATACAGACATGCGTTACTGTTTCCTTCTTTACTCCTAAAGGACTTCAAAGAAGGAAAACTATCAACAAATATTCTTGGTTTAGAATCCTTTAGTGTATAAAGCAATAGAAATAAAAAATTTAAAACTTAAAGAGAATAAGGAGTAAAATGAAGAAGTGTTAGAATGAATATGGTTTCAATGTATTTGGCTAAATATGTTTGTTTTGTTTATTTTTATTTAGAGACATTAGTATTCAATATTGAAGGATAATATGTTTAAAGAAGAAGTAAAAAGGAAAAGGGAAAATAGTAAAGTAGTAAACTAGTGTGAGTATGACTTTTTTAATAAACAGCTACAAAGACAAGGAGAATGTGTATGTGTACGTATAGAAAGTATTAAGTTTCCTGTTGCTTAAAAACAGACATATGTAAATGAAAATGAAAAATACATATGAATTGTAAATCTAAAACAACATAGTGTTGAAATAAGAAACCAAAATGTCTGGTTCCCTTTTCTAAAACTATACACAACAATAGCTACACTCACACTTTCATATCCTTTTAGTGTAACAGTAGAAGAGGTTGAATTTTGTGTATAATATTATTCCATTTCCTTTAAAATTGTTGTCACCACACAGTAGTACCAAAACGATTTTCTATTTTGGAGATAATTCTGTAACTCTTGATGTTTTCGTTAGAGCTGAGATGTTTTAAAACAAATATTCTCTTTATACAGATAAATCTCTTATTTAACAAATACATGTCTGGTCCTGCTTTTACATAACTAATTTTGACTAAAGGTAGCCTAGTTTAGTTGTATTTTTAGCCATGTTATAAACTTCTTACATAAGTATTATGGTATTTATGAAATCGCTACAACTTGAAAATTTAAAATTTTTAGAAAAGAGGTAAGTGGAATGTCATCCGATGTCAAAAATTCCTAAAGAACTTAAAATTTCGTCTTTTCTCTGATAATTAAAAATAATAATTATTTTTTTTTTTTATAAATTGAAACGAATAACGTTTTACATTATTTTGTCCATAAATCAGAGAATTAAAAAATTAACACTTTTCCACATGGAAATAACAAAATTTACAATAAGTTTAAATCATGTTAAAAAGTTCACCTTTTCTATTTAACTGATCACTTTGTCGTTATAAAGGACATCTGACATAAAATATTTATTGGATTTTTATCTCACTTACGAATCTATATAATAATGTTATTTTGAAGATGGAATCATCTTTAAGATGTGGGAATTTAACAACAACAAAATATTTTTTTTCTAAAGTTGAAAAAAGTTTGAAAAGTACTTTTAGGTTGCCCTGAGCTCATCCGGATTGTCATCAGTGAATAAATATTACCACCTTTTTAATTTCTAACTTCAGAATAATATGACTTTTTGACAGATTGATATATTTATAGTTATTATTTCAGGAATTTTTATAGTTTTATAGGAAATCTGGCAAATATTTTTTTCTTTTTGACTAAAAAAGACTAATAAAAGACAGGGATGAAAATAAGTTATTTCGCCATGTATATCTCCGAAGCTATTAGATATATCCTACTATGTGTAGGCCTATTTCTGCAGAAATTTACAAAGTCAATTCTCTTTGCAAAATTTCTTTTTGCTCAATTCATAAATGAAATTTTGGTAAAAAACTCGTTAAAAATTTTAAAGATGGTTAACTTTGGGAATCACTGTCGACACCCCTGACCGGGTTAAAGCCTAAATTCCTCAAAATTACCTTAAAAATATCGTAGCTCTAACCGTGTGAAATTTAAATAAAATATCTCTAACGGTTCAAAAGTTTCAGCATTATTTAAAAAAAAATCATGTTGGAACCACTGTGCTTTATTACACAAAACTCCAACCATTTATATGGTTTGTTTGTATTTGTATGTGTGTGTTTTTTTAGTTTAGTTTCCGGTTATTTTGGTTTTTGCTAATTCTTTGTTGTTTTTCCTTTTTTTGTTTTCCATAATTTACAAAAGGCTTTAAGCCTTAAAAGCTTTATGGTATTTTATTGAAGACATTACAATTTCTTTCCTCAATTTTAATTTTTTTTGTAAACTTCCGTTTTACAATTACTATTACAAATTCTAACACTATTCTATTGTTTTTTATCTATAAACATAATTTAAATACTTCTGTTTCTTATGTTTTTAACTTTCAATTGTGACATCGAAAAAACCTTGAATTTAAATGTTGTTGCCTCATATATTGATTGTATTTATATCTTTGTCTTTTGTCTTATCTCTCTCTATCTCGTTTTATCTTGAATTTACCATAAAATTAAATATTTTACATTTATTTTCTGTTAGATTTTTTTAGTTTGGGTTGTGGTCGTTTTTAAGGATTTCGTTCAAGGTGTTTTGTCTTGTTTTTCAGTTTTATGCAAATTTAAATGTTTATTTACATTTCAAATGATGATAATGTTGCTGATGCTTTTAAGGATGTTTATTTATGTTCGATGCCAAAATACTTACATATTTTTTTGGTGTCGTTTGTTTTATGTTCTGTCTTAATTTGAATTAGAAATTTTATGTTTATTTAAATAGGTTTTTTAGTGCGAGGGAGGATTTTTAGTATTTTTAAAAATTTTCAATAAAACATGTTACAATTTATGTTCTTTTTGAGCGTTTAAGATGTCTAATTAATTCAACACCAGAACAATGATTTATGTGTGTTTTATTTTAATTTGAATAAATTTTGATATTAAACAAAAATATCAGACTTATTTTCTAAAAAAAATATTTAAAAATATATTTTTAATTTCGAACTCAACATATGAGTGCTTAACATACATTTGACTGTCTCCGTAATTACTAAACTGATGCATATTTCCATAAACGCATTTAATTTTTTCTTTGTTGTTTTTATTCAACAATAAAGTTGAAGTATTTTAATGGGACACAACGGTTCTCATTTAAAGTAAACAAGATTTTTTCTTAGACTTGTTGTTTTCCTTATTTATTCAATCAAATGCTCTTGGTGATATTTTATGGGGAATATTTCTATAAATGCAGATGTCAAAATTGCTATTCAACAAACTACCAAAAATAAGATGTTAAATTTCCATTACTTTTAAATAAAAGTACATTTTTAATGATAATATCTTAAGGAAACTTTTCGGTCTCAAAATAGATCAAAAAAAATATTTTTTCACCAAGAATATTCCAATATAGAGAAATTGGTCATAAAGCCTTTAAGAAAGGAGTGAATTATGATGTTCTAAATCTTCGTGTGACTTCCAAACACGTTGCTCACATTTCACGAAGTGATGAAAACACAAAAGGGAAGAAGCCCAAATGTTAGTTTATGCTTAGAAAACAGCATTACGAAAATCGTTTGAAATTCTCGAGAAAATGGACAGAGGAGTGGAAAAAGGTGATAAACAAGGACGAAAATAAATTAAATTTATACGATTCTGACTCATACTAATGTTATTGTCACTATTTAAGATCAAACGATGTTTGGATGTCAAAACGTAATTTTGGCATTGGAAGTGTTATTTTCTAAAGTTGGCAAATCTAAAATTTTTTTAAGCTCTAAAATTAAGTTAAAATTAATAAATACAATTAAATATTTTAGTTTATAATATTTTAAGTGAAGTCTTAGTTGATAAAAAAAATAATATTTGCACACTAAATATTTTCTTGTTTAATTTATTCCAATTTAAAAAAAGTTATATGCGTTTAAAAAACATACACAGTGTAATTATTTGTAAGCTCTGCACTACCACAAACAGTGCAAAAGTGTATATTAAAGAACATAACTTCTAATGAATCAAAATCATTAAATTTTATGTATTTTCAAATGATTTTATTCTCACTCTTTATTCCCCAAATTGATGTGATTTGAAAAACTTTTAATAAAAATTTATAAGGACTAAATTCAATTTCCTTTAAATTCATAAAACCTTACAATAAATTTAAAAATTTTAAATTTATTATAAAAAATATTTCATAAAATATTTAAAATTGGTTTCTGTGCACAACTTTTCTTCCCAAAACATTATTCCCAAAAACCACCATTCTAATAGTTGCTCGTCTGCTTTGTGGTAATAAAATAGTTTATTTTCAAATAAATGTTTTTTTTTTTCATAGAAATTTTTATTTAATGCACTTGTGTAGCTGTTAAAAAATTCACAAGCTTACAAAGTATGAAAAAAGCTCTATTTTCGTAGTCATAATGATCAATAGAAATTTGTAACGCAATGCTGCAATGAAACCTGACAAAATGCACAACAATGTTAGAATTTTAATAAAACATTAAGCGGGAATAGAGTAAAGCACAATGGGGGAAATTAAAAGAAAATAGGAGGAAAAATATTTAACAGAATTTGTCAGAGACGGAATTCAATATATTATACAAATTTAGTTTCGATAAGATCTAGTCTGTTAGAAAAATTAGATTTTTTACGAAAAGGTCAAGGGTCATTTTGAAGATTTTTTTGATATATGTAATCAAGGACTTTTGATTTTAAAACGATATTTTCTAAATAATTTATATAATTCTTCTGATTTCAGAAATAAAATTTTAATCGATTTATATATTTCAATAAAATTTCAAATAGTTACTGCTAAAATATTTTAGAAGTGTATAAGTTCCTAGTTACTATCGAGGCACAGGGAGCACCTAATATATTTATTGGAATATAAAGTCATAGGTTTCCAAACTTCTTAATTAGTTCTAGTATTGAAATTTGTGGAAGAAAATTTTTGAAAATTTAATTAATTTTGTAAAAAAAATAAAGGAGAAACGCCTTAAAGTGCCGAACGACCTTAGATGCATTAATTGGACGCGCCTTTAAAGCAGATTGTTGAGAAAACACTTTAATTTGGAGATAATTTTGTACTTTTGTAACTACAGAATATTTATTAATGAAAATTTACGTGAATTTCCTTTCAGTGTATTTTGTTTGTGCGACAATTGAATTTAGAATTCAAAAATCGTATGGCGAATCATACCAAAAACTTTTTTTAGAAATAATTCAATAATTTTGGAAGTACTGAATATTTTATTATACAATTTCATATTAATATTCAAGAGATCCTCTCCAATTCATTTGAAAGGCCTAAAAATGCCTAAAAAGTTTTTTTAGATTCTTTACGAAATTTAAAAAAAAAAAAAAAAAAAAAAAAAAAAAACTAAGATTCGCATATTTATGTACATAAGAGATTTTCTAAAGATGGAATTTCGGGTGTTTTGAACCAGAAATTGGGATTCTATTTATATTTCTGTATTAAGAACAGTTAGTCTTTTTATACCCTCCACCACCACAAGTGGTGAGGGTATATTAAGTTTGTCATTCTGTATGTAACGCCAAGAAGGAATCATCTCAGACCCAACAATGTATATATATTATTGCATCAAATCAAAAACTGAGTCGATTTAGCTATGTCCGTCTGTCCGTCTGTCTGTCTGTTGGAAACATTCTCACGCCTAGAATAATTGACCGAATTCAATAAAACTTGGCCACATTGTTTGTTATTGTCCTAAGCAGTTTGCTATTTAAAACCAGCTATATCGGTTTATAAGCAAGGAAGTTATAGACCGATATCTGAAACAACCTCAAAATTTCAAAAATGAACTCTTATAATTTCTTCTAAAAATGTAATTGGACTTAAACAAGAAATTAATTTTAGCATACAATTACACGTGCTTCATCATCGTGCCAAAAATTATCAAAATCTGATTAGCCGGAAAAAAGTTATAGGCTATAATATGCAAAATTTTGATACACCCCAAACTCTTTGTGTCATATGGACCGCAATTTTTAAGATAATTTACTGAAATTTGTCACAACTAATTTTTAAACCATTCTTAATATATGTTATAAATTTTATTAACATTGGTCCATATTTTGATATAGCTCCCATATAACCCATTTCCCGGAATATGATTAATAGCTCATAAAACTCTTAAATTGGAACCAATTCTATTGAAATTTGACACAAATAATTATTTAACTATTCTAAATATATACTATAAATTTTATTCACATGGGTCCGTATTTTGATATAGCTCCCATATAAGGCCCCTTCCCGGAATGTGATTATAGCTCATAAAACTCTTAAATTTGAACCAATTCTTTTAAAATTTGGCACAACTAATTTCCTAGCTATTCTAAATATATGTTATAAATTATATTAAGATGGGTCCATATTTGATATAGCTCCCATATAAGTACTTTCCCGGAATATGATTTATAGCTCATAAAACTCTTAAATTGGAACCAATTCTATTGAAATTTGGCACAATTATTGTTTCAACTATTTTAAATATATATTGTGAATTTTATTATTATGGACCCATATTTTGATATAGCTCCCATATAAGGCCCCTTCCCGGAATTTGATTTATAGCTCATAAAACTCTTAAATTGGAACCAATTCTATTGAAATTTGGCACAAATAATTGTTTAACTATTTTAAATATATACTATAAATTTTATTCACATGGGTCCGTATTTTGATATAGCTCCCATATAAGGCCCCTTCCCGGAATGTGATTTATAGCTCATAAAACTCTTAAATTTGAACCAATTCTTTTGAAATTTGGCACAATTATTGTTTCAACTATTCTAGATATATATTGTGAATTTTATTTACATGGGTCCATATTTTGATATAGCTCCCATATAAGGCCTCTTCCCGGAATATGATTTATAGCTTATAAAACTCTTAAATTTGAACCAATTCTATTGAAATTTGGCACAACTTATTTTCTAGCTATTTTAAATATATGTATTAAGTTTTATTTACATGGGTCCATATTTTGATATAGCTCCCATATAAGGCCCCTTCCCGGAATATGATTTATAGCTTATAACACTTTTAGATTTCAACCACTTGTGGTGGTGGAGGGTATAAATATTTATATTTAGTTTTTTTTCTCTATTACATTCTTTTTTGCTTTTTCATTCTATATTTTGTTCGTATTTTCATAGAATAAATATTTCTTTTTCTCATTTTGGCACAACCCTGACCATGAAATTTTAAACTGTAAAGATACCATTCATGATCATGATACTTGAAAACTTTCCAATAAATTTTTATTATTTTTTTTCTATTGAGACACAAGGTGGCAGTCGGGCAGGTTGTCAGTTTGTTTATTTGTGTGTGTATTTACACTTAAAATTGAAAATTTGTATCTTTTAAATGTTTTAAAGGTAAAACAAGACAAAACGAAAAAAAAAAGAAAATGTCTACTGAAAGTGACACCAATATTGCTAACTGTTAAATATATAATATATAATGCTCCATGTAGTTACGTGAAATTTTTGAAAATTAATAATTTGTCCACTATAGCTATAACAGGATTTCGCGAAAACGATAGAGTTTATAAAACATTAAATAAGATAATTCATAAAATTTTAGCAAATGATTTTCTAACTATAATAAGAGTATATATAAATATGAACATCTTGTTCCAAACTTCGGGAAGGGTCTTATATGGGAGCTCATATAAAACCCCCTTCCGGAAAATAGGTTTTGAGCTTTATTAACAAGCATATTTTTTGCTTTTTATACGCTCCACAGTACAAGTGCGTAGAGAGAGAATATTAACTTTGTCATTCTGTGTGTAACGCTAAAAATGAATTATTTCAGACCCCATAATGTATATATTCTTGCATCAAGTCAAAATCTCAATCGATTTTCGTCAATCTCTTTGTCTGCTCACATCCGCAAAAATTAACAGAGCTCAATGAAAATTGGTAGAAAAAAGGCAGTTAATAGAAAAATTTTATAGCTTAAATTGTAACTAATTTTATGACTAATTAAGTATTTCTGTGTTATATACATTTGTGAGTATATGTGTGTCTATGGAACCTAACGTATTAACTTTACACGAATTTGTGGTGGAGGGTATTTAAGATTCGGCATAGCCGAATATAGCATTCTTACTTGTTTATATTTAAATCTCAAAATAACAGCTCGATTTCTACCGCTTCTGCAAAATCGAAATATGTATTTTAGAACGGCTCTTTTTAAAAATATTTTTTTAGGATTTTCTTTAATATTTAAAATCCCCAAAACTCTTTGGTCATTTACTCCTTAAATTTTCCTTTTCTCTCTAACTCCATATTCCAAATGTGACTATGGACAATCGGTTTTTGGCAAAACCAAAAAGTACGCAAAAACCACAACAGATTTTGTCATGTTCATTGTACTGATTCCCAACAAAAAACAAAGTCTGAACAAGAACAAAATATTTTTAGAAATCAAACCAAAAACCACTTTGACACATGAGCACAAGGATACAAGGACACAACCGAGCAAATGAGAGGAAGTGAAATAATTTTGGGATAAAAAAATGTTTGTAAAAACTTATGCTCTATAACTCGTAAACCACAGAAATGTCAAATGCAACAAAAAGGGAACCAACAGAAACATTGCAATTAAATGAACGTTTTTAAGAATTTGGAAATGACACGAGAATTTGTTTAAAACATAAGTCGGGTAATTTTAAAGGACACTTAATATGGGATAAGAGAGGAAAAAATATAATAACGAAATGACCACAAAAAAGAATAAAATATTAAAAAGGAAATTAAAGAGAAATAAAAAACATATGTTTGGATAAATTTTGACAACTTCTTGGGGGGTTTAAAGTTAAAAAAATAATATGTACTGGTACTTATTGCTATAAGTGAACATGACTTTTTCTAATTAAGTAACCAAAATAAATTTTTGAGTGATTTCTTTGAGTATCTTTTAACTTATCAAAACTTCTATACTATGCAATGCACAGTGGGCCAAAATCGATTTTTTTAAAAATTTGTAACTTTGGATAAATTGAATTTAATGAAAAATGTTCTTATAATCTCAAGAACCTGGGGCACTGTATATTGGCCCTCGCTAGGTTCATAAAGTTTAATCTTGAAATTTAAATTCGCCTATACCTTCGCTATCATTGATTGGAGTATCAGTTCGGAAATTTCAGATAAATTTCATTTGGAGATTTTCTTCCAAATATGGAGATTTTAAAGTGCCCATCGCCTAAATTTATTTTTAGAGATAAAGGGAAATAAAGCGAATTGTTAAGCACCTTGTCTGCAACATGTTGCACCGTGGAACAGAAATAAACCTGTAACTTTGGATTGACTGGTTGAATTCATCTGATATACCGATAGCAGACAAGTGTAACTTTATAACTTTCAAAGTGGAACAGGAACTATAAGAAGGTGAACAATTTTTTGAATTCTGTAACTAACAAAATTTTTGTATTTTGATACCCACTATGGGTCCAGAGTTTACAAGTTATAAAGCTGCTATCATCCTTCAATCCAATAAAATCGAATGTATGTTAGTTGGAGATTTTACCATTTTGTGGATACTAAAACCCACTAAATTAAAGATAATCGCTGGAGAAAAACTGTCAACACTGATCCTTGGTGTCAATAAAGAGTTTTTTACAGTCTCCTTACATTACGATTGTCATCTGACAGCATCCAAAGGGAATTGGATTGCTTTTTCAGGGTCTTATTCTTATTCAAATAATTGAATTTTTAAAATCAAACTCAATAAATCTTCTTAAACTTAATAAAGAAACACTATCACATATTGGGGTAAATTTCGCAATGTCGGGGTTAATAGTAAAAGTGCTGAACAAATAATGTTACTGCTAAAGATGATGACGTTATTACATGCAACATATGTTGCTTACTGTAATACAACAACAACAACTATCTTTTGTCTACAATACTTTTTCTCTGTATCGTTTTTTCACAATCAATACAAATTTGTCTGTTATAAAGTTGTAATAAAAAGCAACAACAAAACACTTAAAAAATCGTACCATAATATTTAATAGAAGACTCCTACAGCCGTTTTGAACTCTCCAGCACAAACTTCATTTTTATTTTGTTGCAAACAATTTTTGTCTCGTATTTTTATTTCACAGACACTTTTATCGTTTAAATACTGTTGAATATTCATAAATAACAAAAAACTGAAGTTTGAAAGAGGGTTTTTAAAGGAGGGAAATACATAGGGGTTTCTTCATTCCCCTCTCCACTCATCCCTATTAACATGATGATATTGAAAAAATACTTAAGAGAAAAATCAATAAACTTGGCTTTAACAGCTGTTTGATATACGAGTAGTTTGTTACAGGGCAGCATGTGGCAAATAAGTTATCTTGCATTTAAGTCTTTTTCTCCTCTTCTCTTGTTTTTCCTCTCTCTCTTTTTTACTTTTAATTTTAACAATTGTCTGCAGTTTGTTTTTATTTACTCAGGAAAAAAATACAGGATTTTGTAAACAGTAAATCATAAATATGATACAATTAAATTCATTTTATATCCTTGAAAAGGATGTGTTTAAATGCAGAGAGAATTTTTTTTCTTAATTTTTTTCTTTCAATTGTAAATTTTATTTGTGTGTTTGTGTGTTATGTTGCTCTTATGAATAAATTCCAAGAAATAAAGAATTTTAAAAAATATATACATTTCCTTATAATGAGTTAATTTAGGGTTTATTATTGGTTATTAAGTCTGCACAATGGTTTCATAACGCTTTTTGACAATAATTTTAATATTTTGGAACTAGGGAATATTATTTTATTCAATTTGATTTCAACATTTTTGAAAAAAAATTTAAATTGTTTTGGAGCGGCACAAATTCTAGATAAGTCCATGGGGCGAAATGTTGGCCATGTCAAACATAGAAAATTTAAAAAAAATCGTGAAAATTTTATTAAAAATATATGAAGGACTTAATAATTCTCTACAAAAATATGATCTTGTATGAGGCATTTAAAATATATTTAGACGGAAGAAATAATTTTTGTAATAAAGTTAGCCCGATTTGGAATTTTAGGAATTTAATTACAGATCTGCATTAAGTATAATTTTATATATATTTAATACAAATTTCACAATTAACGCTATATTTGTATAGCTTTTATTTGAGATCAAATATTAAAAAATGGTTTCACAAAATTATACCGAAAATAAAAACTTTAGCTTTTTTTGGAAATTTTATTTTAAAAAATTTTTGTTAAAAACTTCATAATGTACATATTGCTATTTTCGAATTAAATACCCATATAACGATAGCAAATACTTACATAAATATTCCACACAATCAGTTAAATATAAACTTAAACTTGGTCTCCTCCAGCAAAATTTTTAAATTTTCTATACTTCAATTCAAAGTGGAGCGGAATTGATTTTTTGAAATTAATCTGTTATTCAAATGCAAATAATTCAAAAACTATATGAGATAACAACAAAAGTTTGTATAGGGAATTCGTAAAGGGCTTTAAGAAGGTACACACTTTTTTAAAGTTTAAATAAAAGAATTGACATGAAGTTGAAAAAATAATGGACGAGGTACTACAGTATGCACAACTATAAATCCGCTAAAAGAGACCATATGATGTCTAAACCTCAAAAGTTATAATGCTATACTTCTCATTTCAATTTCAATTCACACCATTCACTCAATCCAAAGTGACAGGTAAAAAGAAAGAGATTCTATACCACTATTCATCTGAAGACTTTAGCTTGGGGTACGCTTATGTCAGATGTTATGTAGAAATAAACATATCTAGGTCTCGGAACAGTGAAATGGTCTCTAAAACATAAAGTTTATAAATTTTTTATATCCGAGGACACCAACAGCTACAAACGCTTGCTCCTCCAAATCAAATACCTTAATTTTTTAATTAATAATTTATTAATTAAATTTTATCCCTGTAAAGAAATACAGGTAAGATTTGTCCCAAAAAATGTGCTTTAAAAATTATTCTTGAGTAAGTTTATATTTATTCCAACAAAATGCAATTTAAATCTCTTATTATACTTATATAATCGTATTTACTCAGATCCAATTATTTACATAAAAAAGTCTTAATAAATTTTTATGATAACATTTAATTTTATATCTTCTATTAAATAAAAAGTCTTTATTTATTTAATTTTTTACCCAAAAAATAAAACCAGCCATCAATTGTGGTTGAATATTTGAAAAAGTTCTGGTAAATAAAAGCACATTTGGCAAAATAACAGATAAATCCAAAATATAATGTAAATTCTCTCTAAACACTTTAGTTTAATAATATGTAAATAAAACGACAGACGGACTGACAATATTTATATATAAATATTTAAAGGATTCTATGTGAAATTGAAGAAAAACAACCCTATTTCGAAATTGAATATATTTGAAAAAAAAAAAAGATTTTCGAAATCTTTTAACTGACATTTGCAGTAATTTTTAAGTAAATAAAATTGTAGACACGACAACTGGGTATAAAGGAATCATCTTTGAAGCTAAAAATATTTACAAGTAAATGATAAATAAATACACAATAATTTGAGATGAAGTTAGATAAATATGTAAAAAGAGATGAAATAGGAAAAATGCATCCTTTTTTTGTGAGATAATATTAAAATCATAATAATAAAATAAATAGCTACGAGACTAAATATTTTCTTAAAGAAAAAAGCTGTTTTTGACATATACGAGGGGAGTTTTATAAATTGTAGGAAAACATTTTAACATACATATCTTTTTGTATCCTTCACCACCACATATATTAAGTTTGTTGTGCCATTTGTAACGCCAAGAAGGAATCATCTTAGACCCCATAGGCTTTAAAACAAAATCTGACTCGATTTAGTTATGGCAGATCTCAATGAAATTTGAAAGCGTAATTTGCCAATTATTTCCAATTTGATGGTGGTGTTAGTGGTACTTGTTTCAAAAATATTTTTGGCCAATATATTAAGGCAAAATCAACGCCAAATATCACCGTTTAAATTGAAGACATCTTTCAAGTATTTATAGTAATAAACCGCTTAACTAGGATTGATTGAATGTTTTTGAACTGGACTTGTAAATATGATAAGCTGTTTTCATTAAAAATGGTACAATTTGATCGCATCACTTTGACAAATTAGTACAGGACCGAATCATTGATTTTTTATTGTTGTTTTGTAAAACAATTATTTATTAAAACTCTACGGGAAATTCGTTTGTTTAATAATTCAAAATTGTTTGTTAACAACCCTCATGGCTTAATGTTTGTATAACAATTATATATTTATAATGATTTTCCTTTGATTCCAATATATCTGGGGTAGTTTTTTTTTTAAATAAATTTCTTATCTATTAACCTCCCCTGCCACCACCGCTAGTTGCGAAAAGGGAATATATTTGGTTATTTATACAATAAGAAACAATCAAGGATAAATAACATACATTTGATATAAAAAAGTATTTATAAAACTTGAATAAAGTGTCCCTTTCCGGCTACACAAACTTAAACCCCTTTTCTGAAATGATAACTGTTTTTGAAAATGCATTGACTATACACTTTTGGAAGAAATTATATCTGCAAATAAACTCCTAATCTGCTCTTCAAAATCTTATAATTATTTAAAAAAAAATTTGAATAAATGTAAAACTTTACCGATATTTTGAACATTTTAAATTAAAAAAATGTTTAAATTTCAAGATCTTGTTTTTTAAGGTATTTAAATTTTGAAAGATTTTCATTACACTTCAAAAAGTTGTACTTTGAAACCCAAAAAATATTCAAAAATTATCTTTTGAAATATAATTTCAATATCTGTCCACGGAAACTAGGATTTCCACTCTTTTTAAAACATCTTAATGCTATATCAAAAGAAATATCTGTACTATCAGGAAACTGTCTTTCCGTCGTTCCATCCGTTTGTGGGTACAAATCTCAGTTTTGAAAATTGAAAATTTCTCCTAAAGAGTTCAGTATATATTTTTAAAATCCTCCTGTCCTAATCTAAAAATCGCGTCAAAAATAAAAATTATGAGATTATAAAACTCTTAACAATCCGTCCGGCAAAGAACGGAAAATTTTTTTATGTAATATATAACAAAATTTTAGAAGAACTGAAGTTAATTATCCAAAAAATTTGGTTTCAGAAACCCTTCGCGAAAGAATAATCAAACTCATTTTTGAAAACTTATATGAATTAGTTGCACTATATAATTAAATTTTCCAGGAGAATTAATTTTAAAAATTCATGGGAAATGTATTATTTTACAAATTTTTTAAATCTAAAAAGTATTTCAAAATGAATGTCTATTTCAAACTGTCCATCTGTCCATCCGACAGTCTATAATTATATAACAAACTTTTAAAAGTTCAAAATTTGTTGAAATTATTAATATCTTTTAAATTTTTTGCGATTTATCGAATAAAGTGCTTTAGTTTAAGGATTTATTTCAATTTTTTTGGAATACTTTGTAGTGTCTTTTCTTCTGGAAAAAATTGAAAGTCTGTTGTTTTAAAATATGTTGGATCCACTATGAGTTATGCTGAAATATGATGAAATTCACGAAAGTGAGTTTTATTCATAAATATGTCCGAAAAAATACGCCCATTAAGTGTAGCGTATTCCTTTTGGACATCTTTAAAATATACAAATAATTTTAAGAATTAAAAAAGTCTGTCCATCTGTCTACCAATTTTTAAAATTGTGTACTGAATTCGTATTTGATTCCTTATGGATCCATTAATAATTTGTTTAATATATATATTAATTGATTTATAGTCAATCCAGCACGATAGTCTATAAAACTCAATAATAATACAATTTGATACGACCTAAAAAGTGTTTAAATAAGCTTGATTATTTGGTACCAAATAAATCGCGAAAACTTTGCTGCGAAGATGGAAAATTAAGATAGATTCCAGCTGCAAAGTAATGGAAAATGTAAACATAGATTAAGTTTTTTTTGAATTATTTCATCTCTTGAGTATAATAATGTCATTCCGTTTCACATTATTCAAATTTGCCTTAAATCTTAAATTGAAGACGCCTTTTTAAAATCGTTTTTCTTTTAAAATTAATAATCGTTAAGAATTTATTCCTTTTCTTCATGTTTATTGTATTAAACCACTTTTTTATAATATTTTTTTCTATCAGACATAAAAGGCTATTATTCATATATTTTATTTTTATTTAATCTTTATTATAGTCCTGCTTATGGTTACAGTTTCTAACATTTGTTTAAGGGAGACACATTAACATTACTAAAGAATACAAAACAGAATGAAAACAAAAAGAGAATTATCAACGATATTTCATTTAATCCAGCTCGTAGGACCATAGTTCTCTTTAAAAAATCAATAACTGGTAATTTGGAAAGGTTGAAAGAGATTATTATAACTGTGACATAAAAACAATAATTTCTATATTTCATTTATAAATCTGTCTCATAGCACCCTAATTTGTTTTACAGAGAGAATGTTCTAGAGAGAAAAGTTCGCAATGCTATAATTTGTAAAACCAAAAAAATTGAATTGAACAGATAGTGAAAAAAATAAAATTTGTAATTAACAAAAAGTTATCAACGCAATATTAATTAATCCAGGCTGTAAACACATAATTTCCTCTTAGAATCAAATAAATTTTAAAATAGAAAGAGAAAGAGAGATAAATAAACAAACTCTTCAGTTGAAAAAGTAATAAAGTAGTTTTTTTACATCGAAGCAGGACCACAATTTGCTTTTAAAATTAAATGAATAAATGAAGATAGAGTTGTGAGTCAAAAATAGTAGTTGTTTATATTTCATAATCCGGCAAGTAACACGACAATTTTCTTAAGAAATTCAATAAATTTAATAACTGGCTTCAATCGGTAGTAGAATATAGATTATGCTATAGAGAAAAGTTATAAGTGATATTATGTACTAATCCCGTTCGTAAAACTAGAAGAGAAAACTGTAGTTTAAAAGTAAAAGTTATTAATCCGGCTCGTATGACCATAGATTTTTAAAGAATCGAACAGAACAGTTAGATAAATAGCATCAATCGGAAGTATAACATAGAAAGGCATATAGAGTGTGTTACTTAAATAAAAATAGTTAGTAAGACCATAATTTCTTTTCAAAGAACTAATATATTAAGATAACAAATAAATGTTTTATAATACAATTTTATAAAACAAAAGTCTTATTTCTACAACTTCTTCCTTTCATATCTCTTTCACTATTTTAAATTTCTTTTTAATTCCCTCTTTTTACAACTCCTCTTTATGCACTCCATTCTTAAAATGGAATTTAATTTTGATTTGTTGTCTTCATTTTATTCCTACATCATCTTCAAATACTCCATCTTACACTTCATTTCATTCAAATATTACAAACTCCTCATATATTTCTTAGCACTTTTCCTTTCTTCGTGTTATTTAGGCTTTAAGTCTTGAAGGAGAAGGGATTAAATTTATGTATTTTATGGTTATAAAGTTAAAAATCCTTAAAACAACATTTTCAGTTTTCTTATTCTTCTTCTTCTTGCGTTTATGATTTATGTTGTGTTTTAAGTAAAATTTTACATTTGTTTCAAGTCTAAGAATCAGAATAAGATATTTACATTACATTTGTACTTACTTTTTCCCATTGTCTTGGCCTTGGTCTGGCTGGGTGTCTGTCGCGAAAGATAAAAAATAATAAAATTTTTGCGAATAAGTACAATGCAAATAGAGAGTGGGAGGAGTGGAGGAGTGGAAGAGTGGGAAGAGAATTTATGAATCATCATGAAGATTAATTATTGTTACTTAAATAAAATGGAATTTAGGGAAAATTCATATTTAATTTATGATTTTAAATTTTATTTAACTGTTATTGAATATTTTTATAATGGAAAAATAATTTGGGAAAAGATGTTCCATACTTTTATTAATTGAATTTTGTTATAAACCTATTAAATGTCACGCCAGAGGATCCATCCTAGTTCGCACGGCCTTATTCGGATTTTATTTCCATTTTACCAAAAAAGTGAAATATTTTAATTTAAATATATTATTTAAATATTAATAATACATAACAGCAATATGTTTATTAAAAAACTTAAATAAACTGTTATAATTATTTAAAACATAAACAAAAAACTGTTATACAATTATCAAATGTATAGTTTTATATTTTAAAACTAAACCTTTTCATACATGTCTTACAGTTGCAAAAATATCTGTTATAATATTTTAAAACTTTCACTATAATATTAAAAAACTGCTATACTTCTAAAAATTTTAGTTTTTTTCTTTTTGGTATAAAATCTAAAATAAAATGTTTCGAATATGGGAACTGAAACTGTTATACTGTTATACTTAAGAAAATGTAGTTTTAAATTTGACTGTTATAAAATCTAAAATAAAATGTTATTATATCATGCCCAACTAACATAATTTTTGAAAACTATACTTTTTACAATAATATTAAAAAGATATATTTAAATGTTCAACTAATAATTTAATTCAAGAAACTCGTTTATATGTTAGATCTACGAAATTAATTGTAATAATGTACAAAAATTTTATTCAAAACTGTTATACTGCTGGTAAAAACTAAATTATATAGTAATGAATTATAATAAAATTATTACAATTTCCTCATTAACTGTCATGTTTTTAACTTTCATACGTAACTGTTATATTTTTATTATTTTTAGTTGTGAGTTTTATAAATTAACTGTCATAATTTTTGAAAACACTCGCATTAAACTATTATACTGTTATTAATAATGTGATTTTATATTACTCAATTATAAATAACAAAAATTATTTGTTCTAATTTATAAATTAACTGTTATAGTGTTTAAAACCTGTTATAATGTTACTAAAAATACAGTTTTGTATTCTACTGTAATAAATCATCAAATAAATTTTTAAAATTTTTTTAAGTTTTAGACAAAATTCATATGGAACATAGAAAAAAAATTCATTTCGAAGGGTCAAATTGCTGCGAATTCTCCAAAATAAATTTTAAAGCGATAATTATTAAGTCAATTTATAACTGTTATAAATTATTAAAATATGGTTAATATTTCAAATGTCATAATTTTTGATAAATAAATATTATACAACTGTTATACATTTATGAAAAATGTAGTAAAATGTTAGAATTTTTGAATAAAAATTAATGTGAAATCTATTAAAAGACTATATTTTGCTATATTCCGCTGAACTTTTTAGTGCCCGCAAGACCATTTTCGGAAAAACTTTACATATGTTCGTAATCAAATAAATTTTCCAGTAAGATCGTTTGAAGATTTTTCTGCAGCAATTCTGTCGTTAACTTTTATTCCATTCAAAGGACCACATTTTCTTTTGGAAGTAATCAAAAACAAATTTGTGACCTTTAACAAGACAAAATATTCTTAAGGATTCTCTAGAATATTCTTTTGCTTTAATTTTCATTAAAGCATTCCACCACAAGTGGTAAATAATTTTTGTCATTACGTATTGAAGGCTTAAACGTAACTATTTTAGACTTCATAATGCATATATTCTTGCATCAAATCAAAATCTGAGACGATTTAGCTTTGTCCATCTATCTGTTGTTGGCACGCTCACATCCATAAGAATTCACAGATCTCAATGAAATTTGACCTGAATATTTATTGCAGTCCTAAGAAGACTCCTACTTAAAAAGATATAGACCGATATCTGAGACAAACTCTAAGTTGAAACAAAATTTTTGGTAAAATTCTCAATTATAAATTGGCAGATTAGAATGAAATTATACCATAATATTAATCTTTATGTTCATTAAAATCGGTTCAATTGAAGAAAAGTTATTGCCAAAAATATTACAAACTTTATGACTCAATAAGTGTAGCGTGTTTAATTTAGAAAAAAACTTTTATATGTATATGTGAGTGCGTATGAAGAAAACACAACATATTTACTTTACTCACATTTGTGATAGAGGACATTGAATATTCGGCGTAGTCGAATATAGCATTTTTACTTGTTTTCTTTTTGTTCTTAAGAACTCTCTAGATAAAATTTTCCTTTGCATTTTAAATTAAATTTCGAAATTAAATTTCCTTTATTTTATTTTAGTTTGTACCAACATTTCTCAAAAGTACTACTTAAATAAATTTAGTAAATAGCAAAAACAAAATACGAGAAAAAAATCACACAAATATCCTGATTTAATTTGGTTCATGTTAAAAGTCATTTATTATTCCATTTTTGTAAAGGAAAAACGAACATTTTTTGAGGGGTTTAACAGCAAACAAACAAACAAATGGACAAAAATCACAGCTGAAATGGAGACAACGACAACGACGAAATAAAGAAAAACACAAGAATAAATGACCATTGACTAGGAAGGAGCAAAGGACGACAAAACATAAGGACAACAAATGTTAGTGACAGAAATTTTAGACATTTTCTATTTTTTTTTTTAGATTTTGTTGTTTGACAAGATTAAATACATTGGCAAAGCAAATGAAGGAATAAAAATGGAAAAAGAATAAAATAAATAATTGCAGAGTAAAGTGTAAATGTTTGGAATAGAAATAGAAGAAGAAGAAGAAATATGGTGATAAAACATTGTCCAGAGCAAAAGTGCTAAATATGTAGTAAACTAAAATGTTAAACTCACTAATCAGAGTTTATTGTTGTAACGGCTGTAAGATGTTGATGGACATGACAAAATACTATTTTTTTTTCTAATGGAGGATTTGATGTAGAAAATCCAGCAAAAAAGACGTATAATATAACATTTTTTATCAGTTCAAAAAATAAACGTCCTAAATTATATATCGGTTCCATTGAAAACACTTCAATTATGTGTTTTTATGTTTCCTCCTTTTATACAAATAATGAACAAAATTTTTCATACTAAATGTTTCTCCGAAAGTAACCTGATCATGTGTCTATATAACACAAGATCAAATCAAAGTCTGAGACAATTTGGAAAAGTCTATTTCTCAAGACCCCATTACAAGACTCTATTACAACGAATTCTACTAAATTAATTCTTCATAATTTATTTATTGAAAATTTATTTCAATCAATTTAAAAGTTAGAGTTTCCTCATGGGAAAATTTCACCAATTTTAAAAATTTTATTTCCATTCTTCAGTGAACATGTTGGTTATTAAAATTAAAAAGAAAATATACCAAAATGTTTGTAATTATGGGCGTGACATACTGTCAAACAGGCGGGCTTTGTAGTTTAATTTATAAAAGAATGTAATTTTTGTTAAAATTAAAGAGAAGTAAATTAA
Source organism: Cochliomyia hominivorax (assembly GCA_004302925.2). Classification (NCBI taxonomy): domain Eukaryota; kingdom Metazoa; phylum Arthropoda; class Insecta; order Diptera; family Calliphoridae; genus Cochliomyia; species Cochliomyia hominivorax. The sequence goes on along the minus strand of PYHX02000495.1, from coordinate 56,184,667 downwards.
TATTGATTGATGAAATAGAAATTTTAAGAAAATCTACAAGTGAACACTTTTAATCCATTTATACATTAGGACCTTTTTAGGCCCATTTGAATGCAAATATTCGGCAAAGTTATTGAATATCTCCTCAAGGAATACATTTTAGTCAAGTTTAATTTGTAATGGAAAAAACTTATGAGAAAAAGTTGTTTAACTCCTTTTTGTATACTACAAGAAAGCTATGAGTGCATACTTCCACCTGATATATAATTTCCATCATTTTAACCCATCTCTTAAACATTATTTTAGAATGAAAGTTCAACTAACATTTATGTAAGTTTTATCTGATTTAATTTTAATTCAATACAGGATTTGAGTATAAAAAATTAAAAAATATTTTGCACTAGAAGAAAATCGTGAGTATTCACTATCCCTATATATACAATTAAACCCATTTGGACCCATCTAAGAGATGGTAGCTTTTTTCTGTAGCTTTTCTGTTGAATAGAAATAAAAAGGCATTGTTTACAGATTTACCTCGTTCGAAGAAAAGTTTAGTACAGAATTTGAAGGTCAAAAGAAGTTTAAAAATTTTAGTAACAAAAGAAAGCTATTAGGACACACTATTAATCCATGTGTATATTTAAACCTATTTGGACCCATGTTTAGAGCATTTGAATATAAGTATTCTTTTTGCTTATTTTATTTATTTCTATATTGAAATTTTTAATTTGGTCGTGAACCCAAAGAAGATAAACAAATTTAACCATCGGAAGAAAGCTATAATTGTGCGCTTTCATTCCATATAACTTTTATACATATTTGAACCAATTTGTTGAACACTACATGAACTATATTAAGCCATATTTTGAACACATTATCCAAACGTTTGAAAATACTTCCAGCATGTTTTAAAATTTAATAATATAAATTCGTTTTAGTTTAAAAGATATCATAATGAAATTTAGCACATATAATTAGTTCATTACCAGGATAAATCCTATTGAAATCGATTATGATTGTTCCAAAATTTCACCTACAAATATTTTTCTAAATGGAGTTTTAAGGTCATTAAATGACCTAAAAATAGAAATTGCAATTTTTTACAGTGCGATCATGCATCAGAGTGTCAAATTTATGGAAGTTCGATTCGCAATTGTTGATATATAGCTCCTCCTCAAGAACCCTTTTGAAAATCTTAATAAACGCTACGAATTTCATGATAATATTTATTATAATTAATTTAAATGGAACTAAAGACTCTGTTCAAGTTCCTCGGGTATTAGTCCAAAATGACCATTTGTGCTGCTTGGAAAAATCACTTAAAACTAAATATTATTCTATATAAGTTACTTTTACTGCAGCTCAACTATCAGAATCTAATTCATTAATACTTAGTCCTCAGTTTTTAATAGCTGCTATATGAAAACCTCCATATATGATTTGGAAACAGTGTTCATCTAATCTAATCTCTCCTTTTTCTTTTTACTACAAAATAAAAAATATATTTTTTCCTTTTCTTGAACTTTAGCCAAATAGTTAATTTTTATTAATGTCCTCTTTCTCTTCTCTTCTCTCTCTCACTCACTCTCTCTGCCACTCGTTGATAAAAATGACTTTAATTTAGTAAAGTTTATTGACTCAAACTTTTCTTAATTAGGTTTATTAAAAATGCCATACGGAATCTAGTTAACAAAAAATTTTTTGATTAAAAATCTTTTTGATTTGTTTTAAAAAAGTAAACGTTTCAACGAATTAAAAAAAATCATTTTTCACATGAAATGCAATAAAAATCATGACTCCCTCACAACGTCATCATCAGCATCCTTGTTATGTTTTAAAATTCCCCCTTTAGCGTCAGAAAAAAAGAGTTATAATAATTTTCCAGGTTTTCTATTTGTTTTGTTTTCTATTTGAACAGTTGAATTGTAATGATGAGTGCGGTTGGCTTAGTAACCCATGTTATTCCTTTTTTCTTTAAATCCTTTAAAGTTTATTTTTTGTAACTCTGGTTGTTATTGTTTTTGTTGGTATAAAAAAGTATATAATTCATTAATGTTGTTGCTTCAGTTTTTGTTGTTGTTGTTGTGTTTTCAGTTGGATTTGTTTCCGGTACTTTTTAATTTAACAAATCAGAGGAGGTTGCCATAAGCAACATTTTAGTTTTGATGTACAGGATTCAGTTAGGAAAAGAGCAAAGGATTTCCTTACTAATTAAGTTGGAAACATGTTTATTTGATAAATTTTATAGTAATTAGGAAATGCAAGTATAAATGGGAAATATAATTTAAATAAAAATTATATTTTATTTAAATAAAATTTTCATTTATTTTTCATTTTGAAAGTCTTAAGGATTTTTTAATGTTAACAAGTTAAAATTTTATAGTTGGTCAACCCGACTACAGCACATTAAGTGGATTGTAAATGTCTGCTACGAAAAATTTATGAACAACGAGGGTCGGAACAAAAATTATGTTCCGACCCTCGTTTAATTTCGCACAGCTGGCTTATATTTATCTCATATATAACTAAGTATTTTTCTAACACCCTCGTATATGTGCGACTTATGAATTTCAAAGTGGTATTTGGAAGGGAGGTTGTATGGGACCTATAAGAAATAATAAACCGATCGATGTATAATTTATGTGACTGTTATTTAGACTATATAGCACAGATCATAAGTGTCATTACAATAGATCAAAGTTAGAAGTTATGAGAAAGAAAAGCATTTAATTGCAAATAACATTACCATAAAAATACTTAATCGATTTTAAACAAATTTGTGATAACAATGCCAGTGGACTTATGATCCTGTTTGCCCTTTTAATAATTTATGTTTTTATAACACGACCAGCGCTTTAGAATACCAAAGATTACCACTTTGAGATATAAAATTTGTCATACTTTATTAGGATTACTAGTAAACACTGATTTAAAAGGAACCATTTGTTTTCAATAGTAATTACTTTATAATGACAGTTATTGTGGGACAAAGCTATATCACGATCGTTAATATGATAAGACAAAGTTGATATTTTATTTCACAGTTTATAACTTTTACAAATAGGAACAAGTTTAATCTGAATCGATTTTTATGGAGCTTGTAATAAGGATATGAAAGGCGTTAAGCTATAATTTGCTAGATACTTCAACTATATAGCTAGAACTTGAGCAGAGCTACATTAAGAAAAATACAATTACATTGAGAATGAAAAGCATTTTATAGCTTTTTACTTTTTTCGATTAAAAATGGGCAGAATCTGAGCAGATTTTAACAAAACTTCTGATATCGATTTGGCATTTCAAATGCTTTATTTGACAATTAACTAAAGTATGTGGTTAGAACAATAGCGAAACAAAAGTAGTCCAACCATAACCAGTAAAAAAAAACAATTGCTTCTAACATTCTCCAATATAAATAGATTTCATCTGAACCGATTTTGATGAAATTTGTTGCATCGATAACAGAGGTACTATGGTTTAAAAGGATAGTAAACTGAGGAATATGACTAGATCACTAGCGCATTGATAGAGTGGAAAATAGTTCAATTTTCTAGTGTAGTCTAGACCGATTTTGATGAAACTTGCAATACCGAAAGCAGAGAAACTATAGTTATGTTCTACAGGTAAGAGAAGTATATAACCAGAATACTGTTAGTTCAGTTGTATATATAATATGAACCGACTTTTATGAAACTTTTTATATTATTAGCCGAGAAGTTACGCTTTTATTGGACAGTTTATTGAGGAATGTGGCTAGATTACAATTAGCTCTACCGTAAAAAATAGTTTAGCAGTTTGAGAATAAAAAATCAATTAACTAAAATATTTGTGAATGTAAAAACTAAAATAATCTAAACCGATTTTGCTAAAATTTATGATATCAATAATAGAAGAATTAGACTCTTATTTGACATATAACTGAAGATTATCACTGGACCATGAGCATGGTTACAGTAAGCCAAAGTTTACCAATTTCAGAATGAAATAATATTATAGCTTATAATCGGAGCTAATGAAATGGAAATCTTAACCGATTTGGCAAATTCTTTAAATGTTTGTTAGCTAAAATATGTTACTGGAACTAAAGCCGCGCTGCAGAAGGGCCAGGTAAACCACGTTCAGAGTAAAAACATATGAAAGCTTATAAAAAATTTTATTTTTCATTTCCTAATTCTTGTAAGTAAGAAAATGATTATTTGCTTTTTGCGAGAGAATGAGATTTAGAATTTCTTTCGAATAGCTTTCCAGCAGTACATTACGTCACTTAGAGAAATCTTCAAAGCATTTGAAACACCATTCTAATTCTTTTTCTAAAGTCTTCTTTTTAAAAATCGTTTCAAATTACATTTCATTATGATTTTAAAGACATTTTCTTTCCCGCACTTTTGGAAGGGTAAGTGGAATATGTTGACTCTTTCATTTCACTGTAGTTTCTTATTTACTAAAAGTATTTAGGAAATTAATCTCTAGTGCTATGAATATGAAAATCGACAATTTTGAAATGTAATTTGAAATTATTTTATTTTTACATTTTTGATTGTGAAGTCATTTTGACTGCTATCAAGAAATATAAAAATAACAAAGTTTCAGTTTTATAAAGTTTCAGTTTCAAATGAAGTCAAAATGACTTCATATTGATATTTTTAATTTCATTTCTGTGCTCTAGATGCTTTTAAAAAGTAGTGTTAATACGTAAAATATGATTAAAAAATATTTTTGCTTTTTATAATATGAAGTCATTTTGACTGCTTACTAGTAATATAAGAAAATCAAGTTTACAGCCCCTCTATTCTAAGTGTATTAAATTCTCTCAAAAGGGGAAAGAGAACATACAATAATGAATTCGTATTTTTCTCGATATTTGGATAGCAAAGAGGGCTGCCATTCCATTTTGAGCTGGGTGTATACATCTTTCTAAAATTAAATCTGATGTCCAATTTTAAAGCTTAACATTCACGTTTTATAATATTCTAATCTTTATAAAATTTCTTGAATATGTCCCCTCCTTTCGCAATTCATTAAAAGTCATTCCAGAATAAAACTCCTAAGTGTTTGTTAAAATCAAATTAATTTCAGCACAATTCTAACATTAATTGAATAAAATTGTCTGCAATTCTTATTTAAATTTTGTTGTTGTTGTTGTTGTTGAAAACGCAATGAAAGGAATGTGTTTTCCTTTCAATTAAACACGCACTAAAATCAAATAGACAACAAGACAATTTCTTCATTCTCGTCCATAAATTTCAAGTTCAAGTAAATTTCCGTTCTTTATTAAATAAAGAACAAAAAATATAGAGAAAAAAAGCAAAAACGTCTACAAATACTTGAACAAGAAACGCCTGTGTATTTTTAGAAAAAAGGGCGTTTCTAACGCCTTTTGCCCTTTGCGAAATGTGCGGAAGAGAAGAAAACAGTTAAGCATATTAAAAAAATTTCTCTACATAAAATAAACTTCAACTTCATACACTTCACTTGAAGATGTCAGCAATAGGAGATTTAGGAATCCAACAATCATAGAGTCGAGTCTCTGTGTGTTGGAAAGGAACTAACAAAGAAATTGAAAATAGAGGAGATTTCAAAAAAGAAAAAGAAAAAATGTTATATGAAATGCACTTGAAAATAATCTCACGAAAAAGAGGATGTTTGCCCGCAGGACATAATGACAGTGACACAGACAAAATAAAGTTATTCTATCAAAAACATTCTTCCAAGTCTTACACACATGGTTAGATATTTTTTGTCATAACAACTTGATTACTCTCTCTCTCCTGGACCCCTCTAGAAGGCAGCAAATCCTCGAATTCAGTTATTTTTACTTGTTTAATGTTTTCCTTCTCTTTTATTAAATATTTATGTGTTGTTCTTATGAAAACAAAATTGTAAATCACCAGTTAACCACATTTCCTAGTGAAAACACTTTATTTTATTGTTTTTTTTTTTTCTTTTCAAAAATCCTTAACCGCCTCTTAAGTATTTTTATGTGGTTATTTACGCTATTTTTCCCCAAAATGTCTAGTTTCTAAATATCGCTTTTCTCTCAAGTAAGAGTTTGTAGTTTTTATCGCATTTATGCCGGCCGGCATTTTTATTGATTTTCTTCTTTTTTACTGCATTTTAACTTTTACTTTTTTGCCGCAATTCTCTTCTACTCCGTCCTCTCTTATGATGCTGATATCTTCCTTTATTTATACGAATGACTGGGTTTTCGAAGTTGTTTATCTATATTTTCGAAGTGTTAAATATTCATTTGAAAGGAAAAGTTTATTTTGGTTGATATTTTCGTCTTTTTTGTATTTATTTGTTCTGAATTTATAACTTTTTCTTTTCAAGTGAATTTATTTATTGCATGTGAAGTCAGTCATACGTGTTGAAACTTTGGGAGAGGGAAATTAAGGCTTTAATAGAATAATCCTTTAAAATAAACTAAATATCATGAACTTCATATAAAAAGAAAATTTTTCTTTGAAAAATAATTTTTCAAATTTGCCCCAGACAAAATATTTAGCAAAAATTAAAATAAAATCCCTACAAAAATTTGACAAAACAAAAAAGGATTATTTCCTTAAAATTTAAAATTTAACGACATTTTACAAAAAATACTAACAAGAAGTTTCAAAGAGAAGTACATATAAAAACCAAATTTACCATAAAATCATATCGCTCATTTGCTGTAAGTTTTGACTTAACATCAGAAATAAATAGTAAATAATGTTTTTTATCATCTGACAAATTTTTGGGAATAAATATATCAGATTGGAATTTATCGAAAATTTTCTCTCCATAGAAAATTCATCGAAAATTTTCTCTCTATAGAAAATTTATCGAAAATTTTCTCTCTATAGAAAATTTATCGAAAATTTTCTCTCTATAGAAAATTTATCGAAAATTTTCTCTCTATAGAAAATTTATCGAAAATTTTCTCTCTATAGAAAATTTATCGAAAATTTTCTCTCTATAGAAAATTTATCGAAAATTTTCTCTCTATAGAAAATTTATCGAAAATTTTCTCTCTATAGAAAATTTATCGAAAATTTTCTCTCTATAGAAAATTTATCGAAAATTTTCTCTCTATAGAAAATTTATCGAAAATTTTCTCTCTATAGAAAATTTATCGAAAATTTTCTCTCTATAGAAAATTTATCGAAAATTTTCTCTCTATAGAAAATTTATCGAAAATTTTCTCTCTATAGAAAATTTATCGAAAATTTTCTCTCTATAGAAAATTTATCGAAAATTTTCTCTCTATAGAAAATTTATCGAAAATTTTCTCTCTATAGAAAATTTATCGAAAATTTTCTCTCTATAGAAAATTTATCGAAAATTTTCTCTCTATAAAAAATTTATCGAAAATTTTCTCTCTATAAAAATTTATCGAAAATTTTCTCTCTATAAAAATTTATCGAAAATTTTCTCTCTATAAAAATTTATCGAAAATTTTCTCTCTATAAAAAATTTATGAAACATTTTCTCTCTATAGAAATTTATTGAAAATTTTTTTCTATAGAAAATTTATGAAACATTTTCTCTCTATAGAAGATTTATTGAAAATTTTCTCTCTATAGAAGATTTATTGAAAATTTTCTCTCTACAGAAAATTTATCGAAAATTTTCTCTCTACAGAAAATTTATCGAAAATTTTCTCTCTACAGAAAATTTATCGAAAATTTTCTCTCTATAGAAAATTTATCGAAAATTTTCTCTCTATAAAAAATTTATCGAAAATTTTCCTAAGTATTTTCCTGTAAAATGAAAATTTGTCAAAAACATTTTTTAAAGCGAAAATGAACCGAAATTCATCAGCATTTTTCTTTAAAATTTCTTCGAAACGAAAATCTTCTCCTAAGTTGAGAATTTTACAAAAATATTTAATAAATAGAAAATTAACGAAAGTTTTCATTAAGTATAATAATATCGAATATTTCGTCCAGCTAGCACATTCCTCAATTTAGGAAAACTATAAAAATTTTCAATTCCCTTTAATTAAAAACAGAAAATATTATGATTCAAATTATTGATTCAATTTTTGCTTTATTCCTCTTTGAAATTTCACTAATCTTTACAAATACCCGAAGGCAGTTCCATATCAAATACAATGGGTTTATTAATTGGTATATATTGCAAATCGCATGTTGAAGCATTCACATATGTCACCTGGCCATCTGTGGTCACACCATAATCCTCATGAATATGACCAAATATATGATATTTAGGTTTAACACGTTTCTGTATAGTCGTTAGCAATTCCACACAACCACCTCGACTACCCCATTTGCATAAATCACCATGTCCAATTGGTGGCCCATGCGTTATTAAAATATCTATATTCGCAGGTATTTTATTCCATTTCTCTAATAGAGCTTCACCTCGCGGTAAATTAAATGCCCAATTACCATATTTCGGTTGCCAAGGGCTGCCATAAATCCTAAGACCCCATATTTCGATAAGTTCATCTTCGATATAGGTACAATTGGTTAATGCATCTCGTACATTTGAAGATGGTTCGTCAGTGGAATTATTTCTAAAAAAATTTGATTCATTAGCAAAACTATTTTTGTTGAAAATTTCTTACATTTGCTTCACATACTTTTTCTTCGTTTTGGGATCAAAACTCAGTTCATGATTTCCAGCTATAACAATCTTATGTTTATGAGGCAAAGAACCGATCCAGTCATTAAATTCTTTTACTTCATTCCATCGTCCATAATTTGAAAAATCTCCAGCGTGTATAAAAATATCGCCCTGAGGTACATCAAATTTTAATTGTGAAGTCATCGTATGAGTATCACTCATACAAACAACACGGGCTTTATAAGGAGATATTTCCTCTGACGGTGGTTCCATTGTAATTTTTGTTACATTCTGAGTCTTGGAAATTTCCTGCCAAGCTAAGTTTGGGCTATTAGTTAGGGGATGTATGGGTATTTCCATTATGAATTTGTAAATTTTGAATGAACTCTGTTCGTAATTTATGAATATTCAAAATTATTCTTTGATTATAAAAATTTTCCACAAATTAATTAAATGCGATGCAGTTGTAGCGACTATTGTGCATTCATCGCACAAATAACCGGCTGATATCTGTAATTCAGTGTATTTATATAGAAATTATAGTTCTTTTAATTTTTATTTTTATATTCACCACCACAAGTGGTGAATAATAATTAGTTTGTCGGTTTGTTTAACACCAAAATTAGATTACTTAAAACCTCTAAATTTGTTAGCCGTTTTCAACTACTCAACAAAATTCTATAGGATCTAATATTCATCAAGATCATCTGTTAATATCCTCCAAATCTCACACCAATAAAATCGGTTCAGTATCAAAGCAGTTATAGAATCTTTTCAAAAACAATTCTCAAAAGTAGGGTTTGTAGAATTCGTCTTAATCGTTATATACTCATATTGCTACTTATATGAGTCATAACGATATTTGTTTATTTTTATTTGTTTGCTAATAACGATCAAGAAATTCTTGTGAAATGAAAAATAAAGCGAATATAAATATGTGTATGTATTTTTCTTTATCACTTATATTTTGCTTGATTTAGTGGAAAAATCATAAAATAAATTGATTGAAATAATTTTCTTTAAATAAAACATCTGATCGATAACTCTCTAGAAATAGAAAATTTATCGTGAATTTTCTTTTAGTAGAAAAATGATTGCTAATATTTTCTAAGTAGAAAATTGATCGCGAAATTTCTTTAAATAGAAAAGTGAATGCTAATTTTCTTTCAATAGAACATTTATCAAAAATTTTCTCTACGTAGAAAATTTAACGAAAATTTCTTTAAAATAGAAAATTGATTATGAAATTTCTCTCAATAAAAATTTATTTTGAAATTCTAAAATTTCCCTAAAGAGAAATTTTACAGTGAAATATCTTTAATAAAAAAAGTAATCGCAAAATTTCTCTAAACAGAAAATTTATCGTAAAATTTCTCTAAATAAAAAATTTATCGTGAAATTTTTGTAAATAGTAAATTGATCGAAAATTTCTTTGAACAAAAAAATATATCACGAAATAGGTTTAAGTAGGAAATTGATCAGAAATTTTCTCTAAATTGAAAATTTATCTCAAATCTCAAATTGAAAATTGATCGCAATTTTATCTGCAGTAAGAAAATTTATCGATTTTTTTCTAACTGATCGTGAAATTTCTCTAAATAGAAAATTGATCGTAAAATTTTTCTATAAAATTGATCGTGAAAGTGTTCGTGAAATGTTTCTAAATAGAAAATTTAACATAAAATTTCTTAAAATTGTAAATTGATTTTCAATCAAAAATCTTTCAGTTACTTTAAATAAAAAACTCATTGTGAATTTTCTCTAAGGTGAAAAAGTTCAGGATAACTTTTGTTATTGAAAAGTGTTCGCAAATATTTTTTAGAGAGAAAACCGATCATTTTTTTTTTCTATAAAAAATTTAATTACATATTTTACCTAATAAAAAACTGATCCAATTTTTTCATAAATGAAACCAAAAAATCTCTATTAATAATTGAAATTGATCTCAAAATTTTCCTTAAAGAGAAAATTGATCGAACGTTTTTTCTACATTTAAAATTGATCAAAAACTTTCTTTAAATAGAAAATATAGAAATTTGAGCGCAATTTTTTTAAAATGAAAAATTTATCGAAAATTCTCTTTTAAACAGAAAATTGATCGCAACTTTTCCCAAAATAGAAAATTTATCAAAAATTTTCGCTAAGTAGAAATTTTATCGCAATTTTTTTTCCAAAATAAAAGTGATCGTGAATTTTTCTAAATAGAAAATTCATCGAATAAATAAATACGAAATTGATTGTATTTATTTTATTTTAAATCTTTTTAAATAGAAATTTTATCACAAATTTCCTCATAATTTTTAAAATATAAATATTATTTTCAAGTAAAAATTTCAACAAAATTTTCAGAAATGTATGTCAATTTCATATAAATTAGAAAGATGTCTTAGAGCATCATCATTTCTTCACTTTTTTTTTAATATTTAAGTACAATTGAAAAATCTACTTCATTTTGTATTTTTTCAAAACAACAACAAAAAATAAACATATATCCGGTCTAGTACATACAATTCCACTTAAAAAATATATATTTTCTTTATATTATTTGCAAAATAAAACAAGTAAGAATACATTATTCGGCTATGCCGCATTTTCAATACCCTTCACCACAAATGCGTATAGAGTAAATTAGTTATGTTTCGTACATACACCGTCACACATACGAATCACATAATGAATCATGAAATTAGTTATATTTTTGGCTTTTTATACCTTTTTATACTAAACCGATTTCGATAATTTATTGAAGAATAAATTATGGCAAAATTTCTTCATTTTCGAAAGTTTTTTACTTGAACTTAGAGGTTGCCGCAGACTTCGATCTATATCTTTTAGTAAACTGAACCGATCTTGCTGGTTTTAAACAGAAAACTTCTCAGGACCACAACAAATACTCAAGCCAAATTTAATTGAGCTTTGTCAATTACTGTGGATGTGAGCGTACCAACAACAGACAAACAGACGGACATAGTTAAATCGACCCAGATTTAATTTGATGAAAATATATATATATATACATTATGGGGTCTGCAATTTTTCTTCTTAGCGCTACATACGCAATGACAAAGTTAATACACCTCTTCAGCACTTGTCGTAGTGGAGGATAAAAAAGTAGCAAATGACAAAAATTATTAAGAAAAATAGAAGTAAAATAAGAAATGATGAAAAATTACTTACACGATGAAAAAAAGCTTTTAAAATAAAATCTTCTAAAAACAGCACTAACACATATACAACATACTTTTTATATATTTTTATAACAATGTATGTAAGTATTTCAAAATACAACAGGATCACAGGATTCATAGGAGCAAATGCTGCTGCTAAAAAAAATAACAATTGGAAACGTGTGTCTGGCATAAAAATTAAACAATAATTCGTCTAAAGCTTAAAATGTGGAAAAAAGCATAAAATAACAAAAATAATAAACATAAAACGAATGAATGCTGGAGATAATAATAATTTTTGATGACTTTTGGCAGTCAGTCATATATAGAGAAGAGTCTCATTTGTGATTTTAAAGTATTTTAAGAGATTTTTTTTTTTTTTTAGAAAAAAATAAATTTAAGTCGTTTTTAAAATACAACAAAATTTCTTTTTTTGGATTTTTTCTTAATTTTCCTTTAAATGGTATTTATTACAGAGCTGGTATTATTTTACATTAAAAAGAGAAAAAAAAAAAACATACATTTTAGCTTATAAAACCTTAAAATATAGACAGACATAGACAGAGGAGGATTACCTTGGCATTTATGTATGAATATGAGTAGAAATATGTCTGTCCTCTTGTTTGTTATTTCTATCTGTCATTCTGTCTATTTCTTTTTTCTCGATGTTTATGAGAGTTTTTCAACGTTAAAACGAATTCTATTTTTTTTAGTTTTTATTTAAAGCACCTTTTTGTTAATAGAACCTGCTATTTAAATAAATACGAAAGAACATTAAAAGTAAACAATACTTAAGGTGTAATCCATTCTACTTTGCACTCCAAAGAATGTAAAGGGTAACCATAAGTTACTTATTTGGAATAGAATTAAAGGGTTAATAAAGAAAAAATAACTAGAAAATTTTTAAACCTTTACAAGAGGTTATTATGAATGAGAGGATTAAGAGCAGCAAATAATTACAAAAGGTCGCGCAATATGAGATTGAAGACTTTCATGGTGAAATATGAAGTATTCTTTCACTCATGGCAGTTTTTTTAAATAAATATTAGAAAAGAAAAAAGGCTCTTTTAAAAAAATCATAATAAATACTGCATTTTTTAAGATAGAAAGAGAAAATGATAATGGTATCTTCTCCATTTTTCTCTCTCTATTTTTTATTATTAATAATAACGAATAACTAAACAATTTCGGTTCCTGGGGAAAAATTTGGTGATCGTTGATTTAAACTTAGACGCGAAAAGAGTAAAATCCAATATTCATTTGTGACTTTAGCTTTTTGTTCAAACTCCCTTCAATTTCTTTATTTTTCTATGATTATGGTAGTCTTTTTTCATTTGTGTTACATGGCAACTCTAAAAGCTGACATTAAAGCAGGAATGGAAAACTGAATACAAATAAAAAACATCAAATATTCAATGCAGCGAAAATTCAAACCCAAATATTTAAATTTAAGATTTCGAAAAATATTTTGTTTTTAAAAAAATCTCTAATTTCATGCCCGGAACAAATCAAATCGCATTTTACACAAATTTTTCCTCAGAAGTAGAAATTTATTGATTCAGGATTTGGAGGTAGTAATTGAAACGATTTAAAAAAAACTATCCTTTAAGATTCGCCTCGGATTGGAGTCAGCCAAAGCCCAATTGATAACAAATTGTTCTGTTATAATTTTATGATTTTATTAATTTACGAATGTCATATTTTGAATATAAATTGAGAGCTCTGGCATTTGAGAATAATAACGATTTTATTTAAGTCATCGATTTCATCATCCCTCCAGATCGGTGCAACAAATATTGAAGTTTTCTTTTGGAGCCAATATTGGAAGCTCTGGTCATTGGTCATTTTTCTCGTTCCTACTTTTGATTTTATAAGGAACTCCTCTTTTGTTTCCGCCCTCCAACATCTTATCAAATATAAAGGTTTTAAAAAAGTGGTCATATCTAATTTTACTTTTCGTTAATTACACTGCTTTTGTTACCTTCCATTTTGAATCTTTCTTTGAATAGTTTTGTAAGCCACAGAAAATTTTAGGGGAATAACCGGTTAGACAGACAGGATATTTTCATTGCAAATGTCTATTTTTTGATGCTAAACTAAACTAGAACTGAATTAGAACTGTACTGGAATTTTAAATAAAAGTGAACATTGCACCTCAAATACCTATATTTAAATGCTACATAGTAAACTCCATCTATCGAAGTACTTACTACAATATTTCATGCGCTAACGGTGATTTCCTTTCACGTTTGTTGGTTTGGATTGTCATAAGATTCTCTTCATATAAAACTATATATAAAAAACTCTGATTCTTTAAGAGCTGAAATTTTCAAAAAAAATCATCTATCACTTTATTATCTCACTTTGCCATCCCTGACTCATAATTATTTTTATTATGAAACAAAACCAAAAACGAAATAGATATAAAACATTTGAATTCAACCCAGACATTGTGGCATCAAACGGAAATGCATACTTTTTCAACCGAAAGTTAAACGAGTTCATATTTCATCAACTCACGCAAAACAAAACAAAAAAATTACACGATGCACAAAAAACCTCACACCTTAAGCAAAAAATAATAATAAAATATGCAAATATTTTTAAAAAAGTGCAAAAACAAAACAAACGAAAAAGGAAATATATCAGAGATCTCATCATCATATTTTAATGTTAAATAAAATAATAAACATTTTATTAAAGCTGAAAAAAGGAAAAAATATGAGTAAGTTTCATATTTTTTTGAAAAAAAGATACATTAAAAAAATCTAAGCCATACAAATGTATTTTTTTTTAATTTTAGAGTTTTTTTTTCATTTTTCACAAACACAGAATTGAAGTATTATTGTTTTTTTAGCTTTAAGCCATAAAACACTTTTTCTTTCTTCCAAAAAGTCATCATCACTGTCACAGAGCTTTATTTTATTTTTGCCCTCCATCGTTAAGATTTGTTGTTGTTTCTTTTTTTTGCAAAAATTGCAAAAAGTCATAAATATTTTGCACGCTTCAATTGACACGCGTTTGGTGTAAACAATTTCATGTTGTTGACAAAATTGTATACAGAGATGAAATACTTTCATTTATTCTCTCCCTCTGTTCGAAAGCCCACAGAACAGGGATGGAAATTTTTTTTAATAATATATAAAATCAAATATCAAACTAAAATCCTCAATTTACCAGTAAACAAAGAGTTAAAAGATTTAAAAATTCGTTCTTGCCATCTCTGAAATTTTTACCGTTTATTTATTTTATGGGTGTGAGAATTTATATTTCTTTCAATTTATCCATCTAATAAGTGTGGGTGGGTGTGAGTGTATTTGTACATTTTATTATCAATTTTTTGGCATTGAATTTCATTGCAGATGACGAGCGAGAGTATCAAAAGCCAAAACGCTAAAATATCTTTTTGATGATGTTTAATGATAAAATAACAGAAATCATAAAAAAGATATATATTTCATTTTTATCCCACTTTAAACTTTATTTGTGGGAGGGAGTGATATAATTTACATAAACAATTTAAACGAGAATTTTTAAGAGAAATAATTTATGAGTTTAATTTTTTTGAAATAATGTTGAAACGACTTTAAATGATTTCCAACAGTTAAACAAAAACGTCAATGTGAAATTGAACTTAAATTTGAGATTATTTCTAAAACAATATATTTCTAATTCGGAACAATATATTTCTAGTTCCGAATTAGAATCCGAACTAGAATCTGAACTAGAACTTAAGTAGAACTGAACTAGAACTGAATTAGAACTTAACTAGAACTGAACTAGAGCTGAACTAGAACTGAACTTGAACTAAAGTAGAACTTGAACTAGAACTAAGCTAGAACTGAACCAGAATTGAACTAGAGCTGTACTAGAACTGAACTAGAACTGATTTAGAACTGAACTAGAACTGAACTAGAACTGAACTAGAACTGAACTAGAATTAACTGAACTAGAATTGACTTACAACTCAACTAGAACTGAACTGGAACTGAACTAAAACTGAACTGGAACTGAACTAGAACTGAACTGGAACTGAACTAAAACTGAACTGGAACTGAACTAAAACTGAACTGGAACTGAACTAGAATTGAACTAAAATCTGAAATCGAATCTCGAATCGGAACTAAAAGATAAATCAGAATATGAACTAGAATCTGAATTAGAAAATAAATTAGAATCTGAAGACGAACTGAACTTAAAACTAAACTACAATTTGAAATCGAATTTTAACTAGAATCTGAATTTGATTCTGAACTAAAACCTTAACAAGAAGTGTAGTTTGAAATATAATAAGATCTACAGTCTGAACTAAAATCTGAATAAGAATCTGAATCCGATTCTTGTTCAATATAAATTTGATTTAGAATCTGAACTAGAATTTGAACAAAATTTTAAAGTAGAACCTGATGACTAATTGTATATAACACGCAGTGGCTAATTAATATAAATAAAATTTCATATTTTAGCATATTGTTCCTACGTCTTATGGTATCGAGGGACTTAGATAAACGTTTTAATTTATTTTTATATAATTAAATATTTAATTTAAATTTAAAAATATAAAGCGATTTTCTTTTGTTAGTAAAAGCTTTTTTTAAAAAAAATTAATGCTCCCGGAAAATATATCCAAATTTCCAAAACTTTGCGTATGATGAATATAATAAATGTGCTAAATAATGCCAAATTGCTCATACGCCATATGTTAGTTCATAATCACAAATGTTTACAAAGGAAATGTGTATTAAATTAGTTCCAAAAAACGAAAACTTTTTAAAAATTTCCCTTTTAAATTATTTAAATTTAAATGTTTATTAGACTGTAATAAAGACTTTTATTTGTCAACGATATAAATGAAATAATAGAAGTACAACACAATAGTCTAATTGGCAGCAGCTGTGTGAACATAACAAAAATTAGTGAAAATGACAGTGACTTCATGAAACCTCAAACTCTGTTTTAAAAAATTTTATAACAACCAAAGACAAAAAATGGCAAACTTTTTAGCAATAAACTTTGGAAGGCCAGTTGAAAGGTATTATAATAACAAAAATGTATAAAAAGTCCTGCCAACTTATACGATCCATAGAAACCAGCAAAAAACAATAGGAAACAATAGAGGATGTTATATATGTGTGGAGGACAAATATTTAATACCCTGTAGAGCTAAATAGACTTAAATTTAAATATTTGAATATTATGATCAAATTTCAGTTAATCGAAAATGACTGATATGAGGCGACATATGTGTATATTGATACCAACATTCGAGGGACCTAAATCTTTCATAGATTTTATTGCAAGAACGCTTCTGATTGACAGCTTGATGTTTGAATAATTCACATATATTTAGATATCAGTCTTTAACTTTTTTATTGTTCATCCGATTTTGTTTATTTTATAATAACAAATAGTATGGATAAATTTCGCTGTCTTGTTGTTATTTGTTTGACCCTAAATTTGTCCCCAAGATATAAGAATTTGATTTCGACTTTATTTGATTTCAGAAGTTGTATCAGATATCAATTTAAAACTTTTTTGTTATTTATTCGAATTTGATACCTTTCATTTGGTCTTCATTTATCGGGTTATAACAGGTTTCATATTGATTCGATTTTGTTCATTTCGGAGGTCAGAGTTCTTAGACATTTAAAGAAAATCTGGGTAAATTTTATAGCATTTGTGTTACTAGTTGTGTTATGGGAATGGATGATTAATAATTCTATACAGGCTTCGTTTTAATTTTATGGTCACCTTACATATTGGTCTATAACTCTTTCATTCTTGATCCAGTTTCGTTAATTTTCGATATCAAACATCTTAGATTTAAAACAAATAATCCGAATAAATTTTGTTACATTGGAGTTATTAGTCCAACAGATACCGTCTTTTGAATGGAATTGATTAAATTTGGTGCATTTTTTGTTTAGACTCAAATGGCTCTACAACTCGTTTAGTAGTGATCCGATTACTTTAATTTTAGACAACAAAATTCTTTGGACAAAAGCCAATGATCTGGGCGAATTTCAGCGTGTTGTAATGCCTACTGTTATTGTAAGAATCTACAATAACATTAGGCTAAGATATCGGTATATAACTAACTTAATACTAATGCTAGATATTTTAGCTCTTAGGTGCATAGCAAATATTTGGAGTAAATTTTATGGCCTTCGAGGTCATAATGTGACTGTGAGATTATTTGGAATCATTGAGGTCGAAATCGATTTCCAGGTTCTTGTGGTGTTACTTACTTAATGACTAATTTAATATACTTTCATTAGAGGTTAAAAAAATTAAACTTCATTCTGAAAGTCTAAAGCCAAAAATTTTTTAAGCCGTTTTAAATAAAAAGTTTTACTTCTTTTTTAATTTTCATTGTTTTAAATTTTAAAAAAGAAAGTGAAAGTGTTAAAACTGAATTTTAATAAATTTCATTATTCTCTCTTTTTCTTCTTCTTCCAGTCCCGTACATCTCTGGTGTCTAGTTCAGATGGTGGCATATTGGCTGAGGGTGAAACCTCTAGTGAAACATCACGGGGTTCTGATGACTCACCACCCTGCGATTTAAGTTTGGTCGAACGTTTGATGTTGACACATCCAGTGTGGTTTTTACCCGGTATACAACGTTCAGGAGCTGTACATTTTTTGCAAGGCAAAGAAGAGGGGGTAAGTTAAACAAAATAAAAATTGTGAATTTTTTCATTAGAGAAAAAATGGAAAAAATTAATTAACAAAATTTTTCACAGATTTTTGTTATAAACAAAAAATAAGTAACGTATGATTTTTCATGTAGAAAGGAATTTTTCCATTTTATTAGAAAAATTCAAACAGCGATTTTTTGTCACATATTTGTGATATTTATGAAAAGAACTTCAAAGGCAATGAATTTTAATTATTTTTTTCTAAAGATTTAAAGGGAGAAAAAATTCGACATTTTGTCGAATATTTAGAATTTTCTTGTAGTATTTTGCACTTAAATAAAAATTGTTATAAAATAAAGAAATTTGGTCTCCAAATAAAATTTTGTTTCTGATATTCTGCTATTATGTTCAATGTAATTAATATATTATTTATATGTTTTTAAAAACTATTACTTTTCGTGATAAATGAAATAAATATTAAAATAAAAAATATTTTTTTTTAATAAGGAGTGAGACACCACAAATCGTTACGTAGGTTGAGGTACAGAATCAAAAATTTAAATTTAACAAAAACGCTTTTATTGCAAATAATCGGTAACAACTGAATATTTTTTATGAAATTCCACTTAGAGAGTCTTAAAGTATTTTTCAATTGACTTGCAAGAGCAAAAATTGTTATTTAACCCAATACGAGCAGTGGATTTTCAAATTTGGTCACTTTGGGTATTAAAGAAATCGATAAAATTTAATTTTAATTTGATTTAAAAATTCAAAATGATAATTCTCTTATTTCTTGCAAAAGTATTCTTATATATAAAATAACTGTATCTCTTTTGGTTTGAGAGATGTTTAAAATCAGTGTATTAGAAAAAAGGTGGTAATATTATGTCACACTAAATTTCTAGTACTTTCTCTGAACCATCATTTTTTCGAAATGATTTTGAAAGAATTCTAAACGCAAATACTTGTAAGGCAAATCCTATATCATTAGAAAAACACTTCTCCCGCTAGCCCCATTAGATTTCCTCCTATTTTAAAAATTTTGTTCTCAAAAAATAAAATAAAATAAAAAAAAATAAAATAAAAAATAAAGAAGTTTTTTTTATCGAATTGTAATTTTGGGTAATTTGTAGCAGAAAAGATGTGTGTGAAGATAAATTTTAAAATTTGATCCTAGACACAAACCTTTTCACTTAACAGAGCTCTGTTAACCAATTAACCGAGCTCTGTTAACGGTTTAACAGAGCTCTGCACAATCAGAATACTGACAAAAAACAAGGATTTCGGGAAAACGGGACAACATGGGCGGATGAATCCAAGTGGAAATGGTGGCCAATACCTCCAGTTATCACACCCCATAGCCAGAATATTTAACAGAGCGAGTTTTCATATCAAATTTTGAAAAAAATGTTAAACTTAAAATCTCAAAGGATAATCAAGGATTCCACGAAAACGGGACAACATGGGCGGATGAATCCAAGTGGAAATGGTGGCCAATACCTCCAGTTATCACACCCCATAGCCAGAATATTTAACAGAGCGAGTTTTCATATCAAATTTTGAAAAAAATGTTAAACTTAAAATCTCAAAGGATAATCAAGGATTCCACGAAAACGGGACAACATGGGCGGATGAATCCAAGTGGAAATGGTGGCCAATACCTTCAGTTATCACACCCCATAGCCAGAATATTTAACAGAGCGAGTTTTCATACCAAATTTTGAAAAAATTTAAACTTAAAATCTCAAAGGATAATCAAGGATTCCACGAAAACGGGACAACATGGGCGGATGAATCCAAGTGGAAATGGTGACCAATACCTCCAGTTATCACGCCCTATAGTTAGAATATTTAACAGAGCGAGTTTTCATAGCAAATTTTGAAAAAAATTTTAAACTTAAAATCTCAAAGGATAATCAAGGATTCCACGAAAACGGGACAACATGGGCGGATGAATCCAAGTGGAAATGGCGGCCAATACCTTCAGTTATCACACCCCATAGCCAGAATATTTAACAGAGCGAGTTTTCATACCAAATTTTGAAAAAATTTAAATTTAAAATCTCAAAGGATAATCAAGGATTCCACGAAAACGGGACAACATGGGCGGATAAATCCAAGTGGAAATGGTGGCCAATACCTCCAGTTATCACACCCCATAGCCAGAATATTTAACAGAGCGAGTTTTCATATCAAATTTTGAAAAAAATGTTAAACTTAAAATCTCAAAGGATAATCAAGAATTCCACGAAAACGGGACAACATGGGCGGATGAATCCAAGTGGAAATGGTGGCCAATACCTTCAGTTATCACACCCCATAGCCAGAATATTTAACAGAGCGAGTTTTCATACCAAATTTTGAAAAAATTTAAACTTAAAATCTCAAAGGATAATCAAGGATTCCACGAAAACGGGACAACATGGGCGGATGAATCCAAGTGGAAATGGTGACCAATACCTCCAGTTATCACGCCCTATAGTTAGAATATTTAACAGAGCGAGTTTTCATAGCAAATTTTGAAAAAAATTTTAAACTTAAAATCTCAAAGGATAATCAAGGATTCCACGAAAACGGGACAACATGGGCGGATGAATCCAAGTGGAAATGGTGGCCAATACCTTCAGTTATCACACCCCATAGCCAGAATATTTAACAGAGCGAGTTTTCATACCAAATTTTGAAAAAAATGTTAAACTTAAAATCTCAAAGGATAATCAAGGATTCCACGAAAACGGGACAACATGGGCGGATGAATCCAAGTGGAAATGGTGGCCAATACCTCCAGTTATCACACCCCATAGCCAGAATATTTAACAGAGCGAGTTTTCATATCAAATTTTGAAAAAAATGTTAAACTTAATATCTCAAAGGATAATCAAGGATTCCACGAAAACGGGACAACATGGGCGGATGAATCCAAGTGGAAATGGTGGCCAATACCTTCAGTTATCACACCCCATAGCCAGAATATTTAACAGAGCGAGTTTTCATAGCAAATTTTGAAAAAAATGTTAAACTTAAAATCTCAAAGGATAATCAAGGATTCCACGAAAACGGGACAACATGGGCGGATGAATCCAAGTGGAAATGGTGGCTAATACCTCCAGTTATCACACCCCATAGCCAGAATATTTAACAGAGCGAGTTTTCATAGCAAATTTTGAAAAAATTTAAACTTAAAATCTCAAAGGATAAGCAAGGATTCCACGAAAACGGGACAACATGGGCGGATGAATCCAAGTGGAAATGGTGGCTAATACCTCCAGTTATCACACCCCATAGCCAGAATATTTAACAGAGCGAGTTTTCATATCAAATTTTGAAAAAAATGTTAAACTTAAAATCTCAAAGGATAATCAAGGATTCCACGAAAATGGGACAACATGGGCGGATGAATCCAAGTGGAAATGGTGGCCAATACCTCCTGTTATCACACCCCATAGCCAGAATATTTAACAGAGCGAGTTTTCATACCAAATTTTGAAAAAATGTTAAACTTAAAATCTCAAAGGATAATCAAGGATTCCACGAAAATGGGACAACATGGGCGGATGAATCCAAGTGGAAATGGTGGCCAATACCTCCTGTTATCACACCCCATAGCCAGAATATTTAACAGAGCGAGTTTTCATACCAAATTTTGAAAAAATTTAAACTTAAAATCTCAAAGGATAAGCAAGGATTCCACGAAAACGGGACAACATGGGCGGATGAATCCAAGTGGAAATGGTGGCTAATACCTCCAGTTATCACACCCCATAGCCAGAATATTTAACAGAGCGAGTTTTCATAGCAAATTTTGAAAAAAATGTTAAACTTAAAATCTCAAAGGATAATCAAGGATTCCACGAAAACGGGACAACATGGGCGGATGAATCCAAGTGGAAATGGTGGCCAATACCTCCAGTTATCACACCCCATAGCCAGAATATTTAACAGAGCGAGTTTTCATATCAAATTTTGAAAAAAATGTTAAACTTAATATCTCAAAGGATAATCAAGGATTCCACGAAAACGGGACAACATGGGCGGATGAATCCAAGTGGAAATGGTGGCCAATACCTTCAGTTATCACACCCCATAGCCAGAATATTTAACAGAGCGAGTTTTCATACCAAATTTTGAAAAAATTTAAACTTAAAATCTCAAAGGATAATCAAGGATTCCACGAAAACGGGACAACATGGGCGGACGAATCCAAGTGGAAATGGTGGCTAATACCTCCAGTTATCACGCCCTATAGTTAGAATATTTAACAGAGCGAGTTTTCATATCAAATTTTGAAAAAAATGTTAAACCTAAAATCTCAAAGGATAATCAAGGATTCCACGAAAACGGGACAACATGGGCGGATGAATCCAAGTGGAAATGGTGGCCAATACCTCCAGTTATCACACCCCATAGCCAGAATATTTAACAGAGCGAGTTTTCATATCAAATTTTGAAAAAAATGTTAAACTTAAAATCTCAAAGGATAATCAAGGATTCCACGAAAACGGGACAACATGGGCGGATGAATCCAAGTGGAAATGGCGGCCAATACCTTCAGTTATCACACCCCATAGCCAGAATATTTAACAGAGCGAGTTTTCATACCAAATTTTGAAAAAAATTAAATTTAAAATCTCAAAGGATAATCAAGGATTCCACGAAAACGGGACAACATGGGCGGATAAATCCAAGTGGAAATGGTGACCAATACCTCCAGTTATCACACCCTATAGCCAGAATATTTAACAGAGCGAGTTTTCATACCAAATTTTGAAAAAATTTAAATTTAAAATCTCAAAGGATAATCAAGGATTCCACGAAAACGGGACAACATGGGCGGATAAATCCAAGTGGAAATGGTGGCCAATACCTCCAGTTATCACACCCTATAGCCAGAATATTTAACAGAGCGAGTTTTCATAGCGAATTTTGAAAAAAAATGTTAAACTTAAAATCTCAAAGGATAATCAAGGATTCCACGAAAACGGGACAACATGGGCGGATGAATCCAAGTGGAAATGGTGGCTAATACCTCCAGTTATCACACCCCATAGCCAGAATATTTAACAGAGCGAGTTTTCATAGCAAATTTTGAAAAAATGTTAAACTTAAAATCTCAAAGGATAATCAAGGATTCCACGAAAACGGGACAACATGGGCGGACGAATCCAAGTGGAAATGGTGGCTAATACCTCCAGTTATCACGCCCTGTAGTTAGAATATTTAACAGAGCGAGTTTTCATATCAAATTTTGAAAAAAATGTTAAACCTAAAATCTCAAAGGATAATCAAGGATTCCACGAAAACGGGACAACATGGGCGGATGAATCCAAGTGGAAATGGTGACCAATACCTCCAGTTATCACACCCTATAGCTAGAATATTTAACAGAGCGAGTTTTCATAGCAAATTTTGAAAAAAATGTTAAACTTAAAATCTCAAAGGATAATCAAGGATTCCAAGAAAACGGGACAACATGGGCGGATGAATCCAAGTGGAAATGGTGGCCAATACCTCCAGTTATCACCACCCCATAGCCAGAATATTTAACAGAGCGAGTTTTCATATCAAATTTTGAAAAAAATGTTAAACTTAAAATCTCAAAGGATAATCAAGGATTCCACGAAAACGGGACAACATGGGCGGATGAATCCAAGTGGAAATGGTGGCCAATACCTTCAGTTATCACACCCCATAGCCAGAATATTTAACAGAGCGAGTTTTTATACCAAATTTTGAAAAAATTTAAACTTAAAATCTCAAAGGATAATCAAGGATTCCACGAAAACGGGACAACATGGGCGGATGAATCCAAGTGGAAATGGTGGCCAATACCTCCAGTTATCACACCCCATAGCCAGAATATTTAACAGAGCGAGTTTTCATATCAAATTTTGAAAAAAATGTTAAACTTAAAATCTCAAAGGATAATCAAGGATTCCACGAAAATGGGACAACATGGGCGGATGAATCCAAGTGGAAATGGTGGCCAATACCTCCAGTTATCACACCCCATAGCCAGAATATTTAACAGAGCGAGTTTTCATACCAAATTTTGAAAAAATTTAAACTTAAAATCTCAAAGGATAATCAAGGATTCCACGAAAACGGGACAACATGGGCGGATGAATCCAAGTGGAAATGGTGGCTAATACCTCCAGTTATCACACCCCATAGCCAGAATATTTAACAGAGCGAGTTTTCATATCAAATTTTGAAAAAAATGTTAAACTTAAAATCTCAAAGGATAATCAAGGATTCCACGAAAATGGGACAACATGGGCGGATGAATCCAAGTGGAAATGGTGGCCAATACCTCCTATTATCACACCCCATAGCCAGAATATTTAACAGAGCGAGTTTTCATACCAATTTTGAAAAAATTTAAACTTAAAATCTCAAAGGATAAGCAAGGATTCCACGAAAACGGGACAACATGGGCGGATGAATCCAAGTGGAAATGGTGGCTAATACCTCCAGTTATCACACCCCATAGTCAGAATATTAACAGAGCGAGTTTCATATCAAATTTTGAAAAAAATGTTAAACCTAAAATCTCAAAGGATAATCAAGGATTCCACGAAAACGGGACAACATGGGCGGATGAATCCAAGTGGGAAATGGTGGCCAATGCCTCCAGTTATCACACCCTATAGCCAGAATATTTAACAGAGCGAGTTTGTCATAGCAAATTTTGAAAAAAATCGTTAAACTTAATATCGTCAAAGGATAATCAAGGAGTTCCACGAAAACGGGACAACATGGGCGGATGAAGCCCAAGTGGAATGGTGGCCCACATGCGTCCAGTTAATCACACCCTAGCCAGAATATTGTACACCAGAGCGAGTTTTCATAGCAAATTTGAAAAAAAAGTGTTAAACGTTAATAATCTCAAAGGAGTAATCAAGGATTTCACGAAAACCGGGAACAACATGGGCGGGTGAATCTAAGTGGGAAATGGTGGCTAAACCTCCAGTTATCACCACCCCATAGCCAGAATATTTAACAGAGCGAGTCTTTCATAGCAAATTTTGAAAAAATTGTTAAACTTAAAATCTCAAGGATATCAAGGATTCCACGAAAACGGGACAACATGGGCGGAACGAATCCAAGTGGAAATGGTGCTAATACCTCCAGTTATTCACCCCCATAGCCAGAATAT